>CM064868.1:12500-520000 GCA_032719365.1 Prinsepia uniflora
CACCCCCCAACCCCTAACCCCTAACCCCCAACCCCTAACCCCTAACCCCTAAACCCTAAACACCTTAACCCTTAAACCGTAAAACCCTTAAACCCGAAACCCTAAATCCATCTGTGTTTGCTTTTTTTTTCTTTTTTGAATATTTTACCAAGGACCAAATTGAACTCTTTTGTTTTTAATTTGTGTGGTTATGGTTTAACTATTTATGTTATGATTTGATCACGGTTACAATAAATATTTATATTGAATGGTGTGGTTATGCTTTAAACATATATTAAAAGAGTAAGATTATGGTTATAATGTACTAACTTGTGTATTTAATTAACAAATTTTTGGAAATTATTTTATGAAAGTATTTCCAAAATAGAATAACGATAGCTTATGTGGATTACATGCCACATCAGAGGGTCGTTGCAAATGGTGTTCCACGTCTTGCAAACCGTCTATGCACTTAATGATTTAGGATCCTCTATGGGTCTAACAAGATCTCCACCAAAAAGATCAATGTATCTATACTGTATCATGACTGAATATATTGATTACATTGAAAATGAGAGAACAATTCAAATCGATTTTTTACCGCTGAATCTAAATGAAATGCTAAGATACAATGATCCTCATTGTGGGGATCATTTTAGATCCTTAGAGAATACTAGTCCAGCACTTAATAGAATTTGACCACTCTTACCCATGATAGTGTCGACATCGTCACCTCCTCCGAGAGTTCCTTCCATTTGTTACACTCCCACAATCGCTTTGCGTCCATTCGAGTTCGTCAATCTTCTTAACCCATCCACAAACATCATTCTCACCATCTAATTAGCCATATGTATATGAGCCCTTATTTTATAGAATTTGTTACATTGTAGGTCTCTAGTGGGCTGTACGTAAGAAGCCTACAGTAGATCGTATGTAATGCCATCTTTTATACTAGTTTATGTGAGCTATTGCGATTCGAAGGCATTTCATAATGGTTCACATGAGTCATTATAAAAAAAAAAGTTGAAAGAACAAAAAACTAAATGAGAGCAAAATGGATCATTTAAAGCTTTACTTAATGCAAGAATAGTGATGTTTTATTGAATAAATATGTTATTAAAAAAAAGATAATGTATTAATAGCACGTGATTTGGTACAACTGCGTATTGTATTGGAAGTATTGGTTGTTTGTGGCGTTAATGGTGCTCAATGCCCACATGATGATATAAGTTGTGATTGATCTTATTCCATTATTGGTCAACAAAGAATGACTATGAACATTAAATATATGCAATTAAGGGTAGGGTAACATTGTTTTGTTTTGTGGCTGGCTATTCAATCTAGGCTCACCACACTAGATTGGTGTTAGTTGGTTTTCACATTAGACTGCGCTTATTTGTGTCCTTTGTGATAGGGAGGTTGAATCCCATGACCATT
The DNA here is from genome assembly GCA_032719365.1 of Prinsepia uniflora. Lineage (NCBI taxonomy): Eukaryota > Viridiplantae > Streptophyta > Magnoliopsida > Rosales > Rosaceae > Prinsepia > Prinsepia uniflora. The sequence goes on from CM064868.1 coordinate 13,917, forward strand.
TATTTTTCAACCCTCATTTTAGTGCTGGAATTTGGAGGAAAATTTTGTTGATTGCTGGTGTTGTGTGGTGCTCTTCCCCTTGGCCTAATTCTGTTGTCTTTGTTGCTGTGCTTTGGCATAGTAAGAAGATGGCTCAATTTGCTAAACGGCTTGTCTTGGCCGCTACTGTTTATCATATTTGGCAGGAGGGGAATAATCGTGTTTTTGAGGGTTCAAGAAAATCCCCGGATGTGTTTTATAATTTCATTGTGTCTATGATTAGGAATAAGTTTTGTAACATTAACTTTAAGCATTATACTTCTAATTCCCTCAAAAATGAGAACATTTCGGTTATGTAAGTCTTTTTCCTTTCCTCTTAGACGGTGCTTTGGGCTCTTTTGCCTGTAATTTGGTGCCGCTAGTGCTGTGTTTGGTGGGCTTGCCCCCTTAATATATTTGATTTAACAAAAAACAAATCCCTCTCTCTCTCTCTCTCCCTCTTTTGGTTGAGTGATTCTCTCATCATGCACGAAGAATGTAACAAAACTAGTTTTATCATATGAAGTAACTGTATCCAAATAAGCTAGTGCAATACCTGGGTTTTTCTGTTCGACTTTTATTGATGAAATCACCACTTATTTTTAAGATGTGATAACATTTCTTTCTATACTTTATATAAAATATTTTGAATCCATCTCTCAATTAAGAAATATATATATATATATATATATATATATATATAACGTAAGGGTTATAATGAGGATGTATGCAAAGTATGTATGAACGAAGATTATAATCTTACATTAGAAAAATACAGAAGTTAAATATATAAATTATAATAGTTCCATTTTTAATAATATTAAGACCTTTTGAGATGAAACTATAGGGCTATTTTGAAACAATTCGTGTTTTTGGCGTTGTACTATTTGGCTCATCATCTCTTTAAAAAAAAAAACTAACACTAGTAAATTGATTCTCATTTTATTTTCAATTCATACAATGTCAAAGACAATATTTTTTCTACTTTTTCTATTTACAATTTTTTAAAATAAGAGATTTTATATTCAATTTATATAAAATATTAAAAGTGACCGGTGTTAAAGCTAGAGTAGAATATATTTATGAAAAAAAAAAAGGTGCAAATACCTGATAAAAAAAAAGGTGCGAGTAACAAAAACGGTGAAACTAATTACAAAAGTCAAAGCATCCAATGGCAAAGAAAATGTCAAAATATGAGCAACAATTGCGCATGATTTACAAATTACAACCAATAGCAGGAACCAGCCCAAAACCAAACACATACATCATATTTACAAGCCTGCCCTTTTCTGCTTGCCCCCACAACACAGAAACACATAAAGGTTTCCACCAACAACAACAACAACAACAAACCGAGAGAGGGGAGAGAGAATGCAAAAGCACTCTCTTTTTGGATCTCTCACATTATTATTATTATTATTATTATTATTTCTTACATATCTTAATTACTCCTTTATGATTAATTCAAATAATTAATCAAACAAGGAGTTATTGCGAACTTCAGCTCCTCCTTCAATCACTCATCAATCCTTTTCATCCTAAATATAATATATATACATATATATATCTACATATATATATATATATTCACACATACATCTGAGATTGACCGAAGATCGATCATCAACTTTTGATCTTATTTTCGGGTCGAAAATGAACCAGATTCGAGCATTTTCATCCCCTGCAGTTTTGCCAGCTCCTTCCAACCCAACAACCCCAACATCTCCTCAGGAACGTCCAGAAGATCATAGCTTGGATGGTAATCTATGTACCACATTATATTGTTAGTTTTTGAATGATGAAAAAAATTGAGTGTAACTTGTTAATAATCACGGCACTATCATGGCTCTATGAAGATATGGATTATATTATGAAATTTATTGTTGCAGGCATTGCCACGAATGTAAAGTTATTGTTGAAGCTGATCCAAGATCACAACGCGGCCTGCGGAAAAGACCAATATGACAGGAAGGCGCAGAGGGTGGCAGGGATGATGACGATACTTGATGACGTCAAAACCCGAATTCAGAAGTCTCAATCCGTCGGGATCAGGAGGGCCGAACTGCGGAGGTGCAAGACGGATCTCAAGAAGCCTCCGGAGCCAATCGATGAGAAAGAGAGGCTCCGGAGGCAGCTCAGCGCGAGCTCAACAGCGCTAAAGAGCCTGGAGATCATGTGTTCAAGCTTGGGGAAGGAGAAGGAGATCATCGCGACTGAGCTGGCAAGAAAGGTGCAGGAAGTCAGTGGGATGGAGGAGCATATGAATGATCTGAGGGCGCAGAATGAGATGTTGTTGTCAAAGTTGCAAGCTTGCGCAGCAGAGCATAATAAGACAGTGTGGAAGAGAGGAAATGGTGAGATTGAGATGCAAGGGAATGTAGCTGCACTTCAGGAGCGGAACAAGGAGCTTTCGGAGCAGCTTCTTAAGTCCCTTGACGCCTGTAAATCTTTGAAGAGGAAGGTTAAGGAAGGACAGAAGGAGAACAGCGGGATGCAAGCGACAATGGAGGAAGGGCTTGTCCGAATCCATGCCCTCAAGGAAAAGTTTGCTGCGAGTCATGACAAAGACATTGAGGAAGAGATTTTAAGGTTGGAGCTTCTGTTTGGCAGCTGGAGGGTGATGATCTCTAAACATGATCAGAATAAGGAAATAGGCGAGTGCACAAAGAGGAGGAATGAGGTTGATGCAACTTGATTCGGCTGCCTGTGATGATTACATTGCATGAGAACAAGGGTGATTATTACTGATTAGAAGAGATTTAACCAGAGAATGTCGGGAATGTCTCCACTTCTGCAATTTTGGCGGTCTTTTTTGGGTTTCCGAAAGAATAAACAACCAAAAATTTTGGAATATAAGTGATCAAATTGAAGAGGGAAGCACCAATTGTGTTCTATCAGAAGATTAGTGTTCATATTTGCATATATACGCTTGTTCATGTGCAATTGTCTAGTTGAGGTGTTTAGATCTCAAACTCAAACAAGTTGTGTAATTTCCAAGTTTTTCTTCTCATTTTCGCTGTTGTCCTGGATATCAAACCCTTGATAATGAAGTGAGGTACATGTGAGTCTTTATGGCATATCAATCTCTTGTTTTCGTTATGTTCCATTTTCTTTTATGCAAATGATTAAAAACTACAAAAATTTATGTAAATATCAATTATGTTACAGGGTTCAATAATCACATAAACATCTACTATATACTATTCAGCAAGGTTTTGTAACCTGCAGGCAGCAATGGAGCTCAAAACCCACAAATTGCTTACTACCGTGGCTCCTGCAGACTTGGCCAAAGCTTTCACATCTTGCCTACCGTTGATTGTACATTTCTTGCTTGGATGAGATTGATCAGGTTGTTCGAGGCTGTAAATTATGAAGGTTTGAGATTTGGGTGAATTGGCTGACAAGACTTTCTGGACATCTGGAACAGGCCTTCTATGCAGAATGGTCCCTCCAGCAGCTATGACAAGGTCTTGTAGATACCCTTTATATGAAGGTATAAAATCCCCCATTAAGTAAAATTTGAACTCTTCAAAAATTTTTGGTTGCTGCGTGTAAACAGTTTGGTTTAATAAGTTGAAAGGTAATAAATAACAGATTGACACTTAACCTATTCATTAAAAAATTACATAACAAGGTTCAATTAAAGTGATCATAATGATAGTTGAACTCAAGGAAAAGCTAACCTTGTTCTGAATTCTTAGCCTACCAAGTCGAGGACCATCCTTGATTCCATAAATATCGACATTAATTTCATAAGGCTCCTCATTAACTAGTTTCATGGCTTCTGTGCAAGCATTAAGCCCTGCACAAACAGAGAGATTTATAAGTAAAAATGTGAGTTTTATATAAATCACTCATTTCAGGCTTCTGTATTCCATAACAGCTGTAAAGTCCACGTAACTGAGTGAGAGAAAAGGTAGAGACAATAATACTCACACTTCATACTCAGGATCCACTTGCCCTCCAAGATACCCATCAAAACCTTGAGGGTTCTTCTGCAAGCTCCATTTTCATCTATAGACGCAATAACATGTGTGACACTAGAGTCCCAATTCTTTAAAACTGTCAATCCAGATAATCTTTCAAATCCAGAAACAGATTCCTGCAGTTGAAGCCAATGAGGAGTAATGGAATTCTTCAGACTATCTCAATTGCCAAAAAAAAAGGGAAAACAAAAAAACAAAAACAAAAAGGAACAAAGCAAGCATTCCAATTAACTCTCACCCTCTCTGCGTTTGTCAGAGAAGAACAACAGAGAACCAATTTCTTGGAAGATCCACAAAAATTCTGATCTGGATTGGCAACGCTGTCTTGTTTAGCAGTAACTTTATGATGTTTTGCATTTGATTGCCTATAATGGGGAACGAAAAATGCATAAATGAGATTGAAAATCTGAATTAGTTGTGATAAATGAGAGAAATTTTACATACTTGCTCTTCTTCCTAGCTTGAGGTTTAGAAGTTTCATTTGGCAATTGAGATGAGGCATGAAGGGGGCATAACATAACAAAATTATCCTGATTCAAGACAGTTCAGTATTAAAATAAAGCATATAAAATGAAAACATTGAAGGGGAAAAAGAGTTTTTCTTTTTCTTTTTATACATACAGTATCCCATCGACATTGAGCCATCAACTTTGCACAAGTGACATGAAAGCTCTTATGACAACTCTTTTCATAACACCCCAGAGCTGCTCCTTTAGATTCACAGCAAGAACATTTAATTCTACGACTCCTTGTCAGTTCAGCTTCAAGATTAACAGCAGCATCATCATCAAAATAGACATTGGGAGCCCTGCAGAATTTATTTTTTTTTAACCATCTATCAAGTATCTAAAGAAAAGCCAGTGAACTTTCAGCCCATCCGAACCCATCTCACTTTCCAAGACCAAAAGATAGTCATGCATGAAATGGATAAACAATTCTCTTCATTTGACTGCAGTTTAAAATAGTTACTTGGAATGTGCAATAAAAAGTAAACTCATGGAAGAGCTTATGATTAAACAGAATTTAGTTATTAACATAATCATGTTTTGGTAGGATTTTTGTTTCCTCATACCATTCAGTGCAGGTCCTGTGTGCGTGTATAATCTTGATCCCTCCATTGTGGTCTGCAGCAACAGGCTTGCCATTATAATAGTGGACTATTTCTCCAGAAGCCTGTAAATTAGATTACGATGTAGTGAGTGTCAGATTTGAATTCTAACAATAAATTTGTGCGCAGATGAGGAATCTCAATTCTGAGTAATCAGAAAGATTATAAAGGGAGTGAGGAAAACCTCTGATTCCTCTGATGAAAGACAGAAAGCACATTGGTTTTTACTAGGAATAGCCTCACATCTCTGCAAAACAACGCCACTTGTCAATGAGGGAAGCTTCTGCACTGGTGATTGATCAATTATAACATTACGGTTCCCTTTGATCTTTTCAGTGGGTTGATTTCCATTTTCATCAACATTTCCATTACCCACCCTAATCTTAACCAAACTATCATCTTTTGAGCTCTCAATAGACGAAACTTTTGCTTTTTTGTTACTTTTCAATTCTTGGTCATTGGCAAGTATCCTGGATTTATTCCTTAATCCAGATGTTTTCTTGTTACCATCTGTTGGCGGTTTTGTAGGAGACAGCTGGAATTTAATATCCTTATTTGCTTGCTTCTGTATCTCTGATGCCTCCTCAAGCATTTTGTCTGCCACCAAGACCATCTTTTGTTTTCTTAACCTTACAGGGCGGTCCATCTGTTTCTTAGCATTGATCTCCTTCAACAATTTTCCAGCCTTATTACCGGGTGGTGCCTCACTGCCCTTGCTCTTTCCTAATGAAGTTGGTAATTCACTTAGCTCCTTCACATCACCATTAATTTGAGTTTCAGCTCCAGTGGAGAGGTCATGAAAATTTTCAGAAGTTGGCACCTTTACAACCTCAGATGGATGTTCCTTTTTACCCAGCTTGCGAGTCTTAGCCAAACTACCAGTATTCTTACATACTTGTCCTTTATAAAAATAGGCAGATCTCTTTGAATTAGCACTAAAACAAACAGCAGGATCTGTAAGACTTGTAGTGCACTTTCTTTTAGCTATATTCCTTACCTTCCTACCTTGCGTATTAGATTCATTACTAACATCTTGATCATTAGAATCGTCAGTTCCAGCAAGAGGAAGATCCAGCAGACCATACATATTTCCACTATTTTGTCCAGAACTTCTAAACATTTCACTTTTAGCAGAGTGTTCTTCGTCTAGGTTCTTGTTTTGAGAGATTAGTTCCCTCACAATTCCGTCATTTTCATTGCTGTCTGCAATCTGCATTTCATTTTTATTTTAATAAAAGCCATATGATTACCGGGGAAAAAGTACATAAGAGGTGAAAATGAGCTATTACCTGCATCTTAGAAGGACTTGGAAAGAGTTCAGGGGAGCAAGATCTCTGTGTCCAGTCAAACATCTCACTTTCAAATAAGTCTGTAACATTAGGAGACTTTCCGTGCTCTTCACCCTGCATGAGATTATCAATGCTTAAAATAACTTTTTGGTATCATAAAGATCTTCCAATGAAAACAAAACTTCACAATTATTCATAGCACTAGGTAGCACCTATCTGAAAAAAAGAATAAAAAGTAAACAGCTCAACAATTTTGTCAAACCTCAAGATAAAGGTGATGACACATGCATGCGTGCACTATGTAACTACTAAGCACTATCACAAATCATTTCAAAGCATCTAAACAGGTTATACACTCACCAGTGGGGCACATATTTCATCATCCGAATCTTTGATGTCACTGAAAGTAGGAACATTTGGAGATGGAATATCACTAACTTGATCACCATATGTTTGCTGACTCAAATTTTCTACATCTTTGTCTCTCAACCAAAAGAAAGGTGAGAGCGCCAGTTCGCCCTCTTTGTTTAGAGCTTTATCCTCCTTCAGAGCTTTTAAACTCTCCTTGGAACTTTTATCTGTTAGTTCACCTTCTACCTGTTTAGGGCATGCAGGAGTTTCTTGAGGACAGCACCGTGGAACCTGAACCCTTTTCTTGGTTGGAAATGAAGGCTTAACAGAAATAGACCCAGATTCTTTCTGGTTGGAGTCTGTTTTCCTTAATCCTTTTCCTCTTAAGGTTCTCTTTTTCTCAAGTCTAACCTCACAAAGTTCATGCATATCTTGCTCATCATAGCTACAATTGTCTTCAGCTTGCTGTTTTCCATCTGTAATAAACCAATTCAAATGGATTAAAACCGAAGATTAGTCAAACTAGAATGCTGAAAGAAACCATCAAATATAGAAGGAAAAGGAAAAAGAACTTCAATGTCGCTTAAGTTGAGAATGGTGTGCTAACTACTGTGAGATTGACAAACTTTAAATATATTATAAGATTACCAAGACAAATCAACTAATTCCAGACTGATATACCAAAAATATGCACAACAGACTGTTTAAACAGAAATCACACAAAGTAAAATTCTGGTTTTAAACCTTTGGTTATACAAAATCTATAGGAAACATTGCAAATGAACTAGTGCATTGTGTTGTTTTATATTGAAGAATTTCCTGGAATCAGTGATTTTATTCATAGCCACAAGGCTTGTATTTATACAGGTTGAGGATACAGATAACTTGAACAGTTATCTGTCCTGATTTGTTTCTAGTAACGGTCTAGGAAACTACCTAGGGACATCTGTCCAGAAACTAACCCTATCTAACAAGATATATGATTTCTATACATCGTACTATTGTATTGAGTATACTAATCTACATCCCCCCGCAAACTAGGCACCCCGTGGGTGACAAGTTTGGATGCACGAGTAAAATGTCGATGGACAGGGAGTCCCTTGGTGAAGAGATCAGCAAGCTGGTCAGCAAAAGGGACAAATTGGACTTGATGAGTGCCGGAAGCTACTCTTTCTCGTAGAAAATGATATTCCAATGCTATGTGCTTCGTGCGGGCATGAAAGACTAGATTGCTGGTCATGTATGTAGCACTCAAGTTGTCACAGTACAGGTTAATGGACAGGGCTGGTAGTACACCTAGTTCCCTTAGCAGACTTAGGAGCCACAGAGTACCTGCACAGGTATAGGCTAAAGCACGGTACTCTGCCTCAGAACTAGAGCGGGAAACTGTCCATTGTTTCTTTGCACACCAGGAAATGAGAGTGGAACCAAGGAATATACAGACACCTGTGACAGATCGCCTAGTATCCTTGCATCCAGCCCAGTTGGCATCAGAAAATGCCTGAAGCCGCAAGGGAAATAGAGACTTGTAGATTGTTATGCCATGACCAAGGGTGCCCTTCAGGTGGCGGATGATCTATTTGATAGTGGTTAGATGGACATCTGTAGGAGAGCTCAAAAATTGGGCAACCTGTTGGACAGCAAAAGATATATCTGGTCTGGTCAAGGTCAGATAAAGGAGGGCACCCACAAGTTGTCTATAGGCAGAGGCATCGTGCAGGGGCTGACCAACAGCAGCAGAGAGAACCTGTTTTGGAGCTACAGGAGTTGGGGTTGGCTTGCATTCAATGAGACCACTGCGCTGCAGGATGTCCAAGGTGTACTTGGTCTGAGTTAAGTGAAGTAGTGCACGGGCCAAAGTTTCCATGAAGGAGGACACTTAAGCTTGGGAATTCCCTGTTAATATGATGTCATCTACATAAAGTAGTAGATGCATTAGAGTAGAGTTCTTACTGAAAACAAACATGGATGGATCTGCTCTACTTTGGAGGAAGCCATAGTGAAGTAGGAAGGAACGGGGCTCTAGTTTATGTTTTGTGTAGGAGCCAAGGTAGGGATAGCGGAAGGTGCCAAAGACCCGAAGTAGTCGGTAGAGGGGTTGTTTGTGATGGAGTTTGTAGTAAGGGCTGGACCAATTTAGGACAAGAGTAGGCAGGATATTGATAAGAAAAACAGCAGTGGATACTGCTTCTGCCCAGTAAGAATAAGGCAGACCAACGGTGAGTAAAAGGGTTCTGCTCATTTCAGAGATGTGCATGTGTTTTCTTTCAGCTAGTCCATTCTGTTGGGGTGAATGGGAACAAGAGAACCGATGGTGAATGCCATGTTTTGAACAAAGGGATTGAAAGGAGCTGTTGTCAAATTCTTTGCCACCATCATTGTGAAATTGTTTGATGGTGGTGGAGAACTGGGTTTGGACATAGGTTAGAAATTTGAGAAGTAGCAAAAGACCTCAGATTTGAGGCGTAGAGGAAAAATCCAGGTGCACTTGGTAAAATCATCAATAACTAAGACATAGTATTTAAAACCAGAAACAGATGGAACTGGTGACATCCGTATCTGGGTGAACCAAATCAAAAGGTTTTATTGAAGTGTGTACAACAGGTGAGAATGACAATTGAGTAGATTTGCCTAGGGCCCAACTATTACAAAAACTTAATCAATCTAAAGGAGCAGCAGATTTGATTAGGTTCTGGGAAGCCAACACACGGAGGACTTGGGGAGATGGATGACCTAAGCGGTTGTGCCACAGCGAAGGGGAAATGGTTGTTAGCAAGGCTTGAGGTGAGGATGAGCTTTGAGGGGTGATGGGATACAAACCATCTCTACATGGGCCCTGAAACAGAACAGCATTGGTGTTTAGATCTCCGATGATAAAATAAGTGGGGAAGAAGGTGATACTGACTTTGTGGTCGTTAGTGAATTGGGCAACAGATAGTAAGTTTTTACGAATTGAGGGGACATGGAGGACATCAAATAGATTAAAAACATAGAGACCTGAGGAAAAGCCGAAAAGGTGACATTACCAGTGTAGTTTATAGGCAGAGTGGCACCGTTGCCAACCATCACATTTTCATTGGAAGATGGGGTAGTGGGACGCTGAGGAGCAGGGTTTAGAGTCATGCGATGCGTGGCACCACTGTACGAGTGCCAGTTCGGATCAACAGCAACGGCCATGTGAAGCCTAGCAAAGGCTTGGGCGAGATCATGATCATTGGTCTGAGTGAGTTGGGAGCAGTGGGCTGCGATATGTCCATGACGGTTACAGAACCAGCACTGAGGTCTAGAAGGACGTGAATTAGAATTGGGTTAGGAGCCAAGTATTCCTGCAGAATAGTTGGGGTTAGAGCATCGTTTAGTACCCCTGCAATAGGAAGGCCTTGGGGTTCTGTTCTGTCGAGGACCGCGCTGGAATTGTGGTTTCCCGCGAGCAGTGTAGTAGGCACTGGGAGAGGGAACTACTGCAGGACTTGCTGGTGTGGCATAGAAAGCTGTGGGAGGAACAGCCATTGCAGGATGAGCAGTGGAGGTTTATTGGGCTTCAAATGAGAGCAAACGGGCTCTCAGATCAGAAAAGGGAGGCAGGGGTGGGAAATTCAACATTGCTGTAACCAGCATTGTGTTTTCTGGGCCAAGGCCACGAAAGACTGCTTTGACTAGATCATTGGAGGAGAATGGTTGATTAATGGCAGCAAGGGAATCAGCCAGTGTTTTGGCATGGTTAAGGTATTCAGAGATGGATTTACTTCCCTTGGTGAGAGACATAAGTTGAAATCGAAGGTTGGTTGCATTGGCTAGGGACTGCTGGGAAAAATTCTGAGAGACATTCCCGGATGTCTCGGGAGGTGTTGAGACCTACTACCTGGGACAGAATTGATTCAGTGAGAGTGGCTCTTAACATGCTAATCAGGGTTTGATCAATTTGATACCACTGATTATAGGCTGGGTTTGGTTGAGGGATAGAGGGAGAGGTGATAGCAGACTCAGAAGTTTCAGACTGGGGAAGAAACAGCAGGTGTTTGTGGTGGCAGTGTAAGAGGAGGAGCAGGGTGTGTTCCATCTATGAAACCCCAGTAATTATGGCCTATGAGCAAGGGTTTGATCTGTGATTCCCAAAGGAGATACCATGAAGAATTTCTTGGAATCAGTGATTTTATTCATAGCCACAAGGCTTGTATTTATACAGGTTGAGGATACATGTCTAGTAACTGTCTAGAAACTGTCTAGGAAACTACCTAGGGACACCTGTCCAGAAACTAACCCTATCTAACAAGGTATATGATTTCTATACAGTGTACTATTGTATGGAGTATACTATTCTGCATATATTTTGCTCTAAATTTATTTAGAGGATCGTCAACCAGGAAGCTATAGATAGAGGCTATACTTGATACCTATTAACAACTCAAATGCATGTTAAGAAAAATACCTGATGATTTAGCTGAGGCAGCATTTTGAGTGACGAACATATTAATTCCTGAAGCAGCTTCCATGCTTTTGTAAATACTAACCAAATTATCCATGTGAGGTGCAGGGCGAATCTCTGCCAAAAGACAAACTATTTTATGACTCTATATAGCATAAGAACCTATTTTCGTCACAAAATATAAGAGCCTGATATGTACCTCTGCGCCGATATGGCATTTTGCAAACAGGACAATTGGATCCCGATTTCATTGATTGCACAACGCAAGAGCTGTAAGCAATACGCAAGCAATAGAAATGGGTTCAAGAACAATCCACACTGAAATTAGACCTAACATTTATAAGCAAATAGAAATGAATAATGGGATTACTTGCAGAAGACATGATTGCAATTGAGTGAAGCCGCAGAATTCAGTAGACTCAAACTGCAAAACAAAGAGAGTAAATTTAACTCATTAGACGAATCAAGAGAAATAATACAAAATTGAATTAAGGGTCAGTTTGGCGGCCGAGAAAGTATTATAATTTTTTTTTAATTGTTAGATTTAAATAAAATAATTTGACATTACTGAGATGGGTCTTTTTAATTTCTCATAAAGGAAAAAAATCAGAAAGCAAAGTGGAAAAAACTGGATTTCGTTCTATTTAATCATTCATTTGTTTTCTCACAATTTCGCTTCAACCAAACATAGGTTTTTAGTTTCAAAAGAATTAGAAAATACAAATAATCGGAGCATTTTGGGTATAGGGAAACTTACCAGATGGGGCACTTGAGTTCTCTGCCCATTTTCTCGAGGTGGGCCGGAGTCTCCATTTTTGTTTCCAGCTTTGCTTCGATCGGAAAGGTAGACGACGGAAATATTGGCTACTATTTCTCTCTTTTTATATTTTAAAGATAAAGCTTCCTCTGAAAGATTCGAAATTTGAAGTTTAACCCGCCAAAACACACGTCACGCGCCTAACTTTTCGCCTTTCGGCGGGTTTTCAAAATTTTAACTTGCGTTGCACGAACTTGGAAATCATTATTATACCTTTAATAATTTTTATTTTTATTTAAAATTTTTAATATTTATATATTAAATAAAATAAGATTTATTTTAAACTTTTTTTATTCAAAAGTTCCTAAATATAATTTGTAAGTAACAAATTCCACATCTACTCTTTTATATTTTAATAAAGAGAATAAATGGGTTTGAGATTTTTTTTAAATAATTAAAAATAACATTGTCTTTTTTTGTTCTTTTTGCCTCATATGCCCCTTAGTGTTTGATTTCTTTGACCTCATGGGCATATAATAAATATTATATATGTATACTATATAAATATATATTGTATTTAGTTAGAATTGAATTTTTTCTATAAAATAAAATCTGTATTGTCTGGAGTTCAACGGTAGGGTATAAATTTTTTTTTTTTGGGAGGGGGTCGCTTGATACGGTGGTGAAAAATTGTACGACATAGAGTTTAATTCTTGAATTTTGGCACAAAATTCAAGAATTAAACCCTAAACTATATGAAATTAATCAAATTATTTAATATCGGATGATAAAAAAATTTAAAAGTATTTTTGAAGAATTATTATTTTTAATTATCTTACTTTAAGTTTGATTATATACTCATATTACTTTTAAAATGAACAAATGAAAAAATATATATATAAATAAAAGTAATGTTTTCATAATCCTTAATATAATCTTATAATAAAAAAAAAAGTAATGTTGAAATCATGATAAATTTTGGTAGGTGCTTTTTAGATTGTTGTTGGATTAGTTTACAATTGGATTACATTAGTTGTAATTTATTTAAAAATTATGGTCTATTTTAAATTGTATAGTCATTTGACTAGTCAAATGACCTATGAGTTTAATTTTTCTATATACAAGTTTTTGAATAAATTTATATGTTAATAAGGACCTATGAATTAATTATCCTATATTAATTCTCTTTTTGTTAAAAAATATATATTATAGTTTTTTGGTGTTAAATAATTTTTTTTTGTCAAAGTGTTAATTAGTTTTTTTATGATCTTAATTAAATTTTTGGTTTGAGCAAAAAATGCCTTTTTTGGGATCCTTCAGTTAATAAAACGCCTTCTGCAATTTGAGACTTTATTAAATGTCGAAAATTTACATAAAATATAATAAAAAATAATTTATAAGATTTGGTTTTGGATTGAGACCCTACGGGGAAATGCATAATTTAATTTGAAAGCAAAATGTTTGTGAAAATGTGTTTATGAGATTTGATAAATGTTTTCACTAGACCATCCTCCGTGATTGATGTGACTCCGGTAGGAATGTGTTTCCCCGGATAAAGATTCTGGTTGTGAATATGTTTCATATGATGTATGAGATTGATCGTTGATATGTTCACGATGATATGAACGTCGATCATAAATCTGTTCACGGCGACGTGCTCGGACGTGAGCTGTACTAGAGCTTATTTGAACCCGTTGCACGGATGACGTGACTGATGATGATATGAGATGAGACAGATGTGGGATACGAGGATTGGTCATGCTTTCGAGTATTGTTTTGTGTCCAGATGTTTTCACATGTTTTGGTTTTTAAAAAAAAATATAACTTGTTTGAGAAAGCATTTGAGTTTACATGTTTTCTGATGCATGCATACTTTTAATTGGAGGGTATAAATGTATTTTCCCGAAATATATGTGAAACTGCATATTTTTTGTCCACTCACAAATTTAATGGTTTTTTATACCCTTCAAGTTGATCGCGGATGCAGCCTGTAGTAGAGACCGAGGCATCACATGAAGTTGCGTACTCCCGAAATCCTATTTGGGTCACGGTATTATCCCTGGTCTAACACGTGGTGTCAGATAGGAGCAAGTCATCTCACGTTAATCCCAGGGGATTGGGGATGAGACCTGTCAGATATGCTCGAGGTTTTTTAAGTGAGTTAAGGTAGATTTGAATTGGATAAAAGATTTTAACTGTAAGACGGATTAGATCCCCCATATATCGATGATTTGGATGCGAATCTAGGGATGGATTGGTAGACTCCCATCATTCTATTATTGGGTGTTTTAAGGAACTACAACCTTTGGTAGTATTTACTTGCCATGGTTTGTTTTTTTTTTTTGGGACCAGCAGATACTTACTTACATCGGGAGTTACGACTTGGTAGCTGGAAAGCTATTATGGAGTGGATGTCATGGATACTTGACACATGTGATGATGTCCCTGAATGTCTCAATGAGCTTAGGATTTACGAAGTTGCCACCTCAGAAGGGGGTTGAGTTTTGATCGAGTTTCTTCTGGTACACAACCTATTCTGTAACTACTGTATGGAGTGGCATTGATAGAGTCAAGAAGATCGAGGGTTTAGTTACGAGATTAGGTGGAATTGGAGTTCCTTCGGTTTGGTGTGTGACCTTGGGAGCTTAGTGCTATTTGTGCGAAGGATGGATGGTACCCTGAGGTTTGGAGTTAACCATCAATGGTTGAACCGGGTGATAATGTTGAACTAGTAATCCATAGCATGGAAGTACTTACTAAACTTTCTTCATGTGTTCTTCACTTAGGGTTTCATAGATGTATAAGCTTGAAAAAGTTAAGTTGGTTTGAGGTGTGCTACGATCATAGGGAATGAAGTGGATCTCTACAGTAGCTATTAACAGACATTAATGGTTGGTGAAGGGGACTTCTCATTTTCTGTTTCTTTGGTCAGAACTGGTAAGTGTTCTTCTAACATGGTTGCAAGTTCTCTCGATTCTGAAGGTCATCTAAAGACCTAACATTCAGGCGGTAGGCCAAGTTTAAAAGAGTAAAGTAGCATAGGGTGCTTGGTCTAGCACTGCGCCGGTGTGTGCAGCATGGGTTCTCGCTCACATTTGCTTCAGATGAACTTTGATGTCATCATCTTCAACTTTCCTTGTGTTGGACCTTATCATGGGCTAAGTGATAAAAACCCACAATTCATACATTAAGTGGTGACAAGTTATGTAGCTTACAATTTTATTTTCTACTACTATTATCATGACATGCTCGAAAAGGACAAAGGCACAGGGTAAGCAACGTTATGCCCAATGGAGCGAACCTCGGGAGATCGAGGCAGTTAGATTGGTGATCCTAAACACAGTAACCGAGATTTAGCATCTCTTAGATTGTTGAGTTCTACGAGCATTGGTAGAGAAGGGCATTGGTAGAGAATTCCTCCAAGATTGCAACTTGTTGATGCGATTGACTCTAGATGGAGACAATGTGGTTTGAGATGCCTTAATATGAACGATTTTTCCCATTACTGGGAGTGTGCCCAGGGGGCATAGGAACTGAAGAGTTGGACTCATTATTCTCCTGGGGAGTCGTTCAGGATCTACATAGAACTTCAGAGTCTTAGTAGCGAGTTTTCTTGTGAGACTCATATTACGTGATCGAGTGATTACAACATAAATTCAGGATTTGACTCATAGCATTGTCAGGACAGAGGTCGAGCAGGTGACCGATTAGTTTTGTCACTCAGATGGTACATCTTAGTAGATGTAAGACGGTTGGCCTTGGAGGTTAACCGAGAGCTTGGATTGGCTAGTAAATTAGTCGGTTGTCTGAAGAGTTAGTCGGGTGACCAGGAGAACGCGGAGAGGAAGTTATGTATTACGATGCGATCTGTTCATATCTGGGATCAGATAGATGAGGTTAAGTTTTTGGCCATGATTATCATGGTAGCCATATGATAGTTGAATCGGATCCGAGATTGATGTAGTACGATAGTCGGATTGGATCCGAGATTGATGTGGTATGATAATCGGATTGGATTCGAGATAGACACAATATGATAATCAGATTGGATCTGATGTTAACTTTTCAGTGGGATACTTGGATCATGTGTCGAATACTGTGCTCTATAGAAGATGGACTTTGCAGGGTTCATTTATTGTATGAGCTTGGAGCTCGAAGCCATGGTTGTTAACAAGAAGAACCCTAGATATGTTGATTTGTTATGATCCCGACTGGAGCAAGTATTCGAGATGGTTAGGATACACTCGAGATGAGTGAGGTTTCCAGATTAGAACTCTAGAGGATTCAAGAACACAGATTTGGTCTCTAGATGAGTCAAGGTACCAAGAGAAGACTCTGGTGCGAGTTAGGTATTCGGAAGGAAACTCGGACAGAGACAGTGGAGCCGATGGATTACCAGTTAGTCACGACGTTTTGACGTGGATGTTGTTGACAGTTGGGATTTTTTGGCGGTATTAAACTTGGTGACCGATCAATGAGAGAAGAGACGTCAGAATGGGTTCTAAATTGCACCTGCATGAATGGCAGGTGAGGTCGACGAGTGTTGATGTATCGAGCGAAGCTCGGGAGTCGAGCTGGTGTTCCAATGGCAGTTTAACCACTCATTGTCAGGAACTATCCCCGAGGGTGAGCCGGGATTTGACATTAACCGTTGGATTGTAGTTGACGTCGAGTGACCTTATTTTCCTCATGTGTCCTGCGGATGGTTTTTGAACGTGGATGTGCGCGTAGGAGTCTCGGGTTGGAGACAACATTGGATTTTCCATAGTTTTGGACTGAGATCAGCGTAAGGGGGTAGATTGTAACGACCCGACCCAAAATTTCGTGATTATCGAGAATTACTCGAGGATTTTCGAGATTAATTGAGGTGAAATGACAATTTTGCCCCTAGATGGGAAAATATTAACTTTTGACCCAGGGTTATTTTCACAGTAATCGAGGTCTATTACGTAGATCGCGGGATGGTGATTACGTAGACAGGTGACACGTTGATTTTGGACGTCATGGGGTTATTTTATGGATCAAGGATCATTTTAATCGGATTTTACGGTGCACGTTTTTGGGGGAAGTTGACTTTGATTGTTTAAATAGTTGGACCCAAAATATCTAGTAAGATCATAGGAAGAGTGACAAGTGTCACTCACCCATTAAACCTTATCCCTTGCACAAATCCCTTTCTTCTTTGTTCTATCCACCTGAAAACCCACACCCCCACCTCATTCCATCGTCTTCCTCTTCATTTTCTTCTGATGTGAGGAGCCCAGAGTGAGGTTGAGAGACTGAGGGAGATGTGGAGAGACGAGAAGCCATGAAGGCTGGCTGGGAAAACCTAGGAAAAAGGTAAACTCATGAACCCGTTAAGTTTGGATTTTGGATTTTGACTTTTGAACGTTTGAACACTAAACTAAGGTCATGGGTGTCTTCTCTATGGTTGTACTAGTGGACTGAGCTATAAATGGATCGAAATGAACTCAGGAGGAGCCCAGGTGGGAGCTTGAAGGTGACCCGTGAAGATTGAACTTGGCTGGAAGTGTTTCAGGTTATTTTTCTTGGTTTTAACATCGTAGCTCAATTTCTGGGTGAGAGACATTTAGATTGGATAAAAAATGGCAAAGTTTGGACTGGATTTGACGAAGAACGATCCGGGTCAGGTTTTCGGGTCGAACGACCCGTTATAAGGTCGCAGGTCGACCTGAAAGAAGGTTGAAGATGATGACGTGATCCTCCACGTCATCATGTCAGGCCACGTGTGTCAGGACCCACCCCGATTATCACCCCGATAACCGAGGTGAACCTTGCTCCCGTCTGACAACCCAACAAAAAAGACCGAAATAACCTCACGAAAACCACAAATTACACTGTCAGACGAAGGAGAATTTAAAACATCCAAGAGTCAACCGTTATACAGAGTATAGTACCAAACAAGTAAAACAAAACCACACACAGAGTACACTCACAACGGAACACTGAAACCACTCCGGGAAAACTCTCGAGTACTCTATGCCTCCGACGCTGCCTCAACGTCAACCCCCGCGCTAGCTCCACGACCTGGAGGGCAATTAAAAACCAGAAAGTGTGAGTGGACCAAAAGAATAAAAGTTTCAAAAACCATTTCATAAAAAAACCAGGGTTTGGCCCTCCGTTTTGAAAACATGCATGCATAACCCAATTTCTGAAAACATTACAAATCACATTATTTTCATCACGGAAACCGCAACAATATAAACACAGTATGATAAACGTTATAAAACATTAACAGTGAAACATCAGCTACCAATGTAATCATCCGATCAAACCTGCTGGATCTATCCGAGTCTTTAAACTCCTGAGTCTTTAAACTCAATCCAGGTCTCAATATAATCCGAGTCTTTAAACTCAACAAGCCTATGGGGGAAATATCAGTATATCCGAGTCTTTAAACTCAATCCGGGTCTTTAAACCCAATCCGGGCCCGTCCCCCATCAAATAGTATCCGGGTCTTTAAACTCAATAACCAGATCCAGCAAATCCAATCCAAAACCATTTGAAAACCTTTTCTAAATCCATATACAAACTCGAATCCGAAATCACTGGCCCGAAGCCCTTCCGGCATCCAGAACCGGCATTCCAAACCCAAATCCGGATCCACTTTTCAACTTTAAAACCAAATCTTGCTTTTTGAAATCCGATTTCAAAACCGAAAACCCTTGATTATCGAATCATGTCTCAAATCCATTTATAATCATTGAAAATCATTTATCGTTTGAAAGCCCAAAACCATGGCATCACAATCAGAAATCAAGCATTTCTCGTAAAACGTGCCAAATACGAAATTTCTCGAAAAACGTGCAATTAAGTAAAACAGTTATAGCATATTCAAATAACCATGAAATCACATATAAAACCATAAAACAAGTAATTAAAAGCAGTTATGCATGCTCAGTTTAAGGAAGAAGTCCACTCACAGTTACCGGGCACGTCACTCGCGTCCCGAACGTCCTGTACGTTCCTCGTCCGCCTCGGGGATTCCCGATCCTGTCACAAGTCACCACAATACGTCACTAACACATTCTCTAAGGTTCTCCTAATTCCCACAACTTTCCCGAACTTTGAACGTAACTAACCGGGACCCTAAATCTTCAACCTCGTAGTACTAACCCGAAACAACGTCTGATCGTCCCGAAACCTATCCCAAAAGACTCGTTACAACATTTAGACCAAAAACCTGGTTGGACGTTTCCCCAGAAACCGCCGCACGCGCCCCCCGAAGTGGCTGCGCGTGGGCCTCACGCGCCTGCACAGAACACTGTTCATCTCCTACCTCGAGACCGTGCACTATTCTGGACCGGCGTGGCCGGTTCTCTGCCGTCCGTCCACCATTTTCCTTCCTTTTCCACCATTCTCTTTGTCCTCAACCCAGAAATCCATTCCCCTCAACCAAACATGTCAACAGGGCCTCAATCTCACCCTCCCAACTCGAAACAGAAACCACCTGTAAACCCCTGTTCTCGCTCTCGGCCAACCGTCTACTCCCCCGTCACGGCTTCGACTCCTAGAGATCCCTAGGAACCTACTGAACACATTAGACCTCACCAGACACCTCGACTCGTTCTCAAAATCCACAACTTACCATTTGAATCAAACTGGAAAAACAGAGCAAGCAAAAGGGAATCCAGAAATTACCTGTGCTCAGGCAGCCACCGTGAGCTCCACCGTGCCTACTCGACTGCCCAAGCCCTCCTCCGTCCTTTGAACACCACCAGCCACCACAATTGCTCAATCACGGCAGCACCACCACCAAACTCCCTCTATATTTTCCCCTGAGAACTCACACCCTCCTCACACACAACCACTCAATTCTCAATCCTCTCAACCCAGTCCCTTCACTCTCAGCCTCCCTCTGATCACACTCACCAGTTCGCAAAGCCTCACACACCCAGCCGTCGATCGATTTCCTCCCAACACTCAGTCTCTGTTTTTCTCCCTCGTGCACGACTACACAATCACACACGGCCAAATTAAAACACACCGTGCAATTGTGTAGAAGCCACTAGACCACTACCACGTGTCCACAATCCCATGGTCACTCTCAAAACTATCCAATTGCACCTGTACACTTGTCCTTATCAGAATTGCACACTTCCCAATGCACCAAAAAGACCAAAATGCCCCTGTGAGTTAAAATAACCATTTTGCCCTTCGCCGTTCTAGACCCGTATCTCGCCCGTCCAATGTCCGATGAAAGCATGCAGCCTGTCTTTGTACTCAGGAGGACGAGATCTACCTAACGGTCCTCGGTCTACGTGTAAAAACCCTATCATACGAAAAGTCAACTTTTCCCCCTTCGTTTACCCAAATTACGGTAATGCCTCCAACCTTCCGAACATCATAACTTCCTCCTCGGATGTCGGAATCGGGCGTGCCACCTGTCTACGGACTCATGACGTCCCAAACTACGTCACAGTCATCGGTCAATGCCCAATTGACCGTCCGAACTAAAAGTCAACATTTTACCCAAATTAGGGGCAAAATCGTCATTTTACGCCCAAAGTCCCACAGTAACCAACTAACCACTGATTAGCCTCACTAACTCGTCACTAATCACTTCCTTAATCCTAGCTTCCGGGACGGGTCGTTACAACGTGGCAAAAAGGGGTTGGTCCCACATGGCAAGATGTCAGGGCTTGTTAGTGTTGATGTCGGTACGACGTCAGCAGCAACACGTAGCACGTGTCAGAAGGTGACACATATCAAATAGATGTATATTCTCTTGTTATGTTCAGGAAATTTGATATGAAAATATTGAAAAAAATTATTATATGTATCGAAATTTATAAAATCAAAATTATATGACAAAAAAAAGTTAATCATTGTTACACCCTTAATAACTTTTATTTTTATTTAAAACCTTTAATATTTGCATATTAAACAAAATAAGACCTTATCTCAAACATTTTTTTATTCAAAAGTCCCTAAATAGAATTTGTAAGCAATAAATTTCACATATATCATTTTATATCTCAATAAAGAGAATGAGTGAGTTATTGAGAATTCCTTTAAACAATTAAAAATAACATTATCTTTTTTGTCCTTTTTGGCACAAAATTCAAGAATTAAACCCTAAACTATACAAAATTAACCAAATTATTTAATATCGGAAGATAGAGAATTTTTAAATTTAAAAGTATTTTGGAAGAATTATTGCTTTTAGTTATTTTATTTTAAGTTAGATTAGATACTCATATTACTTTTAAAATGAGCAAGTGAAAAAAAAAATATAAATAGGAGTAATGTTTTCATAATCCTCAATATAATCTTACAATAAAAAAATAAAAATAATAAGTAATTTTGAAATCATGATAGTTTTTTGTAAGTGTTTTTTAGATTGTTGTTGGACTAGTTTATAATTGTATGACATTAATTGTAATTTATATAAAAATTATGGTCTATTTTAAATTGTATTATCTTTTGACTAGTCTCTATGAGTTTAATTTTTCTATATGCAAGTTTTTTAATAAATTTATATGTTAGTAAAGACTTATGAGTTAATTGCACAAAAAAAAAAGCTACATAGATGAACTGAGTGATTTTATGGCAAATCTGTCCACAAAATTATGGCAAAGTAGTATTTAAGAGCATGTTTAACGGGAGCATCTTAGCCTAGGCAAGGCAGTTTATGGCCTCTTACCTCTACCATCCTGGTTCTAGTGTACAAATTCTAGCCAAGGTAAAGGCAAGCCCTAGGGCTAAAATAGCCTCCTTGCCAGTCCCGACAAGGCTGCTGGCTCACACGTTCACAATGACTGAAACCACCGCAAGCAACGCCCAACAATGACCACTGATCCCTGGAACTACCTCCCCAATTTTGGACCGAAATCACAGCAAACAAAACCCATAAATTATTCAAGATGAACAGAAATTGGATAAAAAATAGAATTGGACACCCAAATCAAACCCAAATTATTCAATCAAATCAAACCCAGGATTGGAAAAAAAAAACAGAATTTCATCAAACCCAAAAATCCAAACATGAACACAAAATTGGACAGCAATCAATTTCACTACAAACCCAAAAACCCAAGCGAAGGCCTCACGAAGTCACTGGAAACTCTCAAACCCCTCGAATCTGTCCACGTCCGAACGAACCTCTTAAACCCCTCGTGAACCTCTTGACAACCTCTTTATTTTTCCGTTTCTTTGAGCCCTTTTCAACGGCTCATCGAGATGACGATCTCCACCTCAGTCTCAAACTCTCAGCCTCTTTGTTTCAGACTCAGTCGAGAGGAAATAGGAGAGTTCTAGACCGAAGATTAGTCTCCACCTTTTATTGTGCAATTTTTTTTTTTCAAAATCTCTAATTTATTATTTGGTAATATATGCTTTAATGTAAAATATGGCTTAAATAACATATTTGGTAATATATATTGTAATTTAGAATATATGTTTTAATTTAGAATATATGTTTTAATTTAGAATATGTGTTTTTAATTTAGAATATATGTTTTAATTTAGAATATGTGTTTTTAATTTAGAATATATGTTTTAATTTAGAATATATATTTTAATTTAGTAAAATAAAGTTTCTTCATTATGATAATGTTTAATTTTTTTTTATATATAAATATCATATAAGTTAAATAAAATAAAGTAAAATTAAATTGTATTTTAAATAAAGTAAAATTTTTTCAAATAAAAATTTGAATTCTTGCATCTTGCCTTTAGCCCCTTATCCCTTATCTTTAGTCCCTCTACCATTAAATGTGTTCTAAGTGTTGTGGCAAAAGCTACATATATCTACGTATATGTAACTTAATTAATTATCATAGACCAATGCTTATTGGCGAAGTTCACGGAAGAGAGGACGAGTTATACGTACAGGTAGCTCACTCCATTCCTCCCCTAATTAATTACATAAAATAAAAAACTGATCAATAACCCGAAGAAGATTAAAATTAAGAGACAAAATAAAATAAAATAAAAAGTGGTGATCATCACAGATGAGTGTGACGAAGGAAGATTAATCAAAAAATTCCCATTGAGGTGTGGCTGGAGGACGGTCAAATGTCTCCCACATGGTCGTCACAATAACAGGCTTTACACTTGCATTTGATATCTTCATCGCATCTAGACTTTCAACGCACTTCTGCACCTTCTTGCCCTAAGAAAAAAAAAATTATATATATATATATGTATATGAATATATAACTTTTAACAATAGACTTCCATATTTTCAAAACTATTTCACCAAACAAAACCGAGAATTTCTTTTGAGAAAGTTTCGACAAGCATGGATTCATGGAATTAAGATATATCGTCATCACCTGCAAAGTTTTTTGGGCAACAGCATCTCCTTCAGCAGAAATGTTGTCCAGTTTGATTGCTTGTCTCATTAGCATCTCAATTAGGGTTGTGATCTGAACTTCTGCAACTTTCACTCCACTTGAGACGGATTTTTTTACTGCAGCCACCTATGAAATAGAAAATTAATATAATTATTAGTCATATTATATACCATGCATGCATATACTAATTAAATAATTTAGATTCCAATCACATCCATAATATTGGTATACTGTTATATACACCTAACTAAAAAAAATTAAAGTAGTAAATGAAGAATCTAATGTCTCCACGGTCCATGGATTCAAGCGAAACATAAATGTGAGGTTTAGGCAGACACACCACCTCATAATGGACAGCTCAACTTATTAGTTTAGTTATAGTAATTAGATCTTGATGATTGTAAGAACTTTCACACCAAATCAATTCATCCCTAATTAATAATATCTATAGCCTATATATCCCTATATCCTTTCATATACGATAGAGAATTTCATCTATATGTATATGAACAACTGAATATAACTATAAGACAGCGTACTTATGTAATTAAGAAAAGCTCAATCCACAATAAACTGTCAGCTCCCCCATGCCAATTGCCAACAGCAGATGTAGTGATCCGTACTTCCAAGTTCCAACCCTACCAAGAGTTAATTTCATGATTCAACAAGAAGGCCACCTCATTAATCACTGACAAGTGTCAACTGGGCTTTCACAAAGTCGCCACTAGCTCTCCATGATTGTATATAATGTATTGTTGCCCCAGCAGTCCCACGACTCTCACCACATAATCAAGATTAACATTTAACAGCCTCCTTTTGGTCTCAATCCAAACCAAAGGGACCTCACTAAACCCCAACTTAATGGTCAAGATTCTACACCTCGATCACCCACTTTTGACATAATCATCACAACACCAATCCAACGGCTGAGGATACTCCAAGTCTATCCCTTATCGTTTAAGTTTAACCAGGCTAAATAACAATGCAAAATTGCAAGCGTACAATAAAACATCACAAAACTAAACTAAACCAAGATGATGACCAAGTGAGGTTTGGGTTGCTTACCTGCTCCGCTAGCTTATCAACCTCCAAGGACACGTTCAATATGGCGCGATGTGCGCTTTTGATCTTAGCATTCCTCTGCATCTCATTGGTCCTCTTCTCGATGCTCGCTGGGTCCTCGTTTAGTATGACTTTCGACCGGTCTTTCACCCCGCACATGTCCAAGTACGCGCCATTTTCTCTCTCCTTCCCTCTGAACACTAGCTTCTGATCGCCAGGCTGTAACCCTGTCTCCGCCGTAAGAACCTTCTTCAACTCCCCTGTATAATTGAAGTTAAGTCAATTTACCATTTAACCCTCATATTTCACCGCCGCTTAGCCACCAGCATTGTGTTACTCTAATTGGAGTTCAAACTTCGAAGTAAAATATTGTTTTCCCTCCAAATTAGTGAACCTTACAATTACTGTTACTAATTTGTTTGGTTACCGAGAAAATGTAATTTTTATTTCCGTTTTGATCGGGAGCCAAACAGACAGCAATTAATAACGTCGTTTCAAAATACTGAATATATGAAACGTTAGATCAAAATTATTGATTACCGAATGTGGATTGAGCGCTGGCCGAGATTTCGTAACGGTGGGCGCCGAAAGCAATCTGGAGCCGTAAATTCGGCGCCGGAATGTCCAGTTTCTCGCCTCTTTTTTGGACCAACATTCCTCCGGGCCGCATTTCCCACTCAACTTCCTCGTCCTTCGACGTCGAGGAAGGCGGCGTATTAGAGGTCTCCCTTGCTCTGCCGTAGATATTGGACCGTCGTTTCGTCATTTTCTGTTTAAGAAATTTCGGTCAATTACCCAGGAAAAAGTCTTAAACTTTTTCGTCGGGAAATTATCTACATCGACGACATGGATCGATTCGGTGTTTTCTGCCGACAGAAGGAGGATGTCATGTGGCAGATTTATAGCGTGTTTTCGATTCGAACACATAAGAGAAATAACAGAGAATACGTTTGGACCACTGGGAGATTGCCACGTGTTTAGGTGAGTAAGGATTGTGTAGAGTGACAGCTAAGCAGAGAAATATTGCCGACAGTCGAAGGAAGGGCATCCGATTCCGATGGAAGTGAAAACGACGGAAAATTGAACAAAAGGACACTGGCCACATCGTCACTTTATCGAATTAGTGAACAAAATAACGATAGAGTGGTTAGAGCATCTTTAAATTTAAATTAAAATTAGATTACTGGCACTCATGGACGCGGGTCACGCGATTATTAATTAATTTTTATTTTTTTTAAAATAAAATGAGAGGAGAAACTACTTTAACTCACTGGGTTTTTTCTTTACTCACACCCTTTCTATTAACCTTTATTAGTCGTTAATAATATTTTATTATATCTAAAAATTGTAATATTAATATATCAAAAAAATATAAAAATATATTTAAAAAATATAAGAATATATAATAAGTTTACTTTATTGGGAAGCCCTTGGTACTATTCTCAATGATGTACGCAGTCCCCTGCGTTGTCCCTGTTAACAATTCCCCGCTCTCTGCTACTAACCTAAAAGTATGTCTAATCTTAGAGGTAAGAATAACGAGTTAAAAGTAAAATTTAATCCTGTAAATAATATTATTTATGATATCTTACTTAATATAAGATTTAATATTTTTAATAGTAAGGGACAAGAGTAGCATTCAAATTTATATTTAAATTATTTTATTAAAAATTATACGTAGAAATTTTTGTATAATAAATTTGAAATACAATTTAATTCTACTTTATTTTATTTAACTTATATAAATATATATAAAAATATTATACATTATCATAATGAAGAAACTTTATTTTACTAAAATTTAAATTACATCAAAATCATTAATAAGTCTAATAAAATATATCATCATTAATTTAAATTGAAAAATAAAATCAACTAATAAGGAGAAGTAAACCAATTTTGATAATTCTGAGGCTGATACTCACATTCTTGATCATTTTGAGGCTAATAATCACACTCTTCACGATTTTCATGATAGTTACCACCAAGATTACTCTCTTGTCCATTTGTAATTGTCAATTGCCTTTTTCTTCAGTATCTTTATTTGTTTGAACTCGTCTGTTCGGTATCCTTCTCCATAATTCTATCTTCTCGTTCTATTATTCTTTCTTTCTCTTTTCGTAATTCCAATGCTTGTTCAAATTGTAATACCTTTACATAATCTTCATCTTTTTTCTTCCTTACTGTTGCCTCTTCCAAACTTTGCAATGTAATGGCCTCCATGATGACATACAATCGATTATTATCAATCATATGTGACTTTCCCTTTCTCCGAGCTTCTTTTGATTGCTTCCTTCCTGGAAGTCTTACAGAGGAACCTATATTGATTTCAAGATTTTCCTCTCCCCCATCTTCATCCAATTTAATTGAATCTTCAAGTGGTAATGAGCCAAATGGAGATACTTGACTTACTTCAGACTCTATATAAGGTGGATCTTTGAAATACTCGCAATCTTTGCATATCTCCCGATGATGCAACATAAATTGCGAATTCATTTTTGTTTTATAATAGACCTCTGCATGTATCAGCTAAACATATAGCCCAGAATAAATGA
This sequence comes from Prinsepia uniflora, assembly GCA_032719365.1. Taxonomy (NCBI): domain Eukaryota; kingdom Viridiplantae; phylum Streptophyta; class Magnoliopsida; order Rosales; family Rosaceae; genus Prinsepia; species Prinsepia uniflora. The sequence continues at coordinate 40,790 of CM064868.1, forward strand.
TTAATTTAAAAAAATAAATTGTGCACAATGATACTACATTTATAAATTTAACAAATTCTCACCTAATCCATCTGATTGGCACCGCTACGATAAAAATTTGCAGCTTGTTTTGAAGTCTTTTGCCACTATTTGAGCATCAGTTGTAATTTTTTCCACCTATTTGAAAACCCTTGAACAGTTTGATACTTCCATAAGACCATCCCAATTTTGGATATAATGGTTTCAAATATCTACCCAGAATGCATTGTTTGATTGATCTTGACAGGATCCTCCTCGTAATCCTCCTTGATTAGCACGGGAGGACCTGCTCCCGTCTGACACGTCCTTGAAAAAAGACCAAGTTACCTTTAGGACCCAAATAATCATCCTAATCACGTGTCAGACAAGGGATAAACCTGCTTCATACCTCGTATAATCTACACAACTCCTCGTGATGCCTCAACCTGTATACAACTCACATCCGCGATCAACCTAGAGGGTGTAAAAACCAATAAAAAGTGTAAGTGGAAAAAAGCAAAGTATTGGAAAACCATTTTCCGAAAACATTAATTTAACCTTATGTTTTATAAAACATGCATGCATAACCAAGAAATCATTGATTTCAAATAAAACAGACGTATAAATATAAACCATGGGTCCAACCCAAAACCACATAAATATAAAAGGCACTTAGGCCCACATTTCAATGAAATCATCAACTCTAAGCCATTTTGAAAACCTTTACACATATCACAAGTCTTGAAAACCAAACCAGATCACGCTGGTTCAACCAGCCATAAGTCAAATATCGTCTTACTGGTCCAACCATCTCGCTAGTCCAACTAGAATCCTATTTGTACTACCAGTAGACAACTACGGATCCACGGAGTCCAACTCCGTTCGTATGTATCGAGCCTAGCTCTGACCACATTCGAGTCTGTCTCTAGGTATCCACGAAGTCCAAATCCGAAATAACGATCTAATCGCCTGAGGCAGACTAATCCAGAACATATAGTATAATCAAGTCAAAATACAATTTGAATGTGGGCACCAGCCCAAAAAAGTTTCCATAGGGGCACTAGCCCAAAACAGTTTCTATAGGGGCACCAGCCTAAAATATGGCTTCCAAAACCACCATAACTCATTATTTAGAAATAACAACTGTAATCATGCTAAACCATAACATTAAACTAGTGAAAACATATAATAATGTATGCATGAAGGTTATGAAAAAAACTGTCCACTCATAGTACCGCAGGTCGCTCAACATCCGAGCCGTAAGTTAATCTGAAACCTCAGGGATGTCCGGGCCTGTCCAAATCACACCTAAGGGTCACTATCAATCTATACAAGTCTATATCAGAAACCCCCACAAACCCCGAAAATGAAAACGCGTCCCGAGGAAAAAAACCTCCAAAAATCCATCAAACGATCTCTGATCGACCTGAAACCACCACCATTGGATTCAGGACGTCGAAATTTTTCAAACAAAATCGGTTTCACCTCAAAATTCCACCCCACGCGCCCTCACGCGCTGGTCAAAGTTTGCCCATGCGCGGTCAATGCTGACATCTGCCACGTGGCACCCCTAGTTAGTGCCACATGTCACCTTATGACATGTGCCACGTGTCCTTACTGACGCCACCTGCTAACATCATCACATCCACGTCTGCACTGACAACCTATAATAAGATGCCACGTGGCATCACCCAGCCTTGGCCACGCGGCCTGATAGGCCACGTCATCGTCGTTTTCCTCTCGCTGAGGCGACCCGAGACCCTATGACGGGTCGTTCGACCCGAATCATGACTCGATTCTAACTTCACAATTTCTCTCCATTTTTTCACCATTAAGATTTTCTCTCACCCATAAACGGTTCTATGGGTTAAAATCCAAGAAACATACTTGAAATTGCCCAGACAAGCTCGAATCATTACAACCCCTGTTCGAGCTTCCATCCTGATTGGTCCATGCGTCCAATCTCTCTGATTTTTGGCCCTACACACTCGCAAGAACTCAAAGGACATGAAGAAGGCTTCAGTTCACAATTCTAATGCCCAAAATCCAAACCCCAATTTCAAGTTTTCGGGTTTTACCTGGGTTCCATTTCTTGGGCTCCAAACCCGTGCCTCCAGGGTTTCATTGTTTCCTAGGTCTCTCTCTCAACCTCTCTATCTCACTCACTTCATCACAACAACATTAAGGTATGAGAACATGATGGAATGGTATGGGGATGGGTTTCAAGTTATTCAAATACAAAGAGTTCTGTTATAAAAAGATTATCAATTGCTCCATTTAGGATGAAGTTTTAGCAACCAGCCATGTCTCAACCCCAATTTTTTATTTTTTTTTTTACCATGAACCCCAAAACTTAAATTGGAGTAGAAGGGCCATTATTGAGATTGATATATGAATATGATTACTACGCATGTAAATTGTAAATTATTTGCATGACGTAACTGGTTTTTACACTTCAAATTAAACTTATTTATTCTTACTATAAGGATTGTAAAAAAAAAGACTAAATGGTTGAAACTTTCCATGAGCTTTATCAATAATTTTAACAGTTGTTTATGAACTCAATTTTAGTGTAACCCATCCTTAAACTTTACTTTAATGTTTCCACTAGTCTCTCAATCTATTTTTTCAAATGAATTCATTTTTAAAATAATAATGGTAAAATTGTCAATTTGGATGCATTTCACGCTACTTTGCTTAACGAAGTACATTTTGAAAAATAGATGGAAGGACAAATAAAAAAAAATTAGAGTAAAGTTCATAAATGATGTACGCTAATGTTAAAGTATAAGAATGGTTACTAAAATTATGGTCAAATTCATAGACGGTCTCAACTATTTACCCAAAAAACTAGTACTAATATCACATATTTAATACTATTTTTATTGTCACTTAATACTACATTACTATTAGGCCTCGTTTGGTATGTCGTACTGTACTGACTATTTCAATCGGATAGACTAATCTGTCAACCGGATAGACTGGTTATTTAGTCGGGCGGTTGGTACTTTTCCGGATTAGAATGCCGACTATATTATACTGATCGGATTATATTATAGTAATTGACGAAATACTTATATCTTAAATATTAATTATGTATGTCATTATTTTTATTATTATTTATTTTAATAATAATTATTATTACTATTTATTACATTTTTATTAATTAATTATTTTTAATTTTATCATTATTATTTATTAAAATATCATTATTTATTAATTATTAATTTATTATTAGTAGTATTTATTACTTTATTACTTTTTATTATTAATATTTACTATATTAATATTTTATTTTTATTATATTACTATTTATTATTATTATTATTATATTTTACAAGATTACTAGTTATCCGACTATTTAATACGGACAATTTCGAGCGTATTATTTTAGCGTGTCTGGACCGTATAAAAATATTCAACCGTATTAACTTATACGGTGACTAATTAATACAACTGGTACCAAACACAGGTTTCAGATTATTTAGCCTATACGGACAGTAATACGGTGTACCAAACACACCCTTAGAGTCTTGATTCAGGTTCAAACCTACGACATAAAAAATCCCCCATCTCTTGCCTAAAAGGTTGCAAGAAGTGAATATATATTTTCATTTCATGCGTTATCTTTGCCATTGTTACCAAACTTTGAGAGCTCTATTTTGCTGTTATTTTATTAGCAAGAAAGGTTAGACAAAGTGAAGGTGGACAAATGAGAGACATTGATGGGTCACCAAGTGGATGAAAACGACGAGGGCACCAAGTACCAGCTAGTTGGGTAACTAGAAGTGACATATCTTACCAATCCTCATCAAAGACTTGTCTCCACAAATTGGTGGGTGGGTTGCTTGCAGAGTTCTCTCCTCAGACTAGGCCCTTTCCACTTTTAACTTAACAACTGGAAAATTTACATTGGTAAAAAAAGTTCAGTTGGTAAATAAATGATGGCGTATGCGTTGATGATCGTTAACTATTGGTGTGCAGTGTGCGTAAAAATATTGGATATGCGAAACAAGCAAAATTTCATATTTTCTTAGAGCACGATCAAATTGGAAATTAAACTAAAGATGTAAGAAGCTGAAAAAGATGACTTAATTGTGTAAGGTAAATGCTTTTTCTAATTAATGATGAAAGTATGATTAAATTTATAGAAATATTTCGATATTTTACTTTGGAAAAAAAAGATAAGAACCACTAGCTATAGGGCTAGGTCTATGGTCAAGGCTTACATGAGTTATCCATAGCCAACTTCTCCCGACAACCCATCACTCCATCAGGAATCAACTCGAACCAGCCCATCAGCCCAATAAAGTAATAGCTTAGCGGTCCAGTACACAATCTCCAGAGGATCGACCGCGGAGGCCTCCAGTTTTTACCTTGGTCAAAACTCAAAGCTCAAACCTAAAACTTCCCATCTCCAAAACTAATGATTACTGGCGATGAGCCCCCAGCGGTCAATCTCCAACGTTCCACTATCTCTACGGTGCGTCGTTCTCAGGTCTCCATCTCTACTTCTCTGAATTTCTGTGAAGTTCGTTTCTCCGTTGACATAATATTTCACAAAAAGTTGGAAATTGAAAGCAAGGTAATTATAGTTTTGCATGTATTGATACTTAGCAATTCGAAGATGGGTTATAATTTATGCATTGGTTTCCTGAAATACATAATTTTTTTTTACTTCCAAATCAATGGTAAATGTAGTTGACTGGAACTTGAATGTCTCACTAAACAGATGGATCCTGAAGCTAAAAGGTTTGGAAGGGGTAAAAAGCTTGCATGATGAGAGGCTTAATTGATTCTTTCTTTTTCTTATGTGTTTCATTGCTTCCAAAGTTTTAGATAACTGAGGGTTTCGATTTTCCGCACAGAGATGCTAGTTTACTTTGAAGTTGTAACTACATTATATATACCTTTTATATCTCTGTATGATATTTTTTTCATTTTTCTGGTAGAGCTTGTATTGTTCTCCTAGCACCAGTACATTTTCTGCATGCTGAAGGGTTTAAAGAGTATATCCGCTTTTTGTAATTCTTTTTGGATCTGTTCTTTGTAAGTGTGTTTCTGAATTCACTGTTCAGAGCTTCACGTCTTGAAAGCACGTGAGGTTTAACTCAGTGATATAGCAATAAGAGCTTTTATTGACCCCTTTTGATCATTAAACGGTCACTTGAAAGAGTTCTTGGGAGGGTGGCCGCTCAAACATATGAAAACTGTTTCCCATTTTTGTTGTATAGATTTTCTGTTTGAAATTGTGCATATGATGATTCAAGGCTTGTTGTGAGGCCTTATAGGCCTCTGCCTGAGCTTTTCAAATGAAACAAGCTGGCTGTCATGCTGGAAATTTTTTTACACTGCAGCAGCAATTTTTAATCTGATATTTGAATTAACATTTGTCCTATCAAAAGATTGGAAAGTTTCTTTTGGTTCCTGTAGGAGTTCTTTTGAACACTGGTCTTTTCCAGTTGAAAATCAGTTATGTCCAAAATCAAGTTATTTCATATCATGATCAAATGTCTTCTTTAGTGAGACAGAATTAAGTTTTAAGGCCAAATTCTTCTGTCCTTGAAGCTCCAGCTAGCTTCTTGCTTCAATCTAGTTTTTGTCTTACTGTATGCTGCATGTTATTACCTTGTATAGTGCTTACAACAAAGCTCATGCGTGTAATGTATCTTGGGAAATGAAGTCAACATTCAGTACTCACCAAGCATGAGCATAAATTTTATTCAATACAATAGTCAGTAATTGCAATAATGATAGAATTTAAATTCAAATTCCTCTGTCCTTGAAGCTCTATCTAGCTTCTTGCTTCCCACATTACCATATCTAGTTCATATGCAACTCTATGCTGCATGTTGTTGCTTCGTAAGAGGTGCTTACAATAAAGCTCATGCGTGTGATGTATCTAGGGAAATAATCCAGTACTCACCAAGCAATTACATATATTTTATTCAATAAAATAATCAGCAATTACAATAATGATAGAATTTATGCTTGGAATCAGTCTTGGTGGCTGCTGGACCTTCCTGAGGTTACATTTTAATCTGGTGCTGCAGCTCAGGGAGAATTTCTCTCCAGAGGAAGTGATACGAACCTTAGTAATAAAAAATGAAGATTAATCATGAATTGCTCTTTGTATTTTTGTGTGCTGTCGTTAATCTCTTCTTTGTATCTCCCTATGAAAAGTAAATCCTTGTAACAGCAAGGGAACTTGCTTGATCCTTAAGTGCTTATCGGGTCCGAAGGAACTTGGGGGTGCTGTCGATCTCATAAATTAGTATAAGCTTCGGCCTCATCATGATTCTCTTGCAAGAGATCACTGCCCTTGTCAATGTCAGAGACTTATTATCTACGTAATGTGGTGGGAGACACATTTATCAGGAAAGGGGAAGGGATGGAATTGGGTCAACTCTCTCAAAGCAACATTCATAGGAGAGGAAAAAATGCACAAGTACATCCTTTTGATTTGGATAGACTTCGGGAGGCTTTCCTAATAAGGGAACCGACTCCTGTTAAACTGCCTTCTGTATGATATTTCCTACATATTTATTGTTCCTTCCCTATCTTGGGTGGGCGGAGAGGTACTCTTGGCTTTGTGAATCGTGTGATAGTCATTTTTGTATGGTGTTAACAGGCAGAGAAGGGTATCTATACCTCAGTGTTAACGTCAAAAAGTGAGTTAGAAAATAAGGAGAGGAAGCGTAGAAAGCACAAAGACAAAGATGAAGATGGTAAGAATCACAAACGCCGTCAGAAGGACGAGTGGTGATGCTGTTATGAACCTGAATACTGCTTACGGCTTGAAAACTGATCAGTTGAAGGAACAGCAAGATATGGTAAGAATATGACTCTTTTTATTGCAGATCTAGGGATTCCATGGTTCAGTTGTAAACCCTACTGTGTATTAAACACAATCAGGGGCAGCAGAAGAGTAGATGGCAGCACTTGATATGGGTGATCATCTATCCCTACTTAGTGGTTGCATCTGTTGCTGCCAGGATTAATTGGGATTACAGGATGTTTCAGATACAGTTGACTAATTATTAGCATGGTTCAGCGCAGCTTGTATCTTTCTAGGTTTGAAACTTTTCTTCAATTAATGCTGCTGTAATTAGTCAATTATTGGAACAGATGACTGGTAAATGGTGTCGCTGTTATTTAACTCAAGAAATAGTGATGGGTTGATTTAGGCCTACGCACTTTGTGGAATGATGTCTCTGTCAAACTTTTACGATTTCTATGATGTGGATTCAATGAGTGCTTTATATCATGAGTTGATACATACTCCACAGCACTTGATAGATTTGAAATAAATTGATGGTTTTCGGCTAACCTGGTATCAGTTGTGTTAATTTGTCATTCCAAATTTGGGTGGAATCACCTGATTCGGTTTTTGTAGGATGAAATCAAGCCAAAAAAAGAGAGAGTAATTGAATTCTACATCTTCTCTGGTTCTACATTTGTGATTCCTATTCTTTTTACAGTTCATGCAGAAGAGGAGGTTCAATGGTTTTGAAGATCAAAACCCCGATTCCTATTCCTATTCTGTGTGATTCCTATTCCTATAAAGCCTTGCCTACAACCATTTTCAACATAACTACTCATCACTTGTTCCTCATCATCTGGTTGAGTACACCTTTGGTTGAAATCCAATCCAAATCCAGATGGGTTGCCACAATTTCGACGGTGCAACACAAAACAACTTTCCCCACACCATCCCTAACCCCTCTAGACCTTGAGGAATTCAGGAGGCAAGGCCACATGGTCATAGACTTCATTGCAGAATATTACAAAGCTATAGAGAAATATCCGGTTCTAAGCCAAGTCCAGCCCGGAATTCAGGAGGCAAGGCCCCACATGGGGCATAACCCTGAACCCATTGAAACCATCCTCCAAGATGTCCAAGACCACATTGTCCCTAGCATCACTCATTGGCAAAGCCCTAGCTACTTTGCCTACTTCGCTTCAAGTGGCAGCATTGCCGGCTTCCTCGGCGAAATGCTTAGCAATGGATTCAACGTTGTTGGGTTCAGTTGGATGTCATCACCAGCTGCAACTGAGCTTGAAAGCATTGTCATGGATTGGCTTGGAGACATGCTCAAACTTCCCAAATCTTTCCTTTTCTCTGGGAATGGCGGCGGTGTGCTGCATGGGACTACTTGTGGGGCCATTGTTTGTACATTGGCAGCTGTTAGGGGTCAAAAGCTTACCCAAATTGGTAAGCAAAATATTGGGAACCTGGCTGTGTTTGGATCCGATCAAACCCATTGTGCACTTATAAAAGCGTGCCAGATCGTGGGAATCAACCCAAAGAATTTTCGTGCCATTGAGACTACAAAATCAAGATCGTTTGCACTCTCACCTGAGTTGTTAAGAATGAGTATTTGTTCAGACTTAAAAGCTGGGCCTGTCCCATTGTTTCTATGTGCCACGGTGGGAACAACTTCAACCACATCCGTTGATCCGGTGGAGCCACTCTGCGATGTGACAAAAGATTATGGCATGTGGGTTCATGTGGACGCTGCATATGTTGGGAGCGCTTCCATTTGTCCTGAATTCTGACATTTTATTGATGGTGTAGAATGTGCAAATTCGTTCAGTTTCAATGCGCAAACATAGTTTTTCACGACTCTTGACTGTTGTTGCCTTTGGGTGAAAATTCTTTGCCTTTATGAATATTTCGTGATTATTGAGATTAAAATCAAGGATTAATCGAGGATTTTGAGATGATTTGAGATGAAATGACGATTTTGCTCCTAGAATGGAAAAATGTTAAATTTTGACCAGGAGGTTATTTGCACGTTGATCGAGATTTATTACGTAGATTGATGAATTTTAATTACGTAAACAGGCGGCACGGTAATTTTGGATATTAAATAGTTATATTTCGGGTCTAGAACAATTTAGTCGGATTTCACGATCTCACGTTTTACGAGACAACTTGACTTTAGTTATTTTTAATTGGGGCTCAAAATATCTACACCTGGACCAAAGGATGAGTGACAAGTGTCACTTATTCCATGGGCCCATATTCCCACATACATGCATCTACATCTCTCTTACTCTCTCATTTCAAACACACCTGAAACCTCACCCCACCATTTATCACCATCCTCATCATTCTTAGTTTGAAAGAGGATGGAAGCAAGAGCCGCCATAGAGGTTGGTTGGAAAATCCAAGAAAAAAGGTAAACTCGTGAGGTTAAAAATGGTGTTTTGGTTTGGACGTTTGGAACTCAATAATGATGGCATAGTCATGTTCCTCGAGTTTTTGTGAGGCTGTAAGGACAAAAAAGAGAAGAAATGGATGCATGGATGAGCTCTGGTGGAAGCTTGAACGTTGGCCGTGAGGATTCGAGATTGGCCAGAAGATTTCAGGTATATTTTTGTGATTTTAAGGTTGTAGATCGATTCATGGGTTCGAGTAGAGAAGGATGGTGAAATAATGGTGGATTTTGGTTGAGAAATGGCGAAGATAGGACCGGGTTAGGCATACGGGTCGAACGACCCATTACAGGGGTCTGGGTCGACCCGATTGGAGGTAGACGACGATGATGTCAATAGGTGATGTCATCATGTCATGCCACATGGCAGTGGTTGGTTGGTGCCACATGGAACATTGTCAGAGGTTGTTGGAGGTGACGTGGCATGATGACATCAACAGGTGATGTTATGATGATGTCAACATGCAACACGTGGCACATGTCAGATGGTGATACGTGACACCTATCAGATGGTGACACGTGACACCTATCAGATGGTGCCACGTGGCAGCTGTCAGATGTCAGGTGATGTAATGACCCGTCCTAAATTTCGGGATTAGATTAGTGAGTAATCGCAAATTAGCGGGACTAATCGGGGATTAGTCGAAGAATCGCGGACGAACGAAGTAAAATGACGATTTTACCCATAGGATTGGGCAACAAGTTGATTTTTGACCCGGATGGTCAAATGGACTTGGATCGACGACCGTGACGTAGATCGGGACGTTACGAGTCTGTAGACATGTGGCACATCGAAATCGGAGGTTCGACGGTAAAGTTACGGGTCTAGTAAGTTTTACGGCACTATTCATGTAAACCGAGACATCATGACACGTGGCAGGATTTGGTTGGAGAACCTTCTATTTCTCCCAAAAACTGTGGAACTCTCTCGACCCCGTGCAACCCCTCCTATACTAGCCCCTTCAATCCTCATCAGTTGTGCTTAGTGTGTGAATGAAAAAAAAAGTTGGGTGAGACGTTGTTGGTGGTGTTAACAGCGTCGACCGTCGTGGACGGTGCCTGGAAAACAGGGACAACCTGTGTTGGTGTTCGATATTGGAAACCTGGTTTTGAGGGCTGTCGAATGTTTTGGAGGATGGGAGGATGCTCCTGAGGTCGAGACGATCGTGGTGGTGGCCACGACGGTGGAGGTAAGCCCAAACCCGAAAGCCCTGTTTTAAATTAAAAAATGGTGGATTTTGTTTCGATAGTTTCTGACGGTTGTGGGGGTTCGTATGAGGTCCCTGGAAGTGAGATGAACTCGTGGGACGTGAAACCGTGGTCAGAGGTGGCCGGGATCGCGCGAACTGGGCGGAGGAAGTTGGCCGGTTTGATCATCAATCGGGAAGGTAATTTCTAGACTTGGTTTTCATGTTTTGACACCGTAGATCGATAGGGAATGACTAGACGAGGATATAGGAATTAAAAGGATTGAAAACGGGGTAGAATTGGCTAAGAACCGATCTCGCCGGTTCGGTCGAACCAGAAACCAGTGAACTGATCTGAACCGGGTTCTCTGGAGGTTGTAGATGACACTGTAGCAGGTGCGTGGGTTTCACGCGCAGTGTCTTTGGGCAACGCGTGAGGGCACGTAGGCCCGTATTTCGAGGCACGATTAACATGTAAATTGATCTTTTCGATGTAACGAACATTTTGGGACTAATTTCAAGTCGATCGGACATCGTGTCGGGGTAGTTTTGGATGTCCGAAGGTTTAGGGTCTAATTTAAATACGTTTAAAAATTCGAGAAAATTAGGGGGATTTAATGAGAGGTTAATTGAAGTGATTAGTGACCTTCGGGGTATGGTTTGGACAGGTCCGGAGGTTCTGGTGATGGTGATTAGCCTCGGGAAGGTTTATGGCGCGCGTATTGATGTGGCAGCTAGGACGATCTGTGAGTGATTTTTGTTTTCTAACTATGATGCATGCATATCTGTTTTATATGTTTTATATCTATGATTTGAATGCCTTGAATACTTATATTTGTGGTATTTATGATTTACGTATTTGCACGTATTTAGAGGTGTATGATTTTATGTTGAATTTGTATATGCTTGTGTTTTCGGTGATGGTTTGATGAAATGGTTTTGGATTTGAAAAGATGAACTCGGGCATGAGACCCATTTGATTTGGAAACTATCGAACTTGGAGTCCATTTGATTTAATGAGAAATCAGGCTGAGACTTATTTGAGTTATATGATCGGACCAGGGGCTCAGTTGGTTTACAAAATTGGGCAGGAGGCCCAGTTGTGGTTTATAAATGTGATTTCGGGTCGGGGACCCATTTATGGATTTCAATAAATGGATTTATGATGATTTTATGGAAATTTATGGCATGGCCCCGTTGAGATGTTTTGAAACGGTTTTATGAGGATGTTTCCCATTTTCCATCCTGAGATGAGGATATATGGATAAGTCTCACTCCATGTCTGGGACATTGGGGTAGACACGGCGCATTGCCTGCGAGGGGTTATTGCACGGAGCGACCGGACCGTATAGTGACTCAGGAGCAGGATTGCTATGATTCGACATCTGGGACGTCAGACATCTGGGATGTCAAAGATATTGACACGGAGAGACCCCAGGCAGCACACGTTGCATAGCCGTGATATATAGATATGATGTTTGGGACGTCAATCGTCTGAGACGCTAGACATCTGGGATTTCAAGGATGGATATTTAGTAAACATGTATTATTGGATTTATGAAATGGTATTTCTGTGTTTATGAATTTGGGCAGTGGCCCACTTGGATTTAGATTTACGGATTTCGGTGTTTTGCAGTTTTGGACTGAGTTCCCACATTTGGTTTTGATTTATGGTTTTGGGCTAAGACCCTAATGATTTGAGAAAATGAAATGACTTTAGTTTTCTAAACGGTTGTATGATATTTGAATTAATTGGTTTTGTATGCATGCATAGTTTTAAGTGAAGGGCATAAATGTCTCTTTTTGAAATGAGTTTTATGAAATTATTTATTTTTGTCCACTCACAATATTTTAATGGTTTTTAATGCCTTCAGGTTGTTGATAGCGGATGCGGGCTGTAGTAGAGACCGATACCTCACATTTCTTGGCTAATCCTGGCGCATTCTGGGAGACATTTGGGCTCAAGATTTCAGATTATCCCTTATCTGGCCTTCGTGTTACCTCGTCTGGCACGTGGGTTAGACATGAGCATGACACATCCCGCGTTAATCCCGGGGGGATTGAGATGGGTTGTTTCAAGTGACATCCGCAGTTAACGTCAACATTGACTAGAGCGTGTGGGCGTGTGAGTATGAATTTTGAGGTGACATCATTCTTATTCGAAAGGTTTCAGCGTTCTGAATCCAATGGTACTTGTTTCAGGTCGACTATAGATCGTTTGGTTGGTGTTTTGGAGGTTTTTCTTCTCGGGAAGCGTGTTCGGGATGCAGTTTTGGTTCTGGGGTTTTTGGGGGTTTTTTGTATGGATTTATATGAATTTTTAGTGACCCTCGAGTATGACTTTGACATACCCGAACGTCCTGAAGGCTTCAGGTTTTCTTACGGCTCGTGTTTTGAGCGAGCGGCGGTACTGTGAGTGGACAGTTTTTTTCATAACTCTGATGCATGCATACTTATATGTTTTTACTAGTTTTATGATATGGTTTTCCATGATTATGGATATAGTTTTGATTGCTGGATAAATGTTGGTTTTGAAATGTATTTATGGTTATATTTATGGATATTGAATTATGGTGGTTTTTGGAAAACAATGTTTTGGGCTGGTGCTTGTGTGATGACTGTTTTGGGCTGGTGCCCGTGTAATGACTGTTTTGGGCTGATGCCCATGTGATGATTGTTTTTGGGCTGGTGTCGTGTGATAAAATATGTTTCGGTTTAGATATTATTTTCTGGATTAATCAATATCAGGCAATTGGATCGCTATATCCAGAGTTGGACTCCGTGGATTCCCAGAGACGGGCTCAGACGTAATCGGAGTTGGACTCCACAAGTGCCGACGAGGTTGGACCCTCTAGGACCCGTACTCATTTACCATTAGTACATATGGAATGCTAGTTAGCCTACCAGCTCGTTGGACCAGCATGACGAGGTTTGACATGTGGCTAGTTGGACTAGCAGGCTGCTTAGACCAACGAGATTAGGTTTGATTTTAATAATTGTGATATGTGCAAATGTTTTCAAAATGGCTAAGAGCCGGTGATTTCAATAAAATGTGGGCCACATGGCCTTTATATATTTATGTGATTTTGGGTTGGACCCATAGTTTATATATATATATATATATTGCGATTTATTTGAACACAATGTTTTTATCGATTATGCATGCATGTTTTATAAAATTGAGGGTGTAAAGGTATATTTCGGAAAATGGTTTTCCAAAACTTTGTTTTTATCCACTCACACTTTTTATTGGTTTTGTCACCTTCTAGATTGATCGCTGACGCGAGCTATATGAAGGCTGAGGCATCACGTGGAATTGCGTACTCTGTAAACCCTAAGTGGGTCATGGTATCATCCCTTTTATGACACGTGGTAAGTACGTTTACATTATTTCCCAGGGTATTTTGGTAATTTTATAAGGACGTGTCAGATGGGAGCAGTCCTCTTACGTTAAGTGAGAGGGATTATGGGGAAGGTTCTGTCAAGGTAATCTAGAATACCAAATGTACCCTCGAGCCTTGATAAACAAGGGATATTTGCATACTCGTGAGTTCATGCCTCCGCTCCGTAAACAACCTTAGTTCTCATGCAATGACCCTGGAGGGTTTCAAAATCAATAAAGGGTGTGAATGGACGAAAATAAAGGTTTATAAAAACATAGTTTGAAAATATACTAATTTCCCTCCTTTTATAAAACTATGCATGCACCGAGTTTACAGATAAAACATCAATCTCGAAATAAGCGTATTAATTAGAAAACCAGTAACTTCATACACCTGTCTGACATGAAACCATATAAGATATTACTACAAATACGACTAGACCCAAAGCACAGACTCAACAAATATAGAAAACCAGCCACGTCAATCTACCAACACATACATGAACCAATGCATAAGCATACTAACCACACAGAATCAACCATACTAAATTCATCAACATGCTGAACTAGCCAATCATATCAACTGACCCATCCTCGATGTCTACAAGCTGAATCATCTTATCAAATATGCACTACCGGTAGGATAATATCACTTGGGAACTATGGAACCCCAGGATCGACGTCCGAGTTAGGACCGGCTCAGGAACTACGGAGTTTTACCTCCACGTTTGAGTCACGATCCCAGTCTCAGAAATTATAGAGTTTTACCTCGACGTCTGAGACTACTCACAAGTCTGGGGAACTACAAAGTATTACTTCAACTTACGAGACTATCCATCACAATATTGATCTCGATAACTACAGAGCGTTACCTCGACGTCCAAGACCGTCCAAGCCATCTGGCATCTCGAGGAGGGTCATCAAACCACATCATAATCACACATATATCCGGAATCCAAAATCATACATATACTCGGGCCGTCTCACACATCAACTCTGTAGTCACATACTATAGCGCATACTCATTCCATATCCAAAACCAAGTTCAGAAACCAAAACCCAACTCAAAACGCGAGCCTAAGCCCAAATCACAAATACGTCCAAGGACCTCGTAAAATGTGTCATTAAAATATTCATAAAATCATGTAAAAGCCCAATTCACCGAACACCATAAAAATAATATAAACATGATATATTGAGTATAAAACCATTTTCCAAAACTCAGTAATAATCCAAAACACAGCATACCCAATTTCCTCGCAAAACACACCAAGCTACAATTTCCCGTAATATCATAAAAAATTCATAAAATCCGTATAAATTCCCATTAATCCAATACCACAAAATCACACAAGGAAGTCATTTCGGGTATAAAACCAATTCTCACAATTCAATATTAAACCAGAACAGAGTATAGAAAATTTCTCGTAAAACGTGCAATAAGTAATTACCGTAAAATTACCAAAAAATCCATAAAAAAACATACATGGATAAACATCAAGAAACTCACATAATAAATCACGTAAAACCATATAAAAAATGCATGCATAGGTGTAAACACCGAGAATTTAAGGAAAGTCAAAGTTGGACCACCTTACTTGGAAAAGTTAAATGTTGACTTTTTGTTGTGGACCACCTTTGAGAATTCTGGGGAGACTGTTAGGAAGGTCTCGGAACCGTGAGTTCATAGACAGGCGGCACGCCAAAATTGGAGGTCATTTGAGGCTGTTACGGGTCAAGCACTTGCAGGTGTATTTTGATAATTTTACTACCAAGGGCATTTTAGTCTTTTGAAAAAAAATCTAGAGAACTCTAGAAAGTTCTCTATTTATCTCCATTTCCCTCCATTCCTCTTTCATTTTCCTTCCCACCGACTTCTATATATATATATATATATGTATATATAGGTTTGTGATGAGGGGAAGAAGGGGGGAGGAGAAAGGATGCGGTGGAGGTTTTGGTGGCCTTAGGCCGAAACCACAGAACAGAACAGAGGATAGTGAGCTGGGTTTTTGGGTTGTGGATCGGGGGAGTGAACGTCAAACCTGGGTGCCCCGTGGTCTTCTAGAGTGATTCTGTCACGACCCGGCCCATCTAACACAATATTGTCCGCTTTGGGCCCAGCCCTCACGGTTTTGTTTTTGGGAGCTCACGTGCAACTTCCCAGTAGGTCACCCATCATGGGATTGCACCAGCCTCAACTCGCTTAACTTTGGGGTTTCAATCCCCCCCAAAGCCACTGAGCTCCCAAAAGGCCTTGTGTTAGATAGATACGTGCCCACACATATAAGGCACTTCACCTTTCCCTCCCCGAGCGATGTGGGATCGTTCACCGATCTTACCTTACCAAGCTCACGGGTCTTGCTCACCGTTCTTGCTTCTCAAGCTCACGGGTCTTGCTCACCGTTCTTGCTTCCAAGACCGGGTCTTACAATCCACCCCCCTTGGGGCCCAGCGTCCTCGCTGGCACACTTCCGGTCGGGGTCCAGCTCTGATACCATTCTGTCACGACCCGGCCCATCTAACACAATATTGTCCGCTTTGGGCCCAGCCCTCACGGTTTTGTTTTTGGGAGCTCACGTGCAACTTCCCAGTAGGTCACCCATCATGGGATTGCACCAGCCTCAACTCGCTTAACTTTGGGGTTCCAATCCCCCCCAAAGCCACTGAGCTCCCAAAAGGCCTTGTGTTAGATAGATACGTGCCCACACATATAAGGCACTTCACCTTTCCCTCCCCGAGCGATGTGGGATCGTTCACCGATCTTACCTTACCAAGCTCACGGGTCTTGCTCACCGTTCTTGCTTCTCAAGCTCACGGGTCTTGCTCACCGTTCTTGCTAATTGACAGGACCCACCCCGATTATCGCCTCGATAATCGGGAAGCATCCTGCTCCCGTCTGACAATCGAATCAAAAAGACCGGAACTAGTTAAAATTACAACACACCCATTGTCAGACCAGGGAGATTAAACAAATACATCCGACTGGACGTCAAGTCCACAGTTTCACAGAGCAATATTACAAAACAAATTAAAGAACAAGTCCTACTCTGTGAACTAACTACTCCGCAACGGAAAACGTTATGCCTCCGCCACTGCCTCGGCGCTTGCCCCCACGCTTCTACCACGACCTGGAGGGAATTTAAAACAACAAGGTGTGAGTGGACCGAAACATAAGTTTAACAGGAAAAACAGTTTTTCCGAAATTGGGTTCGCCCTCCAGTTTTGTAATCCGCATGCATAACCAAGTATTCAAAATTTGTGTGTTAAACTTTTGAAAACTCTTTTTCCGAAACACAAGAAAAACGTTACAGGGATCGTCATCACTCATGTAAAACCATGTAATAATACCAGATTCCAGAAATCGTCATTTTGAAACATTATTTGCACAAATCAAGTGAAACATAAACAATAATCATGATTATGCCGTTGGATCCATCCGAGTCTTTAAACTCAACATTAGGCCTTCCCGGGATATCAACGAGTCTTTAAACTCAAAACACGATTAGTAGGCCTCGGGGGTATCATAATAATCGAGTCTTTAAACTCACGAGTCTTTAAACTCAATTTTCGGGCCCGCCCCCAGAATCAACATACCGGGTCTTTAAACCCAAAACCAGATCCAACCATCAACCGGGTCTTTAAACCCAAAACCGTTTTTAAACATAATAAATCAGGATTAATCACAATTCTTTTTCCAACGTTATTCTAAAACATTTCTCATCGTAACAGGACTCATGCCCGAATTCACATGTAAATTCCAACACATGCAATTAACAGAAGATTACTTCACAATATGATCAAACATCATAAATCCGAAACATGCATATTCATAATCAGATACTTCATCGAAAATTATCACGCATGCATAGGCAAAAACCGAAATCTCGAAATGCGTGAATTACGATAATTACCTCGAAAAACGTGAAAACAAGTAAAACCGATATATCATCTCACCATCGTAAAATCATATGTAAAACCATGAGATAAATAAGCAAAATAGTCATGCATGCCCAATTTAAAAATCAAAGAGTCCACTCACAGTCTTAGGACACGTCAATCGCGTCCCGCGTGCTCCTCCGTAGCTTCGGAAGTGTCCGGGCCTGTGAAAACGTACAAGAAGGGTTACAAACATCCCAAAATAACTCGTAGGATTTTTCCTAATTTTTCCGGGTTTTTCGGCGAAAATAAACTTAAAGACTTAATCTTCCGGACTCCCGAAGTTATCCCGAATGACTCCCGATCGATTCGAACTCTAAAGATAAAATGTTATTTAGACTGTAAGGATCAATTCTCATGTTGACCGTGATCGGAGTTGACGCCACACGCGCCGTCACGCGCCGCCCAAAGCGGCTGCGCGTGAAGGCCACGCGCCAAGCTACAGTGTCATCTCCCTTACCCGAACAGCCTGCTAACCGGGTCTGATACCCGCGACTCAACCCGATCAGTTAGCCCTCAATTCTCAGTCAAAACTACCCGTTTTCAATCCTATTATCTTCCCTAACCCTTTAATTTTAGGTCTGCAATGAAGGTTAACCTCGACTAGTACCCAAACGACCCAACTCAAACTCGATCAGTCGAACAAATCGACATTCTGGAACTCCCCCAAACTAACCCCAATCTCAAATTAATTTCACCAGTAGGTTAAGGTGATTCATACTAACACAATGGTACTGTCAATTGATCTTGCCGTTACCTGGAAGTCGTCGTCCTCAAGCTCGAAAATACTCAGAACCAGGGTACTCCGTTCTTGGCCAATTCGTGAATGTCGTCCTTCGAATTTGATGTGGTTGGTTTCCTTTTGCTCCCAGAAGACTAGAATGGCCCCCGGTTTCGATCAACAAACCTCAGAAATCGAATTCAGTTTTTCCCTCCAACTGGTTCAACTCTGAACCGTAGCTCAGATTCCTGGGCGAAACAGACTCCAATCCCTTCAGTTCTTGCACCGTAGTGATCCTAACACTCCCAGAAGTCTCACCGTGTGTTTGGTTTGATCCTTCGACCCTCAGAATTTGAACTCAGCGATTTCCCCCCCAGAAACCCGAAATGGTTCAACACTGGTTCTCTCAATCTCTCTCAGTTTTTCCCACGCAGAAAGGACGCAAAATGAGTCCCTAAGTCCAACAGCAATCAGAGTAATCGATTCAAACGGCCAGCAACTCGTGGGAGACACTCTGAAGTCTCTGAAAACGGTTTCCCGCAAGCACAGAGACCACAGCCACTCCTCACTCTCCCGTGCTCTGAGCTCTGCCCAAACGTGCACCAAGGTCA
This sequence comes from Prinsepia uniflora, assembly GCA_032719365.1. Taxonomy (NCBI): domain Eukaryota; kingdom Viridiplantae; phylum Streptophyta; class Magnoliopsida; order Rosales; family Rosaceae; genus Prinsepia; species Prinsepia uniflora. Next base: position 59,848 of record CM064868.1, read on the forward strand.
CTCAATCCTGTTTCCACTGCCTAAAACTACATAAACAAAACGTCTGAGCAATCCACTAAGCCATAAACAATTGATCGCACAACCCACGGCCGCAACACTCTGTTTTCCACGGTGGTGAACAGTACCCCGTGTGGAAATTACCAAAATGCCCCCAGGGCAAAAATTACCAAACTACCCTCCAACTTCCGTGACCCGTAACTCGGTCGTCCGACGTCCGTTTCAAGCGTGCCGCCTGTCGTTGTACTCGGGGCGTCGAGACGAACATAACGGTCTTCGAGTCAAATGGATATCAATTGTCAAACAAAAAGTCAACTTTTTCCCCTTATAACGCCCAAATTACGATAATGCCCCTGAACTTCCGAACATCATAACTTTCACTCCGAGCGTCCGAATCGGACGTGCCACCTGTCTATGAACTCGTGACATCCCGAACTACGTCACGGTCATCACCCAACGTCCGTTCGACCCCCAAAACTAAAAGTCAACAAATTGACCACACAAACACAGGGGTAAAAACGTCATTTTATTCAATATTTAATAATATTACATTACCAGAACGTCCGGGGCGTTACAGATTGGGATCACATTAAGCTCGAAATACAAAGGCTTTGCACGTAGGGTGGTTCTGGGAAGGAGCTGGAAACCAGGGCCGAAGTCGATGAATTCAAAATGGATCTTCACGGTGAGTTTTCCCTCATTTCTGATCCTAGATCTTCTTCTTATCAAAATTAGATGAAGATAGGTGTTTGAACGAGGACAATAGTGAAGAAAAATTGGGTTTTAAACCGGGTCAGACACGATGGGTCGGGCGACTCGAAACTCAGTAAAACGGGTTACTGAAGCTTGGGGATGATGAACAGTGATTTTATGGAAATCACTATAGCTGGCGCGTGATCCCACATACGGCCACCTTGGGCGGCGCGTGAAGGGTCGTTTGGGAAAACGTCCAACATGAAACATGTTCCTACTTGAATTCTGAATTTAATGGTCCAAAAATGGAGTTAATTGGACTTTGTATGAAAAAGATATGAATTTATGATGATTTATGTGTTATTATATAATTATTGTTGTGTTAAGATGTTAAGTATGGTTATGGGCTTTACATTGATCTCAACCTTGATTAATGGTAATAATTTATAGGAAGAAAAATGAGGAAATTTAACCTGCACTATTTGAGTTAGTAAAGGTTTGTGATAAAGTAAAAAGTCTATAATAGGAAATAATTAAGTAAAGAATACGACTTAATCTTGACACCTGTCGGGAAGAGTGTTGGATAAGGGTGGTATTCCCGTGCGGTGGATTTATCTTGTTTACATAATTGAATTAAACGTATTTTGAATCCCTTGTCTGACAAGTTGCTAGACGGGAGTAGGATCGGGACGGGTCCTGTCAATTGGTATCAGAGCTCAAGTTTAGTTTTCCTCATGATCTAAATCATATAAAGAGTGAAAAAAGTGGTGGGGGGGGGGGGGGGGGGGGGGGTGGGAATGAGCTGAACCTGGTGGCGACCACGGCGGCCCACGACGCCGTGTGGAGGAAAGGGAATCATGGAAAAACCCGTGAAGTGCTCTGTTCTTCCTTTAGTAGAGACCGTTCGTGTGAGGCTTGATGAGCAAATCTGATAACTAGGAGGAGTTTCAGAAGTCTCTTAGGAAGTGTGTAAGCTTTGGACTGAGGTCTACCTTGGACTGGTGGCCGGCGAATCGACGCGGTAAGTTTGAGTTCAAATTGTGATTACTGATTTTTAGCCTCTGTCGATGATTGTTAATGGCTAGAACGTGATGTTGGAAGGTAAATAAGTCGTTTGGGACGGAAGTTGAGGCTGGAGGAAGCCAGAAATCGTGGAATGACATGGTTGTAGAGCTTGGTTATAGTTTTAAATTGGGAAGGTTTGTTTCTGGCCCTCAAATCGTGATTTTATTCACTAAATCAATTAGAATTAATAGGACAAATTGAATGGATTAAAAAGGACTAAGATTGGACTAGAAATGGTAGAAAACCGACTGCGCCGGTTCGATCAAACCGGGTTGCTCGAGGTTGAAAACGATGTACAGTGCAGGCGCGTGGCTCCTACGCCCAGCCACTTTGGGCGACGCGTGAGGGCGCGTGAGACATATTATGGGCATGTTTTCAACATATGGAATGATATAATCGATGTAACGAACATTTTAGGACTGGTTTCGAGTCGATCGGACATCGTCTAGATATGTTTTGGGATGTCCGAAAGTTTTAGGGCTCGATTAAAAATAGTTAAAAATTTGATAAAATTACGGGGCTTTAGTATGAGCTTTATGAAGTAGTTAGTAACCTTATTCTGGGGTTTGGATAGGTTCGGGAAAGCTGGCGATAACGGATTAGCCAAGAACGGCATAAGTGCGCGTGTATCGAGGCGACGACGCTATGGTCTGTGAGTGGACTTTGCTTTCTAACTTATGATACATGCATATATGTTTTTATATGTTTTATATACGTGATTCTATGATTTGAGTGATGATCTTGTTGGTTTACGATTTTGCACGTTTTTCAAGGTATTTACGGAATTATACGTTTTACGCGAATATGATGGATGTTGTGATTTGAACCTGGTTTTAATGATTTGATTTTGGAATTTGAAATATGATTTGATATCAATGATTTAAAAATGGATTTCGGAAAAGTGATTTCGGGTTTTTGAATCGGATTTCAGAATGACGATTTTGGATTCGATTTGGAAACTTGAAAGTGGATTTTCGGGTTTGGGTTCGGAATGGTTATTCAGGATGCCGGCTTACGGAATGATGGTTTCAGACTCGGATTTGGAAATGGTTATGGATATGAGTTCTGGGTTTGGATTCGGGATCCTGATGAGATTGCGGATTCAGATTCGAAAATGGATAATGGTTTTGGATTGGATTTCCTGGATTTGGTTATTAGGTTTAAAGATCCGGATATGATTATGACGGGGGCGGGCCCGGATTGGGTTTAAAGACTCGGATTGAGTTTAAAGACTCGGGAGTTTAAAGACTCGGATTATATTGAGGTCTGGATTGAGTTTAAAGACTCGGATAAATCCAGCAGGTTTGATGGATGGATATGTGTTTTCAAATGTGTTTTGGATTTCACTGAGTTTTGATGATGACGGTTTTCAATAATAGTTTTCCGATGTTTTGGGCTCTGCCCGGATGATACAGTTTTCGATGGTTTTGGGCTGAGGCACGAGATTTGAGAAAAGGAAAATGAGTTCGGTTTTTCTTTACTGGTTTGAATAACTTGAATTTAGAATGGTTTTATGACGTGGATTTTGATATGCATGCATTGGTTTTTACATGGAGTGTAGAAATGCAATTATGTTTTTCTGATAACTGTTTTTGAACTTATACTTTATTTTTGTCCACTCACAGTCTCTTCGTATTTTTGATACCCTCTAGGTTGTTACGGTGCGGACTGTTGGTCGAGAGAGACGAAGACATCACACACGCGATCCACAATAGATTCTGCACACTCTGGGAAGTTCAGAAGCTTTTTGGATGGTTGGCTCGAGAATCCCTTGTCCGGCTTACGTGTCACATGGAGGTTGGACGTCGGTTTAACCTTCGTGTTATGCGTAAGTTAGATGGGAGCAGGACTTAGCCCTTAATCCCGTGGGACTGGGGGTGGGTCTTGTCATTGGTTATGTGATGCATACTTGAATTGTGATTTGCGATGAACACCTTTGAAAGTGGTGAAGGCGGCCTTGTCGTCGGTCTCGGCACATCAAGAATATTTCAGACTGAACCGAGCGGCGTACTTCTACAGTGTCTCAATCTCCCCCTACTTCAGAAGGAACATGTCCTCGGTTGAGAACATTCGGTCTGTCTGGACCATTAACTGGTTCAAGAAAACATTGGTGAGCTGTTGGAATGAGTCGATGGTATTGAGCTCCAGCCAGTAGTTACAGTTAATGGCGGCCTTGGTGAGAGTGGAATTGAAAACGAGACACCGAGCTTCGTCGGTTAGGCTCGTGAAGGCAACAACCGATCGATAGTTGTTGAGGTAGGTGGTCGGGTCTGAATTTCCTGTGTAGAGGGGAATCTTAAACGATTTGATTTCGTGATCGTGTTCGTAGCGGTTGATCCGATCGGTGAAATGACCTAAGCTGGTTCTATCCCAAGTCTGTGTCTAGGGTGATCCCTTCTCAGCCTCAAGGCTCTTTACTCGATCAAGCAGTTGTTGGACCAATGGATCTGTATTGGGGCCCTTTCTTTGACCCTGGTGGTCATTGTGCTAGACAAGTCGGTAGGTATCCCATCGGGTACGAGGCTCCTCTGTTTCCCTTGGATTGATTGCTGCGCGGGGGTTGGTTGGACTGTCGCTTACTAGTACCTCCTGAGACGAGTCGGCGCCCTCCGTGATCGAGATGTGAGTCTAGTTTTCGGTGCTGGGCGGTTGTCGAGGGTCTAAGTCAAAATGTATCCGACCGGTCTGCCCTAAAGGTGGCAGATCCTTCTCCCAGGGGAATTTGAGCCAGATTGGACTGATCTGTCTGCGTTCAGGTCTAGAGGTTCCACTCAGGGCTTTGCGAGCATCGCAAAAGATTCTGGTTCCCTGAGCGCCTTTCCCTAGTATGGCCAGGAGTTTAGAGGTCTTGTCTGTCAGTGAGGCCACATTGGTGATCTTCTGTTTCCCAGCCGCACGACGTACCAGCTCAGTGCGCTCGGTGCACTTGGCGCACTTGGCGACGACTGTCTCGGTTCCTCGAGTCTCGTTTAGGGCTCTGCGAGTGTTTAGCTCGGCCTGTTCCGCCTGGAGCTAGGCCACTACGTCCATGTACTGCCCGCTTAGTTCGGTATGGCGTACATTGGCCTGAGTGTCGTTGGCCTTATTTTCAGCCATATCACGATGTAGTCTTTCCAGCGCTCGGATCACGTCGGGAGAAGTATCCCTCGGTGCACGACCCGATGCGGGTGTGACTTCATCGTCCGCGTTATCTTGTATTCTGACTAATGGTAAAGAATGCAGGGCTCGACTTAGTAGAGTGGTGGGCAAACTTAGTCAGAATTCCCATAGACGACGTCAAACTGTTGATGTACAAAATGTGCCAACTTAGAGGGCGAATGTTATTCAACCACATGTCCTTGGATAGACCTGCAAAATAAAAAAACTGGTTGGTTAATCAGAGGAAGGTACTGATGTGGTACCAACTTAAGGGTACTCTGACGCCCCAATCAGTGGTCAAATTGTGTATAAGGGGTGAGTGGTGAATAGTAATTCGTAAACTTTGTGCATAATTAATGCTAAGTTACTTTTATGGGGAAAAGTCAACCCATTTTGTATGGATATGATGTGTGCAATGAATTTATTCTTCTAATATGGGGCAATGAACATTCATTGCGAGACCGACACGTGGAAGGTTGGGGTCTGTCCATGTGTAATGGTCGGTCAGGCCTTTCTAGGGCTTGATCAGAGTGAGCTTAGGCCTTTGGGCTTGTAGAGATGTGTTAGACTGGAGGTATTGGGAGACAACCTGGTCTGGGGTGATATGGTATCAACAACCACAATTGGTGGAAATTAAAAAGAAAATTGACAAAAATCAGTATCATTATTTTACATAAATCAACAGAGAAAAATAAAATGAAATGAACCTTAAATAGCTCTATATTTAATTTTCATATTCGCCTAGTATTTGTAGTAGTTGATGGTTATATAGTGTTTAGATTGTTGATTAGTGGAAAGTGACAACCCTAACCCTGGCTTACTAGATGATAAAATAATGAGTAAGGAATAATGAAATATATATAGTCATTTAAAACTTGATTGTAGAACCAGCATGCATATATATATATATATATGCCTGGAGATTTGGGCTAGAGATTAAAAGTGCAATGCCTATGTCGTTGAAAGTTGCAGCTCTGCGGTGTTGGCTACCAGAGCCAGTTCTGATTTAGGGCAACGAGGACGATTGCTTTGGCCCACGGACCAAAAATTCAAAAATATTCAAATAATATCTATTTTCATGTTAAAAAATTAAAAAAAATATTTAACTTTTTTGATGAGAAAATGTATAAATTAAGTTAGAAAACTCTAAATGTAATATCTCATTAATAAATTTGGCTCATATTCGTGAAATATATTGATAAGTGTCATCCTGATTGATGTATAGTTAGTATATGCTAAGTATTATTTAGACATGTACCTTGTAAAGTAAATCAATTAATGAAGGCTGAACCAATTTTTTTTTTTTATCAATTTTATTCTCTACCTTTTTTAAAAAAAATCAATTTTATTCTATTGGGATTTATTTTATAATAATTAACTCACTAACTTTTTAGCTTTTTTAAGGGTAACAACTTAGCGTCTCCCAGGGAGATGTAAAATTTCAAACATCAAATTTAAATTTGATGGCTGACGTGGCAATTTGACATTTATACAGTTTTACACTCCACTCGATATGTCAAATTAAATTATTATTTTAAATGAAAGTAGGAAATAAACTGGAAAGAGAAAGAAGGAAACAAAATAAAAAAAGAAAATAATAAATGAAAGTAACTGCTAGCTGTTTTAAAAAAATAATAAAATATCATTTGACATCTTGCTTTTGAGATGTCAAAAATAACAGCTGAACCATCAGTCTACATTCCACATCAGCTTTGACAATTCGGTTGGAGTGGTGTGAGATGTCATTTATAACCGTTAAATATCTATGTGACACTTTTGACATATCGGTTGGAGATGCTCTTAGAAATAAATGGGAGCATTGGTGAGCTAAATTCGATCACCAGACAGTCTAAACTCTGTCATGTGTTTCTAAATCAACTCTAGTAAAAACTTAGTAACTAGAGCGTTCCTAATTTTAAAACGAATTACAGTTAAATAATCAAAACATTATTTTTAACAAACTAATTAAAAAAAATTATTTCAAAAATATTCGCTATTTTGAAAATATTAAATAGTTTATTAATATTTTCAATTTATTTGAATATTTTAAATTTATTATTTTAAAGTTACATTGAAGAATTAATAATGAAAAGTTACATTGAAGAATCCAACCGTGCGATCTTCATCTTGAGTATCCATGGCAGCCGCAGCTCCAGTGGTCTCCATATTTGCCTTGAGATCTAGGGAGGGAGAGCGACTTCGTTCAATTAAATTCCCACGTACAAAAACAAATGAGTAATTATTAGAAAGCACGGATTACTTCCGCTGAGGTGGCAACTAATTAACAAATCTTCATCTTCTAATAAATTTCCTCAATTTGAAATAATTTATTAGAAGTGTAATTAATCAGTGATTCACAAAATTGTTCTTCCACTTGAATTTGAGTGGGTTTTTTTAAAGACCCATGGAGCTGCCATGGCTACCCAAGATGAAGATGAAGACTAACATCTGGGTTCTTCAATTTAGTTTTTTATTATTTTTTCTCTCTTCCTTAAATTGTCACTTAATAAAGTTAAAATTTTTAACTGAAGTTAATTTTAGAGACACATGGCAGATTTTAATGCTCTGCACCAAGTGGTGAGCACAAATGCTCCCAAGTAACACAGGTTCAAAACGATTTAAAAATACACGTACTGTCTTTCCGGGCTTGCCCTCTTCACCCTCTTTAAACACTCCCTTCAAACATTATTTTGCTTTCGCTATCTCTCATCCGAGCCAAGATCGGTAGAGACCGACACCACACAGCGGCGACTTTCATACGGTGGAGGCACCGCGTTTCTGATCACTCCGGCCATATCTGCCTCGGTATATTTATTTCTTCCATTATTCATCGCTCCGTCTTTTATATATCATCTAGCTAGCTAGGGTTAGGGTTTTCGATTATCACTAGTTCTATCACTATTCTCATCGCGTGGTAAAAAATTCTATTTTAATAATGAAGGGTTGTTTAGGGGTTCGATTCAATTTTTTTCTCTGATCATTTTTGTATGAAGAACGATGCTTGATTTTTGTCGTTCTTTTTTTTTTATTTTTTATCTTCGCAGTTTGTGGGGTAAAAAGATGTCATCAAACACTCACTCCCCCTGCGCTGCGTGCAAGTTCCTCAGGCGGAAATGCACGCAGGAATGCGTGTTTGCCCCTTATTTCCCACCGGACCAGCCTCAGAAATTTGCAAACGTCCATCGCGTGTACGGGGCAAGCAACGTGGCCAAGATCCTGAATGAGCTAAACACCGTCAACCGCGAAGATGCTGTGACCTCCTTGGCCTATGAGGCGGAGGCCCGGCTACGGGACCCAGTGTACGGCTGTGTTGGTTTCATCTCAATTCTCCAAAACCGGCTCAAGCAAGTCCAGACGGATTTGTACAATGCCAAGAAGGACCTGTCTACGTACGTGGGCCCTCAGACAGTTATGATCCCAGTTTTCCATCAGCCCCAACAAGATATAAACGCTACGTCTATGCCTATGCTGGGGGTGTCTTCTGGGCAGCGGCAGCTGGTGATTCACCAGCCGCATCAACAACAGCAGCAACAACTGTTTGAGATCGAGGCTCATCAGCAAGAGCTTGTGAGGTTTGACATTAATGGGCTGGATGCCGTGGCGGCGAGTTCAGTTACTGGAAATGGGTTTCATAATCCGATGCCTAATTCAGGTGGTGGTGCTGGTGGTGTTACTGGAGTGGTGCCAGCTGGTGGTATATCACTGGGTTTGGGTGGCAGCTTTGATAACCCTTATGGCCATCATATTCAAGAACAAGCTGCTCATAACTCTATTGATTTCCGGCTTCAGGCTCAGCTCATGCAATTGCAGCACAGATCCGACGGCGAGGAGAGTTAATGATCACCTTCTCCGGTCTGCCTTTCTCAATAAAGGATTTCCCACCGTTGGTATGTTATACACTTTCCTTTGTTTATGTACTGGTTTTCCTTTTTGATAGTCATATATATGCTGCTTTTATTTCGTATTCTACTCCGACAAGGTTTTGAACTTTTGATGAACACACACATATATATATTATATATATATGGAGCTAGCACTCACATAATCGATATATAGACTACTTTTTTCCTTGCTTATGAAAAAAAAAAAAAGTGGTATGTAATGCTCCTTAGGGTTTCTGTTCTTGGTTTTTACTTCCTGCCTTTATCATTTTGCATTCTTTTCGTACTTTCTAGTTAGCATTTTAGGTTTCAGTTTATGAAAGTTTCATTGTTTCATGATAGAACCTGCAGCCACACATACATAATATATACATAATTCTGTATGACTTGTTGAGGGAAAATAGTAGTTCTTAGATAAGACGTACTTCTTGGATGATATTACGTTTAGATTAGTGCCTCGTAAATGTTATGTTAATTAACTTTTTCCCATTTATTGTAATGTGTACAATATATTTCTGTGAAGTAATTTCCTGTAAAAATATGTGAGGGATTATTGACTTCTGAAGGGCTTTCCTTGCAGCTATCATAATCATTATTTGATCAATTGGCTTTAATAATGTATTTAGCTTTTGCTCCTTAATTTCACTTTCATTCAAGGGATTTCTTCTGATTTTATGAATTGAATAAGAAAGTTAGATTCTTTAAAAAAATTTCTATTTTTATTTTTTGCAACATAAGAGCTTTTCAATTTTCTAATGTTAGACTTTCAATTGTCTCATGAGTTTTTTTAATAATAATACTAGCTGTGCTGTTTATGTTTCGGTATAAAGTTATTCTAATTGGAATACACAGTGGTACATATAAGTAATCAGACTCGACTCTGATAGAGAGCCAGCTGGTCTGTGCAATATGCATAGCAATCCTCCTCTCCAATATCATTCGATATTTAGAAGAAAAGTCGGGCACACACAAATCACCGTCATGTACCTTGATTTTGTTTATCTCAAGTTTTCCACAAGCTCAAAAGTTATAGTATCTAGATACTCTCAATTACTTTCCCATAGATGCATATTTCAAAGGCTTGATACTTGGGCTCTCAAGTTTTGTCTTGTGAAAATTCTCACCGATGCATAGAGAAGATATCAAACAACTTTGATTAATAATTAGTTCCAAACCATCGAATTATTAAACGTAGTACAAATATATTTAACACGAGTAAATCTAAATTAAGTTCTTTAGTTAATAAAATAGCCAATTATTAATTCCTATGATCTTCTCCAAGGCATATATTACATGAAGAGTTCTCAGTAATTAACATAGAAATCAAGGAAAGTTCATAGAGAATTTCTTGTAAATATAGCCCACAAGGTATGAGGCCCATTATAATAAGCTCTCTTAATTGTAGTATATATGCGGTTTGAAACCTCAAAGTTAGTAGTATCTAGCTGTTTACTAATGTCACTTTTCTTGCTGTACTTATTTCTTCTGCTTCCTCCATTTTTTTGCAGTTTTATTTGTAAGTCCAGCACACATATGAAGATCGATACATACTGAAAGTGAAATAATCCATGTATGAGATTTGAGTAAGATGTGAAAGTGTAAGCTTAATTATGAACGACTCTCTTTGGTAATGCCATTGAAATGTAAAATTTGAATATGCCAATCTTCGAGCAAAAGACTTTCTTCCTTGGAAACCTAAGACAATGAAATGAATAATTTTGTCAATCATATTCAAAATTAAAGAATTAATAGTTAAGGCCTGTTACATTTTGTGGTCATTAATTTCTTCCGCCTTTCCACATATCATGACTAGTTAATTCGCTCCATTGTGTGCTTGACTAGAAAACACATATGGTTGGATTATATCATTTGATAATAGCACCGTTTTATGATATAATTATTACTAGCATGACTAGCTGTATATGCTTATCTCCATCAATATTTATATGCAGAGTTAATTAATCGATATATAGTGTTCAAACACTTCGATTGGTATTTGAGTGCAATTTTTTAGTTCACTGTGAATTTGATGGAAGTAATATTACAATCAAATCAGGTTTAATATGAAAGTTAATTACGTGGGTGTAATATGACTCCACACAAGTAGGCTTTGAAGTTTGGGAGGAATAACACATTTAACAATCCACTTTAATATGAGTATTTATGTAATTTCACTAAAAAAAATACGGTTTTATCCGTGAAAAAAGCCCATCGAGTAATACAAATACTTGACGGGTCACTGTCGGGCAGCTCGCCCCGGGTCCTCTCTGTTGGGTCAAACGTTTTAACGACGAATTCCCAACTATCGTCGGGTAACAAAGATATAACCTGAAGCAACGATTGTCAGTGAACATTCGTCGGGTAATCATTAGTCAACGGCTTATGCCCGACGAATTAAATGGGTTGGTCGGGTCATCTTTAGTTCGGTAGCCATTCACTGAAGTGAATTACCCATCAGGTTACATTATAGAATTCGTCATGTTAACACTTACTATGACGACCCGGAAATTCCGAAAAGACAATTCCGAGAATTTGAAAAGGAAATGGACGTTTTTTGCCCTATTTTAAGTGGTCAAAAGTTGATTTTTTGATCGGGATACTTTTTGGACTATCCGTAAAGACTGTTGCGTAGGTCTTAGAGTCCTGGGTCCGCAGACAGACAGCACATCGAAATCGGAGTTCAGATGGATTGGTTACGAGTATAAAATGACGAGGGGTATTTTCGTAATTTCGGCCCATAGGAGGGGCAATTTGGGTTTTTCTTCTGTTTGATGGGTCATTAGACTGGTGTCTGACCCCATTTTACTTGTGACACTTGTCACCCTTGGATGGAGCTGGGTGGCATAAGGTTGTATGTGTGTGTGGGGGGTGTGTTATGTTGTTCGAACAAAAACCAAAATCGAAAAGCATAACATAGTTTTCATTCTCCCAGCCACGAGAGAAACACAGGGAGATTACATAGAGAAACATAGAGATAAGGGGAAATGAAAAGAAGTTAAAAGAGAAGATTGAAGTAGGGAGAACCCAGAACTCAAAACCCGAAACTCATAAATTCTTGAAATCGAATTTTGACTTTGGACAATTAATTCGTGAAATTGAGCTTGGAATTGTGATCTTCGGTCCCTGACGAGTAGGATACAATGGTTAATGTAAGGAATTATTTGCAAGAGGCTTGGATTGAACATTTGAAACCTTGGCCGAAATTCAAGTTTGGGTCATCGATTTGGAGGTGAGAATTCGTGAATTGGAGGTCATGTATCCTTAATTGGGATTGATTTGATGCAGTTCAGTGACTAAAACACATAAATTGAACGTGAATTGCAGATTTTAAAATCGGGTTGCGAAATTGGGTCGGACCACCTGTTTTACAGGGAACAGGTCGAGAAGATGATGAATAGTGACAGGTGCGTGAGTTTCACACACAGCCGCTCGCGGCGGTGCATGGGGGAGCGTGGGCATGATTTTCGAGGTACAATCAACATGGCTTTTAATGTAATCAATGTAACAAACATTTTGGCGCAAGTTTTGAGTCGATCAGATACCATTTCGATATAGTTTTGTGTGTCCAAAGTGTATGTATACAATTTTAATACGTATTTAAATCCCAAAAAATTAGTTGATTGTTGAGGTTATTTGAGGATGATAATGATCCTTAGTGGTAGTTTTGGCAGGATTGGTGATTCCTGGAATTATGGAGAAGCGTACGGCTCGAAATCGAACCGTATAGACGGTGTGTGAGTGAACATTTGTTTTATAAGCTGTGATGCATGCATAGTAAATGTTTTCCATGATTTATTGCATGATTTGAGTTGCAATGATTTGAATGATGATTTGATATCATTACTTGATGATTTGGTGGATTTAAGAGTCAGTTTCTGAACGCTTTTACGAATTTACGTGAAAATGGCATTTTGGGCTTCAGACCCTATTGGAAATGGTTTTGACTTGGTTTTAAGTTAATGATGGTTTTGAAACTAATGTTTTGAGTTTATATTCAGTGGATGTGTAATTCCTGGGAAAACCCGAATGTGTAATTCTTGGGAAAAATCGGATGTGTAATTCGAGAGAGAGCTCGGGTGCGGAATTCCGAAACGCCCCTGATTTTTAATTCCCAGAAAGCCCGGATGTGTAATTGCCGGAAAGGCCTTGGATGTGTAATTCCCGAATTGTCCTCAAATGCGCAATTCTCGAACTTTAAAATATTGGATTATATTTGATATTGATTTTGTATTTAGATGTTTTATGATGATTCTTGGAAATGGATTTCAGGAAATATGGGCCACGACTTATTGTGGGTCCCACGGTTTGTGATGTAATATGAATTGAAATTCGGTTGGTTATGTTTTATCCTATGCATGCATGTTTTATAACTGGAGGGTAAAAGAGTTCCTTTTTTAAAATGTATTTTCAAATGATGTTATTTTTATCCACTCACACTTTTGTTGTTTTGATGACCCTCTAGGCCTTGGCATGAAGAACGAGGCTGCTCGAGAGGCGGATGCATGAGTGGGAATCAGTACAACTATCCCTTGTTTGATAAGTGTTGAGGGTGTTTTCAGAACTTCAGTTAACTTATCAGACAGGAGCAGGACCAAACACGATTATCAAAGACCTTTTGGGATGGGTCTTATCACTTACTCTAGTTCGGTGGGTATCCACTGAATCATGGACGTCGTCAGGTTATATCGAAACCTTCGTCGGGTATAGTGTTGAACAGTAATGAAAATACTTCGGTGGATATCCACCAAACAGAGATGCTCGTCGGGTAATATACATATTATTCGTCGGGGTATAATAAATATTTTTTTATTTTTTATTATATTATTTAATTATTGAAATTATTATTAAATATGAAAATGAAATAAAATTTAAATTTGGAATTAGGAAATATATATTTTTAAAATTTAAAATATTGTTTTGAACACATTTACAACAAAATATACAACATAAATGGCTAGGAAGAAGGCTAGTCGAGGAGGTGAGGCTGCTCGGACGTGCCAGGCTATTCGGGCGGAGCTTGGTTAGAGGGCGGATGATCTCTCATGTGTTGAAAGACCATCTCAAGCTGAGCCCTGATCAAGGTGTTTTGGGCCTCAAGTCTCTCATTTTGGGCCCTCAGCTCGGCGGTCTCGCTCTAGAGCTCGGTATAATTGCATCTTAAGTTCGAGTATTCCTCGAGATTGATGCCCCTAGAAGAAGCATCAGAGCCGGTCGAGATGCCTCGCTCCAGCCCTTTGTTGACACCCCAGACGATATTCCCAAGACGTCGACCTAGCTGTCGCTCCAAGATCGCCCTTGAACATTCCGGATTTGGCAACTACTGCTCCAAGGGAGTGTCTGGCTGCTGCTGGGTCAGCTCCTCATGAGTCTACTGGACGTCTGCCATCATTCCCACCTAAAAAATCATAACACATTTACTATTTTATAAAAAAATAAAAAAATAATTAAAAAATTAAATATAACTAATTAAACTTACATGAAGAGTATCAGCTTGCGAGCTCCCCCGGCAGCGTACACTTGTCCGCATGCATCTACCTCTGAGAATAGTGACCCGTCGTTGCACTGCTCCTCATGCCTAGCCACCAATGTGTCAGGACCCGACCCTCCTCGGTCTGTCAGGACCCGTCCCAAATATCACCTCGATACCAGGGACGAACCCTGCTCCCGTCTGACAATCACACCCAAAGTACCCAAAATTACCTTAGTACCACTACAAGCATAACTATCAGACGAAGGAGTAAATATAATACAACTGTAAGTCAGAGCATAGTTCTACAAAATGGGCACAAAATCCTACTATGCTAGTCTCGCAACGGAAGAACGTCGTAAGCTCTATGCCTCGATTCCTGCCTCAACATTCACCCCGACGCTATCACCACGACCTGGAGGGAAAATTTAAAACCAAAAGTGTGAGTGGACTAAGAAAATAAAAGTTTCAAAAACAGTTTATCATCATATCAAAGTTAAGGAAAAACAATTGTCAGGACCCGACCCTCCTCCTCTGTCAGGTCCCGATTCATCTAGCACGATATTGTCCGCTTTGGGCCTCCTTGCCCTTGCCCTCACAGTTTTGTTTTCGGGAGCTCACGGTGCAACTTCCCAGGGGGTCACCCATCTGGAATTGCACCAGCCTCAACTCGCTTAACTTTGGGGTTCCAATCCCCCCCAAAGCCACTGAGCTCCCAAAAGGCCTCATGCTAGATAGGTGTGTGCCTACACCTTTAAGACACACCACCATTCCCTTACCAGACCATTCCCCCCTCGCAGAAATGTGGGATTGTTCACCGTTCCCTCCAGGACACGGGTCTTACAACAATAATAACATTTGTTCCCTCCGTTTTGAAAATATGCATGCCCAACTACATATTATAAAACCATAACGGAAAACATCATAAGAAACAGAAACACTATAAAACTGCATCATAAAATCGCATTATAAATCGTAAATATCAACTCATCATTTTACGATCAAACCTGCTGGGTCTATCCGAGTCTTTAAACTCAACCATGCCTCAATATGTAATTCCGAGTCTTTAAACTCCCGAGTCTTTAAACTCAATAGGCCTACGGGGGTAATATCGCGAATATCCGAGTCTTTAAACTCCCGAGTCTTTAAACTCAATCCGGGCCCGTCCCCCGTTAATCAGAATCCAGGTCTTTAAACCTAATATCCAGATCCAGCAAATCCAATCCAAATTCAATGTAAACCCATTTCTAAATCCATAGCCAAACTCGAATTCGAAATCCCCGGTTCGAAGCCCGTCCGGCGTTCAGAACCGTCATTCCGAACCCAAATCCGGAAATCCACTTTTTAATCCAAAACCCACATTTAATCACAAATTATGTTTCATAATCCATTCATCATCATCAGAAAACAATTATAGATTGAAATCCCTAAATATGGCATCAAAATTCGAAAACCAGCTTTTTCTCGAAAAACGTGCAAAATCCCGAAAATGTCTCGAAAAACGTGCAAACACATCAACCACATATAATCATCATTAGAAAGCATAAAAACATATTTAATATCATAAAACATCAATAAAAACAGTTAGGCATGCTCGTAAATAAAGAAAGAGTCCACTCACGAATCTGAACGAGTCAATCGCGCTCTGTGCGCTCCTCGACTGTCTCAGGCGTCTCCCGTCCTGTCAATATGCACCAAATAGGGTCACCAATACATCAAGGATACTAACCCTAATTTCCCCAATTTTTTTGGGAATTTATTAATATTTTAATCTTAAACCCTAAACCGTCTGGATTCCCGAGCTATCGCAGAACATCGTCTGATTAACCCGAAAATCATACCAATGGATTCCTTAGGACATTTAGAACCAAAACCATGTTGGAAGCTTGGCCGGAATCCTCCCCACGCGCCTCCACGCGCAGCCCAAAGTGGCTGCGCGTGGGCCTCACGCGCCTGCTACAGTGCTCCTTCAACCTCGAGTCACTCGGTTCAACACAGTTGAACCAGCGTGACCGGTTCTCCTCCGTTCCTCCACCGTTTCAGTCCAAACCAATCCCAGAAGCTTCGTCCAATCCTAAGCAATCTAACCCCGTCATAACTTATGAAAATTGACGCCTAAAACCCATCGTTCACGGCCTCGAAACAGACGGCCTGTGGCCCCCTGTTTTGGCCGCCAGCCGCCCAGGTCCTCCGCCGGCACGGCACCACAACCAAACGACTCTTGGGACCTCCAGGAGTCTCACCACGACCACCAAATCCCTCGACTCTAGCCCTAGGTCCACGACTTTTGAATTGAAATTCACGGGAAAAACAGAGGAATTGGGCTTACCTTTCGATTCAGTCTCCGCCGTGTGCACCGCCGCGTGCCACGGTGTTCGTTGGGTTCCCTGCAACCACCTGAGCCTCCCACTGTCTTGGTTTGAGCCACCACACAGCACAACTACCACCCCTGTCTCACGGCTTCCCTGTTTTTCTCAGAACTCCGCCGCACCACCGCCGTGTCTCCGGGCACGATTCCTCCACCAAAACACGATCACCAGCTCAGCCTTGTCTCTCTGTCACTCTCTCAATTCACTCTTCACTCAATCACACCCTGAATCGATCGCAGTCTCCCCAATTTCTTCTCTCTGTTTTCTGTGTTCGAACCCAATTGCACGATTTTGAACGTGCACAATGTGTGGCCGTGCACACTTAGACTCCCCCAGAAGCCTCTAGCTTCTGCCCACGTGTCCACTCTCCATGGTCTCAGCACAAAATATCCCAGCCCACAAATGCCACGTGTCCTGATCTGATTGGGCTGAGGAAAAAAGACTAAAATACCCCTAAGTGTACAAATTACCATTTTACCCTCGAACTTCTCAGACCCGTAACTATTCCATCCGACGTCCGATGACAGCGTGCCGCCTGTCGTTGTACTCAGGACGTCGAGACCTAGCTAACGGTCCTCGGTCTACGAGAAAATCACAAGTCCACCAAAAAGTCAACATTTTCCTCAATTAGTCAAAATTACGGTAACACCCTCAATCTTCCGAACGTCATAACTTTTTCTCCGATTGTCCGAATCGAACCTGCCACCTGTCTACAGACTCGTGACGTCCTAAACTATGTCACGGTCAAGGGTCAACACTTATCCAACTGGTAAATCAAAAAGCCAACTTTTGACGCACTATTCACAAGGGTAAAATCGTCATTTCATACAAATATTTACAAAAATTACATTTATACCCTTCCCGAAGGTACAGGTTGTTACACGGTCACAACCTGACTCTAGCACGATATTATCCGGTTTGAGCCACTTTGCCCTCACGGCTTTTTTTTCGGGAGCTCACGATGCAACTTCCCAAGGGGTCACCCATCATGGAATTGCACCAACCTCAACTCGCTTAGCTTTGGAGTTCCAACCGAACTCAAAGCCAGTGAGCTTCCAAGAGGCCTCTTCCTAGATAGGTGTGTGCCTACCACCATTAAGGCACACCACCATTCCTCTCGCAGGAATGTGGGATTGTTCATCGTTCCCTCCAGGACCCGGGTCTTACAATCCACCCCCCTTAAGGCCCAGCGTCCTCATTGGCACACTTCCCGGTCGGTGTTTGGCTCAGATAACATTCTGTTAGGATCCGACCTTCCTTTGTTAGGACCCGACTCTAGCACGACATTGTCTGCTTTGGGCCTCTTCGCCCTCATGGTTTTGTTTTCGGGAGCTCACGGTGCAACTTCTCAGGGGGTCACCCATCATGGAATTGTACCAACCTCAACTCACTTAACTTTGGAGTTTCAATCGAACCCAAAGCCACTGAGCTCCCAAAAGGCCTCGTATAGATCAGAGTTGCGCAACGACCTACTCTAACACGATATTGTCCCTTCTGGGCCGCAGGACACACCAGCTCAGCCCAGGGGCCGCATGACGCACCAGCTCAGCCCTACAGGGTTTTGTTCCCGGGAGCTTACGGTGCAACTTCCCAGTGGGTCACCCATCATGAGATTGCGCCAACCTCTACTCACTTATCTTTGGAGTTCCAACTGAACCCAAAGCTAGTGAGCTCCCAAGAGGCCTCGTGCTAGATAGGTGTATGCCTAACACCATTAAGGCACACCACCATTCCCCTCCCATACCATTCCCCTTGCAGGAATATGGGATCGTTCACCGGTCCCTCCAGGACACGGGGCTTACAGTCCACCCCCTTAGGGCTCAACGTCCTCGTTGGCACACTTCCCAATCGGGGTCTGGCTCTGATACCATTCTGTCAGGACCCGACCCTCTTCGGTCACGACCCGACTCTAACACGATATTGTCCGCTTTG
The DNA here is from genome assembly GCA_032719365.1 of Prinsepia uniflora. Classification (NCBI taxonomy): domain Eukaryota; kingdom Viridiplantae; phylum Streptophyta; class Magnoliopsida; order Rosales; family Rosaceae; genus Prinsepia; species Prinsepia uniflora. The sequence continues at coordinate 78,390 of CM064868.1, forward strand.
GGCCTCTTCGCCCTCACGGTTTTGTTTTCGGGAGCTCACGGTGCAACTTCCCAGGGGGTCACCCATCATGTAATCGCACCAACCTCAACTCGCTTAACTTTGGAGTTCCAACCGAACCCAAAACCATTGAGCTCCCAAAATGTAAAGACCCGTCCCAGAAATTAGGGTTAAGACTGTGATTAAGATGGGGTTAGTGAGCTTAATCGGTGGTTAGTTGGTTTCGATAGGTCCGTTGGTGTAGAATGACGATTTTGCCTCTAGTCTGGGTCAATAGTTGACTTTTAGTTCGAGCCGTCAATTGGGTATTGATCGATGACTGTGACGTAGTTCGAGACGTCACGAGTCCGTAGACAGGTGGTACGCCCGATTCCGACATCCGAGGAGGAAGTTATGATGTTCGGAAGGGTAAGGGCATTACCGTAATTTGGTTAAAATAGGGGGGGAAAAGTTGACTTTTCATACGATCGGGTTGTGACACGTTGGCCTAGGACCGTTAGGTAGATCTCGTCGTCCTGAATTCAACGACAGGCGACACGTGTTCATCGGACCTAAGATGAGTGAGTTACGGGTCTGGAACGGTAAGGGCAAAATTGTAACTTTTGGAGTCAAAGAGGGGCATTTTGGTCTTTTGGATGTTTGGGCTTGGTGTAGCCGGATTTGGACAAGTGTCCAGGGCAGAGTGGGATTTTTTTGAGAGAATGGGGAGGATTGTGACACGTGGGGTTTGGCTAGAGGCTTCTAGGGAACACGGTTGCAATTATTTGGGCCGTGTGTGTGTTCGTGTGTGCCCGTGTGTGTGTGTTCGAAGAAGAGAGAACAGAGACTGAGAGATTGGGAGAATTGGACGAGTGCAGAGGGTGTTTGTGTGTCCTGGTGGAGTGAGGAGTGATCGAAGATTGAAAGAGAGCTAGTGAGGAGGTTGGGAGGTGTCATGTTTGTGTGTGAGGAGTGTGAGAGCTCACGGGGAAAACCAGAAAAACAGAGAAGAGGTTAGAGATCGTGGTGGCGGTGTGGCCATGTACTGTTCAGTTGGGCTCGACAGGGGGCGAGGACTGCTCTGTGGACTTCAGGGACTGCGGCGGTGAGCACGGCGGCGATCGACGACATGTAATTTCTTCTCCCCGTAAGTTTGCTCTGTTTTGGCCGTGAAGTTCAAACCGGAAGTCGTGAAGTCTGGGGTTGAGTCGACGGTTTTGGTGAGTTGGGTGAGACTCAGGGAGGCCCTAGGAAGCGTCTAGTGTTGCCACCGTGACGGGGGAGGACTTAGGTGGACGGATTGTGAAACAGGGGACAATTTGGGTTTTGGCTTCGAGCTTGAGTCGACGGGTTAGGGACGGTGTCGTGGTGTTTGAGTGAGGGGGAGAGGTTCCTTAGGACTGGACGATGAAGATGGTGAATAGAGGGAGGAAAACGGAGACGGATGGGCGGAGAACTGGGAACGCCGGTTCAGACTGGTTCACGTGAGGAAGACGATGATGAACAATACTCTGTGTACAGGCGCGTGAGGCCCACGCGCAGCCACTTTGGGCGGCACGTGGGGGCGCATGGGGGGGTGTTTGGGAAAACGGTCAACATAGTTTTTGGTCCAGGAGTTATAACGAGTCTAATGGAATTGGTTTCGGGTTAATCAGATGTCGTTTGAGCTTAGTTCCGCGAGGTTGAAGGTTTAGGGTTCCGGTTCGTTACGTGTAGGACCCGGGGATTTTTGGGGGAAATTGGTGGACCTTCGTAGATGTGTTAGTAACGTACTTTGGTGCTTGTTGACAAGATCGGGATTTCCCGAGGAAGCTGAGGAACGTACGGGACGTACGGGACGCGAGTGACGTGCCTGGTATCTGTGAGTGGACCCTTTCTTTAAACTCGAGCATGCATAACTGCTTTTATTTATGTTTTACGCTATTAAATATGTTTTTATGTTTCTCATACGGTTATATGTTGGTTTTACCTAACGACACGTTTTTCGAGAAAGTCCAGTTTTCAGTACGTTCTACGATAAAAGGTTGATTTCTGACTATGATGGTATAGCTTCGGGATTTCAAAGAATAAATGATTTCTAATGGTTATAAAGGGATTTTGGAATGTGGTTTGATGATTAAGGTTTTGGTTTTAAAATCGGATTTCGGAAAGCGGAAATTTGGTTTTAAAGTCGGAAAAGTGGAATTCCGGATTTGGGTTCGGAATGACGGTTCTGGACGCCGGAAGGGTTTCAGACTGGTGATTTCGGATTCGAGTTTGGGTATGGATTTAGAAATGGTTTTCAAATGGTTTTGCTGGATCTGGTTATTGGGTTTAAAGACCCGGATATTGTGATTGACAGGGGACGGGCCCGGATTGGGTTTAAAGACCCGGATTGAGTTTAAAGACTCGGATATATTGATATTTCCCCCGTAGGCCTGTTGAGTTTTAAGACTCGGGAGTTTAAAGACTCAGATATTATTGAGGCTTGGATTGAGTTTAAAGACTCGGATAGATTCAGCAGGTTTGATCGGATAATGATGGCTTGATATTTATGTTTTGTGATACGGTTTTATGATGCTTATGATATGATTTCTATAACTGTTTTTTTGATGGTTTCTGCAATTGTTTTTATGATGATCTTTATGTGATTTATAACTATTTTTGGTAACTGGGTTATGCATGTGATTTCAAAACGGAGGGCTAAAACCCTGGTTTTCTTATGAAATGGTTTTCAGAAAGTGTTTTATTGTTTATGGTCCACTCACACTTTTTTGTTTTTAAATTGCCCTCCAGGTCATGGAGCTAGCGCAGGGGTCGGCGTCGAGGCAGCGTCGGAGGCATAGAATTTTCGAGAGTGACCCCGGAGTGCTTAAACTTTTCCGTTGTGCGTGTACCTTCTGTATCAGTTTTCTTTTCCTTTGTATTTAGTACTATGCTCTGTAAAACTTAACTTCGGGATGTTTAAAGTTTCTCCTGCGTCTGACTGTGTATTTTGGTGGTTTTTTTTGAGTTTACTTCGGTTTAGTGTCGGGGTGTCAGACGGAAGCAGGATTTACCTCGGTTTTCGGGGTGGAACCGGGGTGGGTCCTGACACAAAAGGCCTCGTATAGATCAGAGTTGCGCAGCGGCCTACTTTATCTAACACGATATTGTCCCTTCTGGGTCGCAGGAGACACCAGCTCAGCCCTATAGGGTTTTGCTCCCGGGAGCTCACGGTGCAACTTCCCAATAAGTCACCCATCATGGGATTGCACCAGCCTTCCCTCACTTAACTTTGGAGTTCCAACCGAACCCAAAGCCAGTGAGCTCCTAAGAGGTCTCGTGCTAGATAGGTGTGTGCCTACCACCATTAAGGCACACCATCATTCCCCTCCCAGACTATTCCCCTCGCAAGAATGTGGTATCGTTCACCGTTCCTTCTAGGACACGGGTCTTACACAATGGACGCGACCCCCCGTGGTGGTTCATCGTCTTCTTTCCCCGGTTTTCGTTTGTTGGCCTCCAATTTTTTTTCTATTCATTAATAAATATAACTAAATTCAGTAACTAAATAATATAATTAAAAAATAGAACAAATTAAGAAGATGGACTTACAATCCCGTGTGACGAAGTGCTTACAAAACCAGTCCTACCCGACCTCCCTTGTAACGACCCGTTTCGAATTAACGGGATTAATTAAGGATTAATGACAAATTAGCTAGGCTAATTGGGAATTTGACGAGGATTAGCGGACGTTCGGTGCAAACTGACGATTTTGCCCCTATAATGGGCAAAATGTTGACTTTTCGTTCGGACGGTCAAATAGACTTTGGCCGATGACCGTGACGTAGTTCGGGACGTCACGAGTTTATAGACAGGTGGCATGTTCGATTCTACATTCGAGGAAGAAGTTGTGACGTTCGGAAGTTCAAGGGCGTTTTGGTAATTTGGTTAAAAGGAGGCCAACGGTTGACTTTTGACCTAAGAGGTCCGATGACCGAGGTCCGAGTATCATGACGTAGATCAAGACGATACGAATCCGTAGACAGGCGGCACGTCGAATTCGGACGTTCGACGATAAAATTACGGTTCACGGAAGTTCGAGGGAACTATTGCACGCTTTTCGAGACGGGACTATTTGGCAGCAAGTGGGGCCCATATATTATTGGACAGGCCAATGAATGAGTGACAAGTGTCACTCATCCATTGCCCACCCAAACCAACTCATGCATATCCTTTCCTATTACATCGATCACCCATTTTCTTCATTCCAAATCCAAACCCGAGCACCCATTTTCAATCCAATCCAAACCCTACAACCCTAAACCCATTTGTGAGAGGACAGAGAGTGAGAAGAAGAGCTAAGGAAAGTGGTGGCCGGCCCAGGAAGCACCACCGTGGACGGCGGAGGAGGAACCGATCGAGGTAATCGGTTTTACCCGATTTTGTTCATTTTCCATTTTAATTGTTATGGGTCGATTTGGATGGTTTCAATGAATTAAATAGGTTTCTAGGGAGTTTTTAGGAAGGTTTGGAGAAGGTTTGGATGTCGGGGAAGCTCTGGGGAGGAGGTTGGATATTTGAACCGTGAGGGGTTTATTGGACCGGTCGGATTTAGGGTGTTTTAGGGGTTCTAATCGATTAGGTTAGGATCCTAGGATTAAATAATGAAGATTAGGATCGATTAGAGGAAGAAACGGTGAAGATTGGACCTGTTATGGACCTGGACCGGTCACGTCGGTCCAAGTTGCAGGAAAAGACTGAACCGACTGGTTGGACCGGTCGGCTGAAGGAGGAAGACGACACTATAGCACTGGCGCATGGCTTCCACGCGCAGCCAATTCAGGCGGCGCGTGGGGGAGAATTTAGGGAAGGTCCCAACATGTCAAATCATCTATTCGATGTAACGAACATTTTGGGACTGGTTTCGAGTCGATCGGATATCGTCTCGATATAGTTCGGGATGTCTGAAGGTTTCGGTGCGCGTTTAAAAATAGTTAAAAAGCCCGAAAAATTAGGGGGCTTTAGTGAGGGGTTAATTAACTAGTTAGTAACCCTCTAAAGTGATTTGGACAGGTTTGGGAATCCCGGACACGACGGTTGACCCAAAAAGGCGTACGTCGCGCATATCGAGGCAGCAGGGCGGACGGTCTGTGAATGAACTTTATTTCTGAAATCGATGCATGCATAAATGGTTTATATATATATTTTAATATGGGTTTTGGGATGTCTTGAGTGCATTTTGGTGTGTGTTTACGTATGAGCACGTACTTCGAGGTTGTCTGGTTTTCATGAAATGGTTTGGAAAAGTAAAACGACCCATTTGGTCTTGATTTTAACTCGGGTATGAGACCCATTTGGATTTGGTTTTGACTCGGGCATAAGACCCTATTGATGACCTACGGGTCCGAGTCGTGGTTGCGACGGGTGCTGTGTGTACGGCGACGGACGACGTGACGCTCGCCTCCAGATTGGGATGTTTTCCTTCCGGAGAGCTCACGATGCACGTCCCTTTGTCGAGCAGCCACTGAAGGCTCGACTTCGAAGTGCTGATGGTTTAGAGGATCGATCGGCGACGTGTGCACCATGGTCTCGAGATGGTCGTAGCAGTGATGTGTTCACGGCGACATGCCAGGATTGAGAGCGGTCCTGGATTGATGGCGGCACGCTTCGCTATGATCGAGATCGTGACTGACCCTCAGATATCGGGCTCGATGCCCAATTGATTTAAGAGTTCGTGTACGATACCCAGTTATTGTGAAATCGGGCTAGAGGCCCTGTTGATTCCTATGTTCGGGCTAGAGGCCCAGATGATTTGTGTTATCGGGCGTGAGTCCCGTTTTTATGGTTTTATATACGAGTATGTATATACCCGCCTTACGAGATTATTGATTGGTCTCCTCCAGCGTCGACCTGGAGAGTCACGATCCACAGACCAGAGTGGGTATCCCCATAGGGATCCCATTCCAGGAATGGAGGTTACTTATTATGTTGTGGTCCCGAACCAGATTCCGGAGGGATATGTGGACTAGATCCAGAGAGAGAGCTCAGACTAGATCCAGAGATTGAGCCTCCCAGATGGAGATTCCTGGGAGAAGACTCGGAGTGAGACTTCGAGTAGTGTGCATACTAGTATAGAGATGACATCGTGACTATATCGAGGATGTCTTCCTTAGGGGCTGTATGCCCCGAGTTGGCATCTTCTCTGGAAGTGCCTATGATGAGTTATATATGTATATATGTATATGTGGATGAGTTTTCACTGAGATGGCGTTGGGCTGAGACCCTCGCATATTGGTTTTGGGCTGAGACCCATATGAGTTGGTTTTGGGACGAGTTCCCATGTGTTTTTGGTTTGGGTGGAGTCCCATGGTTGATTGATGGATTTCGGGCTAAGGCCCAAATGGTTTGACAGTTCATGTCGGTTTATGGGAACGGGGCATGAACCCTAGAAATGGTTTTCGAATGCATGCATATGTTTTAATGAAGGGCATAAAGATCTTTTATGAAAATGTTTTTATAAAATATTTGTTTTGTCCACTCACAGCTTTTGTGTTTTGAATGCCCTTCAGGTTGATCGCAGATGCGGCTGTAGCAGAGACGAGACATTCACATTCCTCCTTCGGATCCTGGCGTACTCTGATAGCCCGGTTGGGCAAATGACGGAAATATCCCTGGTCTGACACTTCGTGTCAAACGAGATCAGACACGTCCCACGCTAATCCCGAGGGATTTGGGACGGGTCCTGTTAACCCTAGAACCATCCAGCTCCTCTAGAGGGTTGGCACGAGTTTCTTCCGGGGTCGGCCAGCTCTTCCACCAAAGCCCGAGCTCGTACTTCCACTCGGAGTACCACAGCTACCAATTCTGCCTCATGTATTTTATGAGCTTCGCATTCTCAGTATCATACTGAAAATTGACTTGCAATAAATTATTAAAAATTAGTAAAATCATTAAAGAGTATGAAAGATAATTAAAATCATTAAAAAAAACTTAAAAATACTTACAGACAAGGCACCCCAAAGGAAGGTGAAGTGCAGTTAGGATTGATCTCGAAATTTATCACCCATCACTAGACAGTGGGTGCAGAGAATGGCACTCATGTCATGCACCATCAAGCTATGGACCTTGATGAGCACTTGGCTGAGCCCATCGACGTAAATGATCTCGATCTTGGCATTCGTCGACCAGAAAATCCATTGGGATGACCTCCCCTGGTTGATCCCACGCACTTTGGAGGATCTCCCTACAAATTGAGTAAACATTAGTAAGAAAAATGAGCAAAAATCTAAATAAAAAATCTTTTAAAAATAATTATTGATCAACTCACCCTTAGGGATCATGGCGGATACCTCCGGTTCGTTTCCATCGACTTGCTCCTCCAGGGGCTCGAGATTAGCACGATGTTGCCCCTGTTTCTTCGAATGTTGCCGATGAGCAGACCGGGCGCCAGGTTGTACATACTCCTCGACGGGGAAGATCGGGATCGGCCAGACTACCGGTGTGGCAGATGCTGGTGGAGGGGTTGGAGTCAAGATCGGCGTGTCCGGTATCGGTGTTGAGTCGACATCCACCCCCGGGGTGTTCGACACTGATGAACTTACGTCGTTTGCTGGTAGCTGAACTGAACCCGGTGAAATGCGAGGTCAAGCCCATGAAGTAATCAGCGTGGGAGTCGACATCTACAAAAATAGGAATCAATAATACAAAAATAATCAATAATAATTAATAAGAATTAATAAGAATAAAAAAATCAGTAATAGTTAATAGCTAATAATAAATAAAATTATAATAATAATAATTACTAAAATTATAATCCACAATAACTAATTAAACATTTATCCAAAATAAAACTAATGAACATTTTTAAATCTAACTAAGAATCCAACCAAAATTCAAGAACAAAAAATCCAAGAAATTCAACACCAAATAATCCATAAAAAATCACCAATAAATCAACTATATAATCCACAATAACTAATTAACCATTTATCCAAAAAATAAAACAAATGAAAGTTTATAAATCTAGCTAAGAATTCAACCAACATTCAGGAATCAACAAGAAACCCATTTGCATTGAGAGAGTGAGAGAGTGAGACAGAGAAGGAACTAATAGTGGGTTTGAAGAGAGGATTGGGCGACGACTGTGGTGGTGGCGACAAATTGACGGCGACAATGAGAGGTTGAGAGAGGAAGGATGAGGCGAGAGGCTGAGAGGTTTTTTTTTTAAAAAAAAAAAAATCCTTGACAGGACCCGTCCCAATCCCACTGGGACCACCCGGGGACGTGACCCGCTCCCGTCTGACAATGACTCTAAACATACCAAAAGTACCCTTAAATAAAAACCGAAGACTCACATAGATAGATAACGTACAAACACAGTGTTTAAAGTGATACTGTCAGACAAGGGAAAGTAAAATACAACATGTGAGCACACTAGTCAGAGTACATTTATTCGGTGCTCAACCTACCCATAAGTGGGTGTACAGGTGCACAGCTAGGCAAACTAAACCTCTGTCTCCTCCTCCGGATCCTCCTCCTCTATTGTCGTGTCAGGGTCTGGAGGGGTCAGTAAAACAAGGGTGAGTGGGCCAAAAATAACAGTTTAGAAATCAATTTAATAAAATAATCATAAGGTTTTACCCCTCCGTTTTCCAAATCTTGCATGCAGTGAAAACATAATATTACAATGAAATCATAACAAATGAACCACAATAATAATCGTAAGGTGAAACTAACATATCAGTGCACTGTAAAACCCAACCCAAATGATGTCACGGTTCTAAGGCTACGCGTTGCCACTCAGGGTCTCACACCCGAGACTCTCTAGGTACATCAGCTCCCGGTACCCCGGTCACTGCCCGAGGTATATGAACATGCCTTCCTGAGAGTAAGCAGCCCAACGGGGGTCAACTCCAACTCCACTCAGTCAGAGCCCCGTGACTACTCCAGGGTCCACCCAGGCCAACGACCCTCCCTGGAGGAGACAATATACACAGGTAGGAAAGTACAGTACAATAACAGTATAGTTTACCCTATGTCCCCCGGACATCCCAAACAAAATCCACATATAATCCAGACGGGTCTCATGCCCAAAACATTGTAATAACATATATAAGCAGTTTATAAGACTCATCAGTGGAAATAGTAAAACAGTTTATGCATGCAAGCCTTTTATAAATCAAACAGCCCACTCACACTCGGTCCTTGCTGCTCAACGATCTCTATAAACCTGTATTATTATTCCTGAGGGTTACTTAAGGACCCTATAATATCAATACCAAGACCCTAGAACAGATCCGCCTCAAAAACGCATCCCGGGCACTATTCCCGGTGCTTCAAACCCCATTTTGGCTAACATAACGATCTCCGATCGACACGAAACCACCTCCATTGGATCCGTATCGTCGAAACCTTGAAAATGGTACTGGCCCCACCAAAATCACTGTTCACACGCGCCCCCACGCGCCTGGTCAACGCGTGGGTCAACGCTGCTACAGTACCGCTGACGTCAGCAGTGACGTCATGCTGACGTCAGCATGACGTCATCACTGACACTTGTCAGGTGACACGTGGCACGTTCTGATTGGTCCCTGGTCTGACAACATCTGACAGGATGACGTCATCATGACGTCAGAAGTGACGTCAGCATGATGACGTCATCAATGCTACAGTACCGGGTCGACCCGTTTGACTGGAACCGGGTCGCCGTCGACCCACGGTTTGACCCGATTCCACCGCACGATTCCGGCCACCATTTTCGACGGGGTTGATCCCTATGGGTTCGTCTAGGTCTGTCCTATGGTTCTGTGACCTCAAAATAAGAAGAAAGTGGGAAGAAACTCACCAGAATGTCTCTGAAACTCACGGTCACGGTCCGGTCGTCGTCCTCGGTGATCCACGGCGTCTCCGTCGTCCAACCCGGTCCCAAACGACTCGTCTCCCACCCTAGGACATGTCTATCACCTAACAATCAATTTCTAATCATTAAAAACGGTCGGGTCGAACAGGGAATGAAAATGGGCTTGTCGGGTTTTGGGTCTTACCGCCGCCGTCACGCCGCCATAACCTTCGCCGTCGTCCAGTTAAGCTCCTAGGATCCCCACGGTGCAGACTGGAGCTCCTCCCGCGTCGAGGTGAGGTGGTTATCGAGGTTTGCTTCTTGGACCCGTTTCCTTGAGGTTTTCGGGTCTGAGTTTGCACGGCGGTTTCGGGGCTGGGAAGTGGGGTGGTGGCTGCCGGTGATGCTCGGTGATGGTTAGTGGATGTTGGTGATGCAGCTGGTGATCGGGTGGTGGTGTGAGAGGCGTGGGTTTGTGTGTTTGGATGGAGAGAAAATGGGAAGAGAAGCACGGGTGTGTGAGGGAATGAATGTGTGTGTTTGTAAACAAAGGCAGACAGATCGTGCATGAACAAGGAAAGCAGATGGAAATGGAGGGCCAGGATTCATTTGAGCAGCAGATCCAAGGGCTGGGGTTAATTGGAGGGAAAATAAATAATATAAAAATTGATTAAATAGTGTTAATTGCTTTATTGGAATAGTGTGGCCTTGGATGGGTGACACTTGTCACCAATCCATCGGTTTGATTTAAATATTAGGTTGGCACGGATTCCCGTAATAAATTAATATTTTATTCCGTTGTTCTCGGTTCGTAAATTCCGCTAAAACGCTTCTTTGACCATAACTTCTTCATACGAACTCCGATTTCGGCGTGCCGCCTGTCTACGGATTCGTGACGTCCCGACCTACGTCATAGTCATGGGTCAAAGTCCAAATTATTGCCCGGGCCAAAAGTCAAAGTTTCCCCCCCTTCAGGGGCAAAATAGTCTTTTTACATTAAAATATTATTATTCTCGGTTCGGGTCGTTACAACCTACCCTCCTTACAGAAATTTCGTCCTCGAAATTTACTCAAACAAGTATGGGTACTGCCCTCTCATCAATTCCTCGGGTTCCTATGTCGCTTCCTCCACCTCGTGGTTCCGCCATAGTACTTTAACCAAAGAAATCGTCTTGTTCCTTAAGACCTTTTCCTTCCGATCCAGAATCTGCACTGGCCGTTCCTCGAAACTCAAATCGGTCATCAGTTCCAGTGGTTGCTCTGGCAGTGCATGAGAGTCATCCCGAAGATACTTCCGTAGCATCGATACATGAAACACGTCATGTACTCGGGAAAGCTCCGAAGGTAGTGCTAAACGGTAAGCCACTGGACCAATCCTCTCGACAATCTCATATGGTCCGATATAATGAGGACTCAATCTCCCACGTCGTCCAAATCGAAGAATCCCTTTCCACGGCGATAACTTTAAAAAGACGAAGTCACCAACCTCGAACTCTAAATCTCGGATCCGTCGGTCTGCATAGCTTTTCTGACGATCCTGGGCCGCCTTCAATCTCTCCCGAATAACCCGAACTGTCTCCTGGGTCATATCCATCAGATCCGGCCCCACTGCGGTTCTTTCTCCGATCTCCATCCAGCATACCGGTGTTCTGCACTGTCGACCATACAGTGCCTCATATGGTGCCATTCCTATACTCGCATGGTAGCTGTTATTGTAGGCAAACTCCATCAATGGCAATCGATTAGCCCACGAATCCTGGAATTGCAATACACAAGCTCTCATCATGTCTTCGAGAGTCTGTATCGTCCTTTCAGACTGCTCGTCGGTCTGAGGATGGAATGCCGTACTGAAATGCAATTTCGTACCTAAGGCCGTTTGCAGACTCCTCCAAAATTTGGATGTGAAACGCGGATCCCGATCCGACACGATCGACTCTGGGGTACCGTGTAGTCGGATGATCTCATTAATGAATAGCTGGGCCAAACGGTTTAGCTTGTACGTCTCACGTACAGGCAGAAAATGTGCTGATTTAGTCAACCAGTCCACTATTACCCAGACTCCATCAACTCCACTCCTTGTCTTCGGTAACTTGAAGACAAAGTCCATTGTAATATGATCCCACTTCCATTGTGGAATTGGAAGTGGCTGCATAGCCCCATACGGACGCTGCCGTTCTGCTTTGACCTGCTGACAGATCAAACATTTGCTGACAAACTCAGCTATCTCCCTCTTCATCCCTGGCCACCAATAATAGTCCCGGAGGGTACGGTACATCTTTGTCCCTCCTGGATGCATAGCATAGGCCGAACTGTGGGCCTCGTCTAAAATCTCTCTCCTCAACTCTGGTACCGCAGGTACACACAATCTCCCAAGCTTTACTAATGCTCCATCGCCCCTGACGGAGAAATCTTGTCTCTGTCCGGATTCAACCTCGTTCCTGTAATCACAAAGTATCTGGTCCTGTAGTTGAGCCTCGATGATCCTGTCGACCAACACGGGTCGCACATGAAAGCTAGCCAACAAGGCTCCCTGATCGTCCATCCCTAACATAACTCCGCTCTTCCGGAGTTCCACTAGCAAAGGAAGATACACCAATCTCAAATGCGCAACTGATCCCGCCGACTTCCTGCTAAGTGCACCAGCTACAACATTTGCCTTGCCAGGATGGTACTCGATGGTACAATCATAATCCTTCAACAACTCCAACCATCTCCGCTGTCTCATGTTGAGTTCCTTCTGTGTGAACAAATGTTTAAGACTCTGGTGATCGGTGAATATTCGGCATGTCACACCGAACAAATGATGTCTCCAGATCTTTAGAGCATGAACCACCGCTGCCAATTCCAAATCATGAGTAGGGTAGTTCAACTCGTGCGTCTTCAGCTGCCGGGATGCGTAAGCAATCACTTTTCCATTCTGCATCAATACACAACCCAAACTCTGCAGCGATGCATCACTATATACCACGAACTCTCCACTACTGTCTGGTAATGCAAGGACAAGTGCAGTGGTTAATCGGCACTTTAATTCCTGAAAACTCTGTTCACACTGATCGTCCCATACAAACTTCACCCCTTTCCGGGTTAACCGAGTCAATGGTGCGGCAATCTGGGAGAAACCATCTACGAATCTGCGATAGTAGCCTGCTAACCCAACAAAACTTCGCACTTCCGTCACCGTGGTCGGTCTTGGCCAATTTGTCACAGCCTCCGTTTTTTGAGGATCCACACTTATCCCCTCGGGTGATATAATGTGACCTAAGAATCCAATACTATTTAGCCAAAACTGACACTTGCTTAACTTAGCATACAGCTGCTCCTGTCGTAGTTTACCCAATACCCTTCGTAAGTGCTCCTCATGAGCCCTGACACTCTTGGAATACACCAAGATGTCGTCAATAAACACTATCACAAATTTATCCAGGTATGCTCGAAAAACTCGATTCATCAAGTCCATGAATGCCGCTGGTGCATTCGTCAATCCAAAGGGCATCACCAAGAACTCATAATGCCCATACCTCGTTCGAAAAGCTGTTTTCTGAACATCCCCCTCGGCTATTCTCAGTTGATGGTATCCTGACCTCAGATCTATCTTGGAGAAATATCGCGCTCCTCGTAACTGATCGAACAAATCATCGATCCTGGGTAAGGGATACTGATTCCTTACCGTAGCCTTGTTCAACTGCCGATAATCCACACACAACCGTAAACTACCCTCCTTCTTTTTCACGAATAAGACCGGCGCTCCCCATGGTGATGTACTGGGTCGGATAAACCCTAGATCCACCAATTCCTGTAATTGGATTTTCAATTCACGTAGCTCCGCCGGTGCCATACGATACGGTGCTTGTGAAATCGGTCGAGTCCCGGGGAGTAACTCGATCGTAAAGTCGATCTCCCTGGGTGGTGGTAATCCAGGTAAATCTCCTGGAAAGACATCAGGAAATTCCCGCACAATCAGAATATCCTCAATACGCAAAGATTCATCCGTAGACTCTACCACATAAGCAAGATAACCCTGACACCCCTTCTGTAAGAGTTTAGTAGCTGTGAGTGCAGATATTACCTTGGGTGATGCGTCTCCACACTCTCCCTGGAATATCACTTCCGGTAATCCTGGACCTCTCAAAGTCAACCGCTTGTTACCACAGTCGATGAGTGAATTGTACTCCGACAACCAATCAACTCCAAGTATCACATCGAAATCGTGAACATTCATCAGGATTAAGTCTGCCAGAAATTCGACCCCCTCAATCTCCACAGGAAAAGCTCGTATCTCCTGGTTCACTTGGTAGGTCACACCCATCGGTGTCCCCACTCCCATCTCGTGCTCAAGTGCGGTCACCTCACGGCCCAACAGACTCGCACAACGCGGTGAAATAAAAGAATGAGTTGCCCCCGAATCCATCAATGCACGAACAACCATGCCATAAATATGTACAGTACCTGTCAACACTCCCGGAATGGATCTGGCCTGCTGCTGGGTAACAGCATAAACACGAGCCATAGACTCTGCAGGTCGTCCCCGTCCTCTAGCCCCTCGATCACGGCCACGCACAACACCGCGTGTCCGGCTGCTGTCAGTCTGGGATGCTGTGCTCTGCGCTGGCGCAGTACTGCCGCGAATCAGTGGACACTCAGAAGCATAATGCCCCGGCTCCCCACAAGCGAAGCATGTGACCTCCCTAGGTCGACCCGAGTATCCTCCCGGTGAGATGCTCATCGGTGAGTAAGACCGCTGCCAAGCTCCAGAACGCTGTCCAGACCTCTGAGGACTCCTGAACTGACCAGAACGTCCTCGGCTGCCAGAAGACGAAGATCCACCAGAATGTCCTCCCTTCGAGCCACGACGGCCCGAAAATCCCAAGTGTGGGCGATCACGTCGCCGAGTCTCCCCCTCAGCTCGCTGACGAGCCAGGATACTGTTCTCAACCCTGGTCGCCGCATCAGTCAGATCCCTCATGGAAGCAAAGGGTGTTGCAGTCACCATCGCCTGAATCTCAGGTCGCAAGCCCCACTCAAATCTGCGACATCGGTCTGCCTCGGTGATCACGAAGTTCTCAGCAAAGCGAGACAACATCAGGAAGGTCTCCTCATACTCTGCTACAGTCTGATCCCCCTGTCGGAGTTGCAGAAACTCCGCCTCACGGGCGTTGCGGAACGACCGTGGATAGAACTGGTTGAGAAACCGCTCTCGGAAGGACTCCCATGGAATGGTGTGAACAGTCCAGCCGGCCAAAACAAGGTTGTGCCACCATCGATAGGCGCTCCCATCCAGTAGGAAAGTCGCCAGTACGACACGCTCCTCCGGAGGACAGTGCATGACCTCGAAAATCCTCTCCCAGCGGTCAATCCACTGGTGTGCTTCCTCAGGGTCGGTTCCCCCACTGAAGTGCGTAGCACCCAGGCGCTGAGCCCGCTCAATGCTCGCAGTGTCTCCATTTCCTCCATTGCCCTCGTCAACACGTGCACAGGGTTCACGTCGGGGAGGCATATCCAACTGTGAAGAGGCAAACAGGTTAAAAGACATCGAAAGCGACCATGTACAAAGTACAAACCGCTAACCTAGTACTCTGACTACTAATCCTAATGCTCTGATACCAAGCTGACAGGACCCGTCCCAATCCCACTGGGACCACCCGGGGACGTGTCCCGCTCCCGTCTGACAATGACTCTAAACATACCAAAAGTACCCTTAAATAAAAACCGAAGACTCACATAGATAGATAACGTACAAACACAGTGTTTAAAGTGATACTGTCAGACAAGGGAAAGTAAAATACAACATGTGAGCACACTAGTCAGAGTACATTTATTCGGTGCTCAACCTACCCATAAGTGGGTGTACAGGTGCACAGCTAGGCAAACTAAACCTCTGTCTCCTCCTCCGGATCCTCCTCCTCTATTGCCGTGTCAGGGTCTGGAGGGGTCAGTAAAACAAGGGTGAGTGGGCCAAAAATAACAGTTTAGAAATCAATTTAATAAAATAATCATAAGGTTTTACCCCTCCGTTTTCCAAATCTTGCATGCAGTGAAAACATAATATTACAATGAAATCATAACAAATGAACCACAATAATAATCGTAAGGTGAAACTAACATATCAGTGCACTGTAAAACCCAACCCAAATGATGTCACGGTTCTAAGGCTACGCGTTGCCACTCAGGGTCTCACACCCGAGACTCTCTAGGTACATCAGCTCCCGGTACCCCGGTCACTGCCCGAGGTATATGAACATGCCTTCCTGAGAGTAAGCAGCCCAACGGGGGTCAACTCCAACTCCACTCAGTCAGAGCCCCGTGACTACTCCAGGGTCCACCCAGGCCAACGACCCTCCCTGGAGGAGACAATATACACAGGTAGGAAAGTACAGTACAATAACAGTATAGTTTACCCTATGTCCCCCGGACATCCCAAACAAAATCCACATATAATCCAGACGGGTCTCATGCCCAAAACATTGTAATAACATATATAAGCAGTTTATAAGACTCATCAGTGGAAATAGTAAAACAGTTTATGCATGCAAGCCTTTTATAAATCAAACAGCCCACTCACACTCGGTCCTTGCTGCTCAACGATCTCTATAAACCTGTATTATTATTCCTGAGGGTTACTTAAGGACCCTATAATATCAATACCAAGACCCTAGAACAGATCCGCCTCAAAAACGCATCCCGGGCACTATTCCCGGTGCTTCAAACCCCATTTTGGCTAACATAACGATCTCCGATCGACACGAAACCACCTCCATTGGATCCGTATCGTCGAAACCTTGAAAATGGTACTGGCCCCACCAAAATCACTGTTCACACGCGCCCCCACGCGCCTGGTCAACGCGTGGGTCAACGCTGCTACAGTATCGCTGACGTCAGCATGACGTCATCACTGACACTTGTCAGGTGACACGTGGCACGTTCTGATTGGTCCCTGGTCTGACAACATCTGACAGGATGACGTCATCATGACGTCAGAAGTGACGTCAGCATGATGACGTCATCAGTGCTACAGTACCGGGTCGACCCGTTTGACTGGAACCGGGTCGCCGTCGACCCACGGTTTGACCCGATTCCACCGCACGATTCTGGCCACCATTTTCGACGGGGTTGAACCCTATGGGTTCGTCTAGGTCTGTCCTATGGTTCTGTGACCTCAAAATAAGAAGAAAGTGGGAAGAAACTCACCAGAATGTCTCTGAAACTCACGGTCACGGTCCGGTCGTCGTCCTCGGTGATCCACGGCGTCTCCGTCGTCCAACCCGGTCCCAAACGACTCGTCTCCCACCCTAGGACATGTCTATCACCTAACAATCAATTTCTAATCATTAAAAACGGTCGGGTCGAACAGGGAATGAAAACGGGCTTGTCGGGTTTTGGGTCTTACCGCCGCCGTCACGCCGCCGTAGCCCTCGCCGTCGTCCAGTTAAGCTCCTAGGATCCCCACGGTGCAGACTGGAGCTCCTCCCGCGTCGAGGTGAGGTGGTTATCGAGGTTTGCTTCTTGGACCCGTTTCCTTGAGGTTTTCGGGTCTGAGTTTGCACGGCGGTTTCGGGGCTGGGAAGTGGGGTGGTGGCTGCCGGTGATGCTCGGTGATGGTTAGTGGATGTTGGTGATGCAGCTGGTGATCGGGTGGTGGTGTGAGAGGCGTGGGTTTGTGTGTTTGGATGGAGAGAAAATGGGAAGAGAAGCACGGGTGTGTGAGGGGATGAATGTGTGTGTTTGTAAACAAAGGCAGACAGATCGTGCATGAACAAGGAAAGCAGATGGAAATGGAGGGCCAGGATTCATTTGAGCAGCAGATCCAAGGGCTGGGGTTAATTGGAGGGAAAATAAATAATATAAAAATTGATTAAATAGTGTTAATTGCTTTATTGGAATAGTGTGGCCTTGGATGGGTGACACTTGTCACCAATCCATCGGTTTGATTTAAATATTAGGTTGGCACGGATTCCCGTTATAAATTAATATTTTATTCCGTTGTTCTCGGTTCGTAAATTCCGCTAAAACGCTTCTTTGACCATAACTTCTTCATACGAACTCCGATTTCGGCGTGCCGCCTGTCTACGGATTCGTGACGTCCCGACCTACGTCATAGTCATGGGTCAAAGTCCAAATTGTTGCCCGGGCCAAAAGTCAAAGTTTCCCCCCCTTCAGGGGCAAAATAGTCTTTTTACATTAAAATATTATTATTCTCGGTTCGGGTCGTTACAATCCTTGTCTGTTCGAAGAAGCTAGGAGGAAGAGGAGGAAGAAGAAGACTATCTCTGATTATAAATGTTACAGCGCCTTGCCCGACGAACCTCTGTCGGGTATAGTTATAATGAGTCGTTGGGTAACTCTTGGTGGTAAAACCGAAGTGACAGCGCATAAGGCGAAAATTTTGGTCGTTCACCTGTTACCCGGTGCAGGCTCGTCGGGTAACATTGGATGGTAATTTTAATTTTAGCGAAAATTTGAATTTACCGCCCAATTTTCGCGAAATTTTGGGTTGTAAATTTGGGCAGGTAATTTAGAGATGTTACCCGATGACATTTTCACCTAACCCGACGATGCTTTTTACTAGCATTGAAGTTAATTACACTTGGCAAAATTTTGCATAAGTTTTGGTGATGTTACCCGACGAAATTTAACCTTACCCGACGGACATTCTTACCCACATTAATGATAGTTACACTTAAAAAATATTTTCTAGAAAGGTTTAACCTTACCCGACCATTCATTTTGAGTCGTTGAGTGCCTGAAATCTTTCCGTCCAATTTCGTGATGTTTCTAGAAGATTAAGTTATCCGATCGTGATACACCATTTTGTAACCGTTGATCCATTGCGTACTGTTACCCATGCTCGAGATTCCAAAATCTTCTAATTTTTCGCATAGATGATCTACGAGTATGTACAATAAATGTGGACATTTGGATCGGTTGAACTATCGAAATAAATTATTCAAATTTGTAAAAGCACCATTTTCATCAAACACTTTGAAACCTTTCAATAAGAGTTCAAATGTATTAGCATAATTTACCCGTTTGAGTTTCGAACAATTAATAGTACATAATATGACCGTTCATTTTGATCCGTGGAGTTTCTGAAATCCGCCCGTCAAATTTTGTGATATTTTGAGAAGATTAAGTTGTCTGATCGCGATAAAACGTTTTGTAACCGTTGATTCGTTACGCACCGTTACCTAAGCTCAGGAATTTAAAATTTTCTAATTTTTTCGTGTAAACGATCTACAAGTATGTACAATACATGTGGATGGTTGAATTATCAGTGGAAAGTCTTCAAATTTGCAAAAAAAAGTGTTTTGTTCAAAACCTTAGTATAAACATTACCCGACGAATATTTATATACATTCGTCGGGTCACATGTTTCAGAGAAGAACCATTGAACTAGTTTATCATCATAAACCCTAAAACCTAAACCATAAATTATGATTTAATTTTACCCGACGAATAAATTGAAACTAGTCGTCGAGTAACATTTAGTGCTCCAAACAATTTTACCGACAAAGTCTTTTATGGTTTTCGTTGGGTAATATTGATTTAATTAATCTTTTTTGTGTGTTATTTATTTATTTATTTATTTTTGTGTTATATGCTTTTTTTTTAATTTATTTATGTAATTTTGTTTTGTGTGTGATGTATTTTTTTTTTGTATATTTGGATTTGTAAGCTACAATGAATATAAGTTCAAACGAGTATGTATTTTGTAATATGTGTTGCAATCAATCTTATGCATTAGTAATTGATGAAAATGTTTTGCAAATAATCAATCGGTTTCAGTGTCACTATCACCCACCCAATCACCCTTGTCATCCGAAGTTTGTTCCTCGGTTGACTCCTCAAAATCACTTTCAATTCGTTCTAATGCCCCAAGATCAATGAAAATGCCATAAATCGCAATTGGTTGGATTATGTCGCTAGTCTGAACCCCATCTATGTGTAGGGTGGATACAGAGGAATCCACCTAGTAAACAATTTGGTCGTAATCTGCTTCTGTCTCATCTTCATGATAACGATCCTCCAAATCCCAAATATTTATGTCATCGACTGTCTCATCAACTATCCAACCAGCACGAGCTTTTGGATTATCCACATAAAAAACTTGTTTCGTCGTACTAACCAAGATATATGGATCACTCTCAAATCACTGAGTGTTTGTGTTGATAGAGGTGCATAAATGATCTTTAATTACCCGCCCTGGGAGATTAGGTTTCATATCAAACTAATGACACTTGAACGGGATAACTATCTTGCAGTCTGCGTATAACACTTTAATCACACTTAACAATTTGCCATAGAATCCAGTATCAGTATTTTCCTTTTCACCTGGCACAAAGACCTCGCTGTTTTGCATCGACAATTTATCGTCTTGTTCTGTGCATACGAACTTAACTCCATTTGTGTGACAACCGATGTACGTTTCTCCTTGAAATGGGTTGATGGCAAGTTTCGTTAATTCTCCGTAGAAATTGGGCAAGTTGTCATCTTTCAGCTGGGCCATCTGGTAAGATGCACAAAAAGTGGTTTAAGTATGTAATTGCTTTTAGGAACTTATAAATAAAGGATTTCACTTACATGCGTGGAAAACCAACGTGGGAATAGTTGTTTGTCCATTTCCGTCCAATTAGACGAATACTCAGCCTTCATCAATTCTTGGTGTTGTTCGTGAAAAGGCCATGCTTCGTCATATTTGTTTAGTATGAACTAATGAGCCATGTCTATGTCCTGATTGGTGAATGGATCTGAGACTGGACCATTGGCAAAAGGTCGTGCAGGTTGGGCAAATAGAAATAGGGTCTCTGGACGTTGACCACTGTCGTCATTACGCGAGACTCTATTGAAGGAAGTCTCCACATTCTAAAGGTACATTACACAAAAAGTGAGCAACTCATTTGCAATGTATGCCTCCGCTATAGAGCTTTCAAGATGTGCCTTGTTGTGAACATACTGTTTATATGTACCTAGCATCCTGCAATAAAATATACATTATGAATCACAATTATGATAGGCAAGAAGGAAATATTTGACAGGACACTCCCCGCGATCCCTCTCGATTAGCATGGGAGGACCTGCTCCAGTCTGACACGTCATGGAAAATCACTAAAGTACCCTCGAGATTTAAATATGTATACTTACCACGTGCTAGAAAAGGGATAAGGCTATATTCTAAACAGGATATCCAAAGTACGCAAATCTATGTGATGCCTCAGCCTTCGTATAGCCAGCGGCCGCGATCAACCTAGAGAGTGCCAAACCAATAAAAAGTGTGAGTGGACAAAAAAAAACAAAAGTTTGGAAAAACTATTTTCCGAAATCAATCATTAAACCATATGTTTAATAAAGCTATGCATACATCAAATTTACGAATAAAACATCAATATCAAAATATGTGCAAGTAACTAGAAAATCAGAAATTCCAAAACCTGCCCCACAGAAAGTCATACCAAATCCACACCAAAGCAAACCTGCCAACACAACCATATCAAAATGGCCAATCATATCAACTGAACACACCAACATACCATATGACCCAACCTCGATGCCTGCAATCTGTATCATCATATCAATGTGCATTACTGGTAGGCTAGGAGCACTCGAGAACTACGGAGTCTCATACTCGACGTTTGAGTGTGGTCCGACTCAAGAACTACAGAGTCCCAGACTTGACGTCTGAGTCACGGTCCTAGTCTCAAGAACTACGGAGTCCCAGACTTGACGTCTGAGTCACGGTCCTAGTCTCAAGAACTACGGAGCTTTACCTCGACGTTTGAGACTGCTCACAATATCGGTCTCGATAACTAAAGAGCTTTACCTCGACGTCTGAGACCGTCCAACCAATCTAGCATCTTGAAGAGGATCTCCACAACACATATCACATCATTACCATCGTCACACATCATCATATTACACATCATTCCCAAACATCACATTCATCACGGATACCGAGGAACCACATGTCTATATCAATAATAATTCAAACCATAAGTCCATATCTCGGTCTTAAACCCAAAATCACAGTGTAATCAAACCTCATAAAATGAGCCATTAAAATATTCATAAAATTATGTTAAATCCCATTTTACCAATCACCGTCAAAATCATATTAACATGTCATATAGGGGTAAAACCATCTCCCAAAATTCAGTAAGGATCCAGAGTATAATAAGCCCAATTTCCTTGCAAAACATGCCAAATTGCAATTTCCGTAATATCATCGAAATTCATATAAAATCATGCAAATTCACATTTAAAATTTCACCAGGAAAATCGTATTTAAATCATGTAAAACCATATAAAATGCATGCATAGGATTTAAGGAAACGAAAGTCTAATTACACATACCTCTGCTTGCTCAAAACACGAGCCGTAAGCCAATCCAAAGCCTCCGGGACGTCCGGGCCTGTCAAAGTCATACCCGAGGGTCACTAACAATCCATATAATTCCATACAATAAACCCTCAAAAATCCAAAAACTAAAAACACGTCCCCGAGGAGAAAAACCTCCAAAACACCAACCAAACGATCTCCGCTCGACCTGAAAGTACCACCATTGGATTCAGGACGTCGAAACCTTTCAAATAAGACCAGTTTAACCCTAAAATTCGTGCTCACGTGCCCACACACGCCGATCAAAGTTTGGTCAATACTGACGTCAGCTGCTGATGTCATCCCTAACATCTGATAGTCTTGATAACATGCCACGTGGCATCACTCGACAAGTACCAAGTGTCACCACATGACATGTGCCATGTGTCTCTGCTGACGTCACTATGACGTCATGCTGACGTCAGCCTCTAGCACGTCAGCACCGACAACCTCTGACAGTTCGCCATTTGGCACCAACTATCCTCTGCCACGTGGCCTACCATGTCATCATCGTCAACCTCTCGCCAGATTAACCCGTGACCCTGTAACAGGTCATTCGACCCAGTTTCCAAACCCGACTCGTTCTTCGTCAAATCTCAACCAAACTTCGCCATTTTTTCCATCGTCCTAATCGTCTCTCACCCAGAAATCAGAATATGAGTTTAAAATTTAGAAAACATACCTCGTTTCATCAACCAAGCTTTAACTCCTTCGACCAACCTTCGAACCTCTCCCAGAGTCAGTCCAGTTGTCCATTATTTCCCTTTTTCAACCCTACAGACTCGTATAAGCTCACAGAGCACCACCCAGGCCTTAGTTCCACGTTCCAAATTTGATAAGTGAGAAACCAAAATCCAACCTTTGAAGGTTCACGGGTTTACCTGTTTTTCGGGTTTCTCATGCAGCCTCCATGGCTGATCTTGCTCCCATCGTCTTCCTCTCACTCTCAGTCTCACTTTCTCCTTCACACAAGGCCACATCTGATAAAGGGAGCATAAGGAAAATGGTGTAGGGTGGTTCGGGTGTGTGTGGTTGACAAAGAAGGAGATTAAATATGAAGCAAGTGTAAGGGTCATAAGATGAGTGACACTTGTCACTCATCTTGTGGTCCCTATTAGATATTTTTGGGCCCCACAACAAACAAACAACAAACCACCATTCTCGAAAAACGTGTATCGAATAATCCGATTAAACCATTATAGACTTGTAATTTCACCATACGATCTACGCAATCGCAAACGCGCGATCTACGCAACGGCCCTCAATCAACATGCAAAAAGTCTACAGGGTCAAAAGTCAACATTTTTCCCTCTCTATGGGTAAAATCGTCATGTTACCCCGACTAATCTCGATTATTCTTGATAATCTCCTGGTAATCCCGTGATTACGGATCAGGTCGTTACAATATTAGAAAAAATGGGAATTAGTCATACCTCTCGATTGGGTACATCCAATGATAGTGCATTGGGCCGCTATCTTTGCCTTGTCTGGTAGATGTATTAGAAGGTGCACCATTATATCAAAAAATGTCGGTGGATATATTTGCTCTAGTCGACACATGATGTAGACAATATCCTCATTTATTGCTTTGAGATCCACCTTTACCAACGATCTAGCATATAATATCTGGAAGAATTGAGACAAATAGACTAAAGCCTCAACAACGCCGGGCTCCAAGTACGACCGAATGCCAATTGGCATAAGTCATTATAGTAAGACATGATAGTCATGACTCTTTATACCAGATAAGGTGCCACTATCTGTGCTAACATTTTGGGATATATTACCTGCATACCCATCGGGAAACTTCACACCTTACAACCACTTTAGAAATTTTTTCTTATTTTCTGGGGTAAATATATAACTTGGATGATCCATGACGTATTTTCCATTGATGACTTTCGGCCCCAAATTTGGACGAATCCCCATTTCTTGCATACCTATCCGAGTCCTTTTTTGTGTCTTTTGACTTGCCTTCAATGGGTAAAGTAGTTCTCACAATACTCTCAGCAACATTCTTCTCGACGTGCATAAGATCTGCGATGTGTCTGATTTTCAAGTTCGACTAATATGGAAACCTAAAGAATATGCTTTATTTCGTCCAATTTTCATGTTCAGGAGGTTTCGAACCTCGTGTGATGAAGTCATGTATACTGTTCAATTTAGACAATATCTCATCACCGGATCTTTCTCGGGGTCGAGCCCATAACTCTGATTTACCATCAAATGAGTTTGACTGCGTACGTCATTAGTGATCCCAGGGAAAAAACCTTCTTGAACCTAAGTAGCATACCTTCGATGCATGCCAAAATGACGTTGTGTCTAGACTACATGTAGGACACGCAAGATAACTCTTGGTGCTCCACCCTGCCAACATGTCGTAAGCCAGAAAATCATTCATTGTCCACATTACTGCTGCTGGTAGAGTGAACATTTTCTGACTAAACTTGTCGTATGCACGTACACCATTTTCCCATTGATCTAAGAGCTCATCAATTAATGGCCACAAATAAATATCGATAGAATTACTTGGGGATTTAGGGCCCGATATTAAAGTACCGAGGAATGTGAACTCTTTCTTCATGCATCTCCAAGAGGTAGGTTATACAGAACCATAACCACTAGCCATGTACTATATGGCTTCGCAAAACTTCCAAAGGGATTAAAACCATCTGTAGTAAACCCTAATCTAACATTTCTTAACTCCGCAGTGAAATCAAGATACATCTTATCGAATTCTTTTCAAGCCTTTCCATCGGCCGGATATCTCAATGTATCATCATCAATGTACTCATCTTTGTGCCACCTCATATCCCGCGCTGTATGGGACGACATGTAAAATCATTGTAGCCTTGATTTCAGTGGAAAATAACACAACACTTTGTTCGGAATCTTGTTATGTCAAAACCTAGGCTCATTACACATGGGACATTTATCAAGATGGTCGAATTCACCGTAAAATAATGCACAATTATTCTTACATGCATGAATTTTGACATAACCTAAATCGAGACCCTTCTACAACCTAGCAATAAAGAAGGTGGTGATATCCAGGAGTGTGATATTCGATGAAGAAGGTTGCTGGGATTGGAAAGAAGACTCAAACTCTCAGACCTATGTTCAGGTGTTGATGAATTCTGAAGAAACGCGGGCAGGAACTGAAGTGTACACGTCCAGTTCTCAGAATTCAAGTCCAAGCAGTGGAGCTGGTCCTAGTCCTAGTTCAAGTTTAAGCTCAAGTAATACTACAGAATCAGGATCCAGGAGTGAGTCCAGTGTGCGTACTAGTGACACCCTTGTGAGATTAAGAAGTCTCAGTGACATCTATGCTAGATGTCACATGAGTATCATTGAACCTGAAAGTTTCAAGGAAGCATCTCAAGACATAGCATGGAAGAAAGCAATGGAGGCTGAATTGCAAATGATTGAGAAAAATGATACTTTAGAGTTAACAAATAGGCCACTTGACAAGCTTGTTATTGGCGCTAAGTGGATATATGAAACAAAGCTAAACTTGGATGGATCTGTTCAGAAGCATAAAGCCAAGCTAGTAGCAAAAGGGTATGCTCATAAACCAGGGATTGATTTCAATGAAACATTTGCCCTTGTGGCAAGGTTGGACACCATCAGAACCCTAATTGCTCTAGCAGCACAGAAAGAATGGAAACTGTTCCAACTTGATGTGAAATTTTCTTTCCTAAATGGAGTGTTATAAGAGAAGGTGTATGTTGATCAACCTGGGGGGTATGAAGTGAAGGGCAGTGAAGAGAAGGTGACATGACCCACCTTGATTAACACCTCGATAATCGAAAAGAATCCTACTCTCGTCTGACAATCGAACATAAAATACCAAAATGTAACAAACAACACACACACATTGTCAGACTAGGGATAAGTCATGCTACGTCTCACAGTACAACAAGTCAAGGTATCACAGAGCATTGGAAACGATACAAGAACAGAAACAAAAGCCTACTCTGTGAGATAACTACATGTGCAACGGTAAACTTTATACCTCTGGCTCTGCCTTGGCATCAGCCCCAAAATCTACACCACGGCCTGGAGGGTGTTAAAAACAATAAAGGTGCGAGTGGACTAAAAATTTTTTTTGTAAAAACACTTTTAATGGAAATCAGAGTTCACCCTTTTTTTTGTTCAAAACACGCATGCATAACATAACATCTGAAAACAATATGAAAACAATCATGATATAATGTAAATCTGAACAAAACATCGATGAATCGAACCTGCTGGATCACATATCAACGAGTCTTTAAACTCAATAGCATAACAGGCCTCTCGGGTAACGAGTCTTTAAACTCGAATCATATCGGGGGCCCCCGAGTCAATCAACCAGTCTTTAAACTCAAACCATATCGGGCCCCCCAGGTCAATCAACGAGTCTTTAAACTCAATAACATAACATCGGATCCAGCAAATTCAATTTAAAATCATTCATGTTTCAAGTTAAAATCAAACAGCATAAATCTGAAACATAGTTTCTCCAAAACAAACTATCATAACCAGTATTCAATACATACTAGAAATCCAAGGTTTTCCAACCATATCACACAATATTAAATCAAAATCTAGTATCGAAAGTCCAAAGGATTCACAATTGAGTCAAAATCAAAGTCCAATAGAGTCTCAAACCCAAAGCATCATTTTCACGTAAATCCGCAAAATACTAATCAGAAATTTGTAACCATATTAAATCAAACAAATTCAGCATCATCAAGAAAATCATTTTAATGCAAATCATAAAAATAAACATGTAAAAACAGCTATGCATGCACAGTTAGAAAACAAAAGTCCACTCATTAAGTTCGAGCGCTTCAATCGTGACCTGTACGCTCCTCAGACGTTTCGGGAATGTCCTGGCCTACATTACAATTATGGGTCACTATTACTTTAAATAAACTAACATTATTTAACTTTGGCCACCCTCCCCCCAATTCCAATTCCCAGCCCTCCCTTCAATCCAGATCGAATTCTTGGCCACCCTCTGCCACGTCCCAACCCATCTAACACAATATTTTCCGTTTTGGGTCCAGCCCTCACGGTTTTGTTCTCGGGAGCTCACGTGCAACTTTCCAGTAGGTCACCCATCCTAAGATTGCAACAGTCTCAACTCTCTTAACTTTGGAGTTCCCAAGGAATCCAAAGCCAGTGAGCTCCCAAAAGGCCTTGTTTTAGATAGATGTGTGCTCACACATATAAGACACTTCACCTTTCTCTCCCTGACCGATATGAGATTGTTCACCGATCTTACCTTTCCAAGCTCACTGGTCTTGCTCACCGTTCTTGCTTCTCAAGCTCACGGGTCATACTCACTGTTCTTACTTCCAAGACCGGGTCTTACAATCCACCCCCCCTTGGGGCCCAGCGTCCTCGCTAGCACACTTCCGGACGGGGTACAACTCTGATACCATTCTGCCATGACCTGGCCCATCTAACACAATATTGTCAGCTTTGGACTCAACCCTCACGGTTTTGTTTTCGGGAGCTCACGTGCAACTTCCCAGTAGGTCACCCATCCTGAGATTGCACTAGCCTCAACTAGCTTAACTTTAAAATTCCCAAGGAATCCAAAGCTAGTGAGCTCCCAAAAGGTCTTGTGTTAGATAGATGCGTGCTCACACATATAAGGCACTTCACCTTTCCCTCCCCGAGCGATGTGGGATTGTTCACTGATCTTACCTTTCCAAACTCACGGGTCTTGTTCACCGTTCTTGCTTATCAAGCTCACGGGTCTTGCTCACCGTTCTTGCTTTCAAGACCGGGTCTTACAAAAGTTCTACAGGTTGAGGAAGGCTCTCTATGGGCTCACGCAAGCACCACAGGCCTAGTATGGGGAAATTGATACTCATCTGCTAAACTGTGGATATGAAAGGAGCACCAGTGAGGCCATTTTGTATTTTAAGGGCATGAAGGGTGAAAGGACTCTCATTATGTCTATCTATGTAGACATCATCAACACAGGGGACAACGAGGAATTGATGTCTACTTTCAAGTAAGACATGATGGGCATATATGAGATGACAGGCTTAGGCCTATTACATCATTTCCTAGGGATGGGGGATCTGTAATCTAGCAATGTGATTCACATACATCAAAGGAAATATGAAGAGAGCTTGCTAAAGAAGTTCGGTTTATAAGGGTGCAAACCAGTTGGCACTCCTCTAGCTACAAATGACAGATTACATAGAGAGGATGGAAGTTAGGGGGCTGATGAAGAATTGTACAGGCAGATTGTAGGAAGTCTTCTGTATTTGACGGCTACCAGACCTGACATCATGTTTGCAGCAAGCCTCTTATCTAGGTTCATGCACAATCCTACAAGTAAACATCTTGGCACAGCAAGGAGGGTGTTAAGATATGTGCAGGGAACCCTAGACTATGGTTTGGAATACAAGAAAGGGAAAACAACCACCTTGATTGGTTCACTAAGGAGGGTCACTAGATGATAGCAAAAGTACTTTTGGGTATGCTTTTACTTTTGGAAGTGGTATTTTCTTATGGGCATCAGTGAAGCAAACAAGTGTAGCACTATCTACTGCAGAGGCTAAGTATGTCAGTGCCTCTGAGGCAACTACTCAGGCCATATGGCTCAAGTTTGTGTTGCATGATTTTGGTGAGGAGTAACTAAACCCTACTGCTCTTATGTGTGATAGCATGTCTGCTATAGCTATGGCCAGAAATCTAGTGTTTCATCAAAGAAAAGCAGGAAGTTTCATTTTATCAGGGAAGCATTACAGAATGGGGAGATTGTGATTCACTACTGCAATACTGAAGATCAGATTGCATATATCTTTACTAAGGCTCTACCTAAGCCTAGATTCTGCTACCTAAGAAAGTTGATGGGAGTGGTTCCAGTGATTGGCTTAGGAGGCCTGTTAGTGTTTAAGCCAATCACTACAGTGTGACTTGGCACATTCCAGGTGGAATGCCAAGTGGTAAGTGACAAGTGTAATCGTGTGAGTGAGTGTGTGAACCAATGTAATCGTGTGTGCTTACTATTCTGTTAGTGAGTGTGTGTGTGTGTGTGTGTGTGTGTGTGTGTGTGTGTGTGTGTGTGTGTGTGTGTGTGTGTGTGTGTGTGTGTGTGTGTGTGTGTGTGTGTGTGTGTGTGTGTGTGTGTGTGTGTGTGTGTGTGTGTGTGTGTGTGTGTGTGTGTGTGAATGTGCCATTGAATGAAAATCAGCAAGGATATTGTGAGTGTGTGAGCTGTAAAGTGTGCTGAGGTCACAGAAGCTCCCTAACCATTTTCATTGTGTGTGTGTGTGTGTGTGTGTGTGTGTGTGTGTGTGTGTGTGTGTGTGTGTGTGTGTGTGTTGTGTGTGTGTGTGTGTGTCACTGTGTGTGTGTGTGTGTGTGTGTGTGTGTGTGTGTGTGTGTGTGTGTGTGTGTGTGTGTGTGTGTGTGTGTGTGAATGTGGTGCACGGCTATATGTGTACATTAATGATGTAGAGATCAATCTAATGAGAAGAGAGGAAAAATACTCAGCAGGTAGTGTTATTCTACACTGTATGTTTATAGAAAATTCATGTTCATCTCATTCAAACAAATTCACAAACACATAGAGTGCACAATTGTTCATTAAAATCATCAATTCAATTCCATAGTTTCAATCACCATAATCAAGGGAAGGAAGAGTTCCTATTCTAATCTATCCTAATCCAATCAAGCTAGTCTCGATACATCAGCTAGAGAGAGAGAGAGATCGAGTAAGGAAGTGTACCTGTTAGTGGTTGAAGCTTGCCTCTAGAAGTTCTCTCTGCGCACAAGTCGACTGCTACATCCTGCAAGTTCCCCTGCCTCCTCTGAAATTCCTCTGCTAACAATAAATGTGTTTGAAGTTAGTTTAACAAATTTCGGATATAATTACAGTCTAACTTAAGTTCAAGTTTACTATTTTTTATTCTCAATGACAATTAAGATTTAGAGATAATGTTAGTTATAGTCCTTAAATTTTACACTTATATTAGTTATAGTCTCTGAATTTTATTATTGGTAACAGATGTCCATGAATTATACCAAAATATTAATTGTCCCTCCATTAAAAGTGTTAACATTTTTTGTTAAAAATAAAAATAGGATGATCTTTCTATGTATATTTTTTTAAAAAAAATTCTATGTATATGAAAAAAAAAATCAAATAAAACGTAAAAATAACTCTTCTCCTTCCTCTTCTTCTTCGATCTTCTCTTCATCTTCTTCTTATGTTTACGCATTTTTTGTCATTTTAGTGACGGATTTTTGATGAAAAACGTCAAAAAAGATGTTTTGACAATGTTGTTCATTAGAAAAGTTTGTCCCTAACGATGCTCTTTACCTTTTATGATGAAAAATTCATATATATTTGAAAAAAAATCATCTTTCCCTTATTTTTAAGGGTAAAAGTAACAATTTTAACGAATGAACAATTACTGCACATTTAAACACAATTCAGGAATTTACGTTATTAATAATGAGGTTTAGAGACTGCTTATATCATAATAAAATTCAGATATCAAAACAATTTTCCGTAACATCCATTATGACTTAAAAGCATCAGAATCCTGCTTGGATGTAATTGAAATTCAAATGCATAAAGGAAACACATTCATTCTAATGAACGGGATATCATATCCCACACGTAGTCTTATAATCACAATAACAATAAAATTGTCGGTTAAAATATACGTAAATCAAAATTGACCCAGAAAAGCCTCAGTTCATGGCAAAAGAGGCAACCAGAAAGCTTTCAGCTAATACCTTTTTTTTTTGTTATTCATTCCACCCATACATAGCAGCAAAACAAGAAAAGAAAAAAGTCTTCCCATTTCGTCAATATTCTTTTTCAACTCATGATCCAAGTAATCAGGGCTAGAATATTCAAAGGATTACAAATTTGATCCAGGCCATACACTATTTTCTTAATCCAACTAGCACAGTATAATAAGGTAAATTACCAGGAAATCAGCTAGCTCTAAAGTCAAGGAAATTACGCAGTTTCTGAACAAGAAGCTCGCGCGTTCCCAAAGGTAGCTTCTCACTAGTGATCCAATCCTTCTCAAGGAGGCCCTTCTTAGCACTGCTCACCATCTGATCGTGGAAGGTCGAGACAATGTGATAAATTGAAGTCCTCAAGACATCAGCAATCGCATATGCTTTGGAATAAAGCGGGCCGGCTCTCCTTTTACCCATACCAATGGTTCCCGCACTTGAGTTTCTCAATTTAAAACCAGCTGATCCCATAAATTGATTTGCAGATTGCAAGTTGGTCTTCTTCCCCATGTATGATTCAACCGCAAGAAGGCAAGAAATTAGGGTTGAGATCACAGCAGCATTACTTCCGGAGATCTGGGCAACGCCAGATCTGTCCTCTTTGTGAGAGCATGCAGTGAGCGAGGCAACTGTCCGGGCACACCATGCATATAGCTGCATTTAAATTTACGAAGAAACTATTAGACTTGTGCCCTAGAGTTCCATGGATCTCCAAATATTTACTAATACCTAGCTAAAAAATTGAACATATTCCAAATCCTCAGCAGCATTATTTGAAATCTCATGGTAAAGAATGATTAGACCATTGTTCTTCACGTGCTTAACCACAAGTTGCTGCAACCAATGAGCATAATGGCGACACTTCTGTACAGAAACGACTCCTATAAATAACAATTAGCAGTTCCCAAAAGGAAAAAGGTAGCGAAGTGACTGTAAAAATGATATAACTAATAACTTCATAAACCTTTTATTGGGAAGCAATATTATATACTAAGTACCATATATGAACAAACGCTGTGCTTGAGACTCTACTTGATGGTATGATGACTGAATAAATTTCATGGTCTCCTTGGCAATAAATTATAAAACGAAGTAGACATTAAATATATAATATTGTTTTCTCCATGCATGATCTTAATTCAGAGTTCAAGTAAATGAAGTAGACATACACACTGAAAAATACGGACACATAATCATAGAAGATCTGTTTACCTGGAAGTTGTTCAAGACCTCAGAGAATTTTGAGTCTAGTCGCTGGTCAGTCGGGGACAGTAACTGATTAGACATTTGGGAGCTTTTTTCGACAGAACTTTCCAGACCTTCACCCAACTTTGATGCAAGCTGTTCCAGAGGCCTCAGGCATACAGATAGAACTCTTTTGTAAGTATCACCAGTTTCTTCAAAAAAGGCAGCTCGTCGCCAAGAATCAACGTTATTCTCACAAACCATATTGAGATCCAGATATGCAAGATATTGAAGAAGAGAATTAGGACTGCTCTCCTCCAGAGCTGCAAGAAGATGCTCACTTGGATTTGTTTCTGCTGCTGCTGAACCTTTAGGTGGTGCAAAGGTGAACCTCTTTGTATGAAGCACCTAGATTCAAACACAATTTTACACGATTATAGATTGATATTAGAAAACAACCATGGTTGACTATCAAAGGATGACCATGAAAATTGCCAATTGAACTGATCCAGAACATTTGGAATAGCACCATGCACACAGAATTTTTAACCCAACAGAATTAAAGGTACAACAGATCAAGCTGTATGATTTATAAAGAGAGTAACATAGCATGGCCCATTCATTCTTTTATAAGGATGCTCCTCGGCTCGCGGTTTATGAACAAGATGTAAGTTTTCTAATGTCATTAGGCTGCTAATTGACATCCTAGAAAGAAAGGTACCCAAGTTCATATTAAAATATCATCAAAAGCTACTAAAAACCCGTAATTACGTTTAATTAGAAATGAAGTTCATTTGAATGGTTCTAGCAATAGGAATTAGTAAGGATACATACTTAAAGAACATTTCCTAATCGCACTACAGAAATTATTACAGAAGTCAACACAACTGCAAAGCATGGAGAATGACATATTAAGAGTTCAGAATCGTAAGAAGTATTAGAGAATGTAGGCAAGGACGAACTAGTAGAAGCTTAAATTGCTTTGGAACATTGTTGGACTGATGGGAATTACTGCATTTAACAACTCCAAAGAGGATCTGAACCATACTCTTCTCATGAAATAGACTTTATTTTGGCATCAGAAATCGGGTAATCAATGGCTTAAAGAAGGTGATTTTCGGCGGAGGGGGAAGTTTTTTTTTTTCTTTTAAGAAAAGTAAAATATATTTTTTACATTTAAATTTGAGTTAGGGATTCCGCGTATACTCTGAATTTCCATGCGGTTTCGAGAAAAAAATTTAAAAGAAGCCTAATTAGGAGAATCAAGGATTCAAACAATACAACACTTGGGTGGGAGGTCAATCTACTATTGGTGCAAGTGTCAGAAAAATATTCAAAATCATATCTAATGAATGAAAGAAGAAAGAGCTCAGAATGTCGGATACATGTCCGAGGAGAATAAAGTGTGAATGTTCAACACCAACACCAGACCCACAACTCTACAAGGTCCTGTTATATAAGAAGCAGTTGTATTAAAGTAGCACAACATTGCAAGTGGTAATTCTCCATAGTACTTAATTAAGCATCCAAATTAGCGATAAGACAAAAGTCTTCATATTGTTTATCCACCATTTATTTACTTGAAAATGTAAAATATGGCTTTATTCCAAAATATGATGTCAGAAAGAAGGAAAAATAAATAAATAGAAGATAAGAAATAAACAAAGTGGGCCTTGCAGTAGCGATTTCTGTTACTTTTATGTCACTTTCATTTTTATAACTGTGTCATTTGTGCAGGGAGGGGAACCAATGAAGAGCATGGGAAGGGTTTAATACAACATGCAAGAATGTGTCATATACACTGCACTTTCAAAGAATCATACAGCTAAGCTCATACAGACTACTAATGAAAAGGAGTGAGTATTTGAAACATGAAAACATGGACCTGCAAATGAACATTAAATACATATTTTAGATAATCTGCCACTGGAATGCTTCAGTCAACTTCCTAGTATTAAGGATAATGACAATCAACAACCATGTTAATATGCACGAAGAACCAAACCTGATGCAAATGGTGACTAAGCTCCCAGCAGAGAGATACTAAGAAACTCCCAACATATAATATAAGCTGATCAGCAATGAACTTTCCAATTGTAGCCTGGTTCTGAAGTTGGTGGGGTAGAAACACCAACAGAGCAGCTGAAAATAGGTATGCCACACAGGTCAGCTTCAAGGATCGTGTGATAGCAGAGGGTATCCCCATCTTGAAGCTGAAATAAGGAGGACGCTGTTGACATAAGCAATTAGAGTAAGAGTCATGACTCGTCTAAGGAGGAAGCAAAAGACAACAGAAGGATATTTTAAACAGGCTATGGATCAATTATGACCAAAACTTAGTAAAACGGTGAAAATGGCAGTCTTAATTCGCAACTAGTAAATTGGGCATGATTCCCCAGGCAACATATTGCAAGTTCATAAAAAGAAAGTAAGAAAATTTTGAAAGAAATGAGTTCCATAAACGCACGCAGATCTACTCATACTATATGTACAATAAACGGAAATGGAGAAACCTTATTGCTTAAAGGACCCAAAGATGGATAGAAACTCGTATCATTTTTCAAAATGCATTATAAAATGATTTGGCAAGTTCAAAAAAACTTGATTGCTTTTTAGCTTTGTTGTTTCCCCCTATTTGAGCTCTACATGTCAAAGGTCTAATTAATAGAAATCAGTCTAGACATCTAAGGTATGAAAATTACTTCTCGGACTATGGTTACTTGTGAGTGCAATTAGAAAATAAAATGCACTTCCAATAAATTGAGTGGGGAATTTTAGAGTCTAATTATAGTAATCTATTCCATTTTGTCCAAACCCAGGTGCTCTTTCCATCAACAAAAAAAACAACACGAAATAAAACATCTACACAGCTCGGCAAAGCATTTTCTATTGCTACTTCTAGTTTTCTAAACAACCAAACACACTATAGCACCAAATAGTATAACACAATATAGCACCAAATATCTTAACACAATATAGCACCAGAACACAAAGAGACAAAAGATATATATAAGTAGCTAACAACTTACCTGAATAATGGGAAATTCCAACACCCATCTACGTTTATACACGTAATACAATCCATAAAGCAAACCCATCACTAAACCCCTAATCCCTACTCTCCCACCAGCCCAAACCCCGTCACCAAACACCCCACACAGCGAAACCACTGAAATGAACCCGGACACCGCCACCGTGGCCAAAAACAGCATGAACCCGACGGATAACTTAGCCTGAATCCGAGAATCGGGTGACTCCGACAAATCAGAGGCGCCCGGAACTAAAAGGAAGCGAACTAGCCCGAGAGCGAGCTGAAGAAGGGAGGCCGGGCGGTAGGGGTGGGGCGAGGAGATGAGGGAGAGTGAAAATGAGAAAAGGAGCTGCGAAAGGTGGAAGGTCAAGAATGCAAAAAGGGCAAAAATTGATGGAGCAAACGGGAATGACGGACTGGAAGTGGAGTGAGAAGTAGAAGAGAAGGTGGATGCGAAGGTTTTGAAGAGGAAGAAGATGATAGTGGAGGGAATGGATTGCCATATAAGGAACCCTAAGCAGCGGTTGTGGACCACCATGTCCGGTGGTGTTGGCGATGAAGCGGAAGCCATTGATTGGGCTTCAAAGGCTTTTAAGTGGGTATTGGAGTTTCAGACAAATTTTGATATTGTGGACTTGAAACCTAGTTGATAGTGTTTTATGCTGGGCGTTTGGGTTTTTTGGTACTGAGACTCACGAGGCGCCAATTATGAAGTATGAACTGTAATGGGGCTAACCAACGCAAGTGAGTCAGTCACCTAGTGATCACTTAACAAATATGGGTTCGAGATTTTTTGGTCATTATCTGTGATTATGTTTAAAACGGTAGCTGCCTCATCCATTTAAATAGCGCGCTCGACCTAATATTTAGGCATTTAATGAATTTGGGTCTACATCGTTATATATATTTAATTATATAAATTCTTATAGATAGAGATTTAGTTGTATAAATTATTTATTTATTAAATACTTAATTAATAGTATAAGTATTATTAAAACAAAAATAATAAATTTAAAAAAAAATGTATAATAAAATTAATAAAAATGTTATATTTTCAACCTTTATTATTTCTAACTCAATTTATTTAACTAGATAATTAAATTTTTGGATAAACTACATAAAAGTACCCAAACTATAGGTCCGATTTCAAAAAATACCTAAATTATAAAAAGTTTCAATTATATACCCAACCTATATTGTTGTATTCAAAAGAGTACCTCCGTCAAATTTTTCATCCAATTTTCTATTAAATGTACACGTGGCAATTATTTAATCCACCAAGCATATGATTTGTCAAAAATTATAAGGGCATTTTCGTCATTTCACTATTTTACCTTCATCATCCTCTTCTCTTCTTCATCCTCCCCGATTCATCATCTTAATCTATCTTCATCAATCATCAATCTTCATCGTCTTCCCCAAATATAAAACTAAAACCCAAATCCAGTTCAGATAAAAGAAAGAAAAAAAAAAACCAGGTCTGCAAATCCAGTCCCTCCATAGAAGTACCCAAAGTTTTCCAAAATCCAAAATCCAGATCCATACCAAATTGCTAGAATCAAATCCAAACCAAATTGCCAGATCCATACTATCGATTTCATCTTCAAGCTTCAAATCTAAAAACCATGAATCTCTCTCTCTCTTTCCCTCTTCCTTTTTAGTCAAACACCATCATTCTCATACTCATCTCTGTTTTAGATTCATTCGCCACGAAAACAAAACAAAATTCAGTTACCCGTTTCTTGAATTCACCGATTTGTTATCATTTTCAGTCCAAGACAGACACCAGATGCCCGAAGGCCTCTTCTCGCCGCTCATCGACGATATTGCCCTGCAGATCGTATTCAGGCTTAAAAAGGACCGAAGAAATTAGGCGAGGCTCGCTTGCAAAGATAACTGGGCGAGGCTCGCGACACAATTACTCATATTCTCGACAATGACCCGCAAAACTAGGCAAGGTTTGCTGCTCAAATACTCATCTCGCATTTGATTTGCAACGTCTGCTGGAAGACTAAGTGTTCTCAAGTGATTTGATTCCTTCAGTCCTCGCCGATCTGTAATCCGGCTTATCTCAACTGCCTGGTGGCTGGGATCCATTCTGGTGTTCTTTTCGAAAATTCAAATTTTGGGCTCAAACACAACCTCGACCCTAATGAGAATTACCGAAAATTGGAATCTTCTATGCCCACCAAGCCCCCAACGAAACCCTTCTTGAGTCAAGCCAATGCAACAAATCATGAGGTGGGTGTCTCGAGGCCTGATTGCTCTTGGTGTCTGTCTGATGACGTTGCTCAAGTAGAACCGTTGTCGGGGAACGAGACGAGCACTGATACATATATTGTTAGAGTTGGCTATCAGGACCTGTCCCCAATCCCCCCGGGATTAACGAGGAACGCTCCTGATTCCGTCTGACACAGAGTGTCAGACCATGGAAAATTAAAACCTCTAGCCCGAAGGCTTCCAGAGTACGCCAGGATCCAGAGGAGGTATTTGATGTCCCGATCTCTGCTACAGTCCGCACCGTATTCAACTTAAAGGGCATTGAAAACAGAAAAACTGTGAGTGGACTAAAAGTAATAAGTTTCGTAAAACACATTTATAAAAGATCTTTATACCCTTCACTAAAAAGCATGCATGCATAGTAAAACCATTTATCCAATCACATATGTTTAAGCAACCATAATCATATGAGCTCCGGTCCAAAACCATTTACGTAAACCATAACATAGTAAACATATGTGGGATCTCAGCCCAAATCCATTTATCATCATAAAACACAATTTCCCAAACCAATTGAAATCATGTTTATTCAATATATTTCATATCACCAAACCTGTCATGGTAATCTAGAGCTACGCGCGTGCTAACCGGGGTCTCAAACCCAAGTCTCTCCAGGGTCCACCCAGGTCAATGTCGGTAGATTAATGACCCTCCCTGGAGGTTACGAACCATAGCTTTTCTGAGAGTAAAGAACCCAACTGGGGGGCGACTCTACTCAGTCAGTGCTCCGTGACTACTCTGGGGTCCACCCAGGCCAACGACCCTTCCCGGAGGAGACAATCATATATAAAGGATGGCATACGAAAAACCTTTTGAAATCATTCTTCAAATCTTTCAAGGATTCATGCCGGTTCCCATAAATCTTCATGAACCATAAATCCATTTCAAGGGTTCATGCCGGTTCCCATAAACCGTCATGAACCATAAAAATCATTTGTGGGTCCCTGACCCGAAATCACCATCGTAACCCATAACTGGGTCGTAGGCTCGAATCCACATAAAAACTGGGCCTCAGGCCTGAATCGTAAACCAACTGGGCCTCATGCCCGATATAGTAACTAAATGGGCCTCGTGCCCGATACGTAAGTCAACTGGGCTCCGAGCCCAATTCGTAAAACAATTGATCCTCCGGCCCGATTGTAACGACCCCTCCCAAATTCCATGATTAGATTAGTGACTAATCACGATTAGTGAGGTTAATCCGTGATTAGTTGGGCGGAATCGGACGAACGATGCGAAATGACCGTTTTGCCCCTAGTGGTGGCAAAACGTTGACTTTTCGATCGGGTAGTCAAATGGACTTTGACCGATGACCGTGACATAGTTCGTGATGTCACGAGTTCATAGACAGGTGGCACGTTCAATTCCGACGTTCAAGGAGGAAGTTACGACGTTCGGAAGTGTAGGGGCATTTTGGTAATTTTGGTTAAAGAGGAGTCAAATGTTGACTTTTTAACCAAGAGGTCCGATGGCCGAGGGCCGAAGACCGTTACGTAGATAAGGACGATACGAATCCATAGGCAGGCGGCACTCTGAAATCGGACTTCGATTTCACTATGCACGAACTTCGAGACGGGGATGATTTGGCAAAATCTAATTAGGCAGATATTTTTAGTGGGTCCCATGGATGAGTGACAAGTGTCACTCATCCTATTGGCTAAATCCCCCAATTTGTGGATCTATATAATAAAATAATATTATTTAATTAATTTAATAATTAACCTTTTCATCTATCAATCCTAACCATTCATCTAAACTTAATCTCTCAAATCCTCACCATCCATCCCATCTCCCTCTCATTAGCCATCACTCTTCTTTGTTTATCCTCAAACCCGAACCCCATAACCCATAATCCTCCATTTTCTTCATTTTCTTCAAAAACCCAAAACACACACACACCATCACCATTCATTACTTGTGCGATCTGAACACGACCGTGAGGTGGTGGAAAGAGGCTGGGGATGGCAGGCCATGGCCAGCCACGGCGGAGGACACGGTGGGGAGAGAGAACCTGTGGGTGAGTTTTCTTTCAAAAATTGGAAATTGATTTTTGTTGTGTTTTAATCAAATCTAGGGATTGGGAAATATTCCTAGAGGTCTTAGGGTTCTTTTAGGATTGTTTTCGAAGGCTTAGATGGCTTGCAACACACAGGCTCTCATCATGTCCTCGAGAGTTTGTATTGTCCTTTCAGACTGTCCGACGGTCTGTGGGTGGAATGCCGTACTGAAGTGCAATTTCGTACCCAAAGTAGTCTGTAGACTCCTCCAAAATCTGGATGTGAAACGCGGATCCCGATCCGACACGATCGACTCTGGGGTACCGTGTAGTCGGATGATCTCATTAATGAATAACTGGGCCAAACGGTTGAGCTTGTACGTCTCACGTACAGGCAGAAAATGCGCTGATTTAGTCAACCGGTCCACTATTACCAGACTCCATCAACTCCACTCCTTGTCTTCGGTAACTTGAAGACAAAGTCCATTGTAATATGATCCCACTTCCATTGTGGAATTGGAAGTGGCTGCATAGCCCCATACGGACGCTGCCGTTCTGCTTTGACCTGCTGACAGATCAAACATTTGCTGACAAACTCAGCTATCTCCCTCTTCATCCCTGGCCACCAATAATAGTCCCGGAGGGTACGGTACATCTTTGTCCCTCCTGGATGCATAGCATAGGCCGAACTGTGGGCCTCGTCTAAAATCTCTCTCCTCAACTCTGGTACCGCAGGTACACACAATCTCCCAAGCTTTACTAATGCTCCATCGCCCCTGACGGAGAAATCTTGTCTCTGTCCGGATTCAACCTCGTTCCTGTAATCACAAAGTATCTGGTCCTGTAGTTGAGCCTCGATGATCCTGTCGACCAACACGGGTCGAACATGAAAGCTAGCCAACAAGGCTCCCTGATCGTCCATCCCTAACATAACTCCGCTTTTCCGAAGTTCCACTAGCAAAGGAAGATACACCAATCTCAAATGCGCAACTGATCCCGCCGACTTCCTGCTAAGTGCATCAGCTACAACATTTGCCTTGCCAGGATGGTACTTGATGGTACAATCATAATCCTTCAACAATTCCAACCATCTCCGCTGTCTCATGTTGAGTTCCTTCTGAGTGAACAAATGTTTAAGACTCTGGTGATCGGTGAATATTCGGCATGTCACACCGAACAAATGATGTCTCCAGATCTTTAGAGCATGAACCACCGCTGCCAATTCCAAATCATGAGTAGGGTAGTTCAACTCGTGCGTCTTCAGCTGCCGGGATGCGTAAGCAATCACTTTTCCATTCTGCATCAATACACAACCCAAACCCTGCAGCGATGCATCACTATATACCACGAACTCTCCACTGCTGTCTGGTAATGCAAGGACAGGTGCAGTGGTTAATCGGAACTTTAATTCCTGGAAACTCTGTTCACACTGGTCGTCCCATACAAACTTCACCCCTTTCCGGGTTAACCGAGTCAATGGTGCGGCAATCTGGGAGAAACCCTCTACGAATCTCCGATAGTAGCCTGCTAACCCAACAAAACTTCGCACTTCCGTCACCGTGGTCGGTCTTGGCCAATTCGTCACAGCCTCCGTTTTCTGAGGATCCACACTTATCCCCTCGGGTGATATAATGTGACCCAAGAATCCAATACTATTTAGCCAAAACTGACACTTACTTAACTTAGCATACAGCTGCTCATGTCGTAGCTTACCCAATACCATTCGTAAGTGCTCCTCATGAGCCCTGACACTCCTGGAATACACCAAGATGTCGTCGATAAACACGATCACAAATTTATCCAAGTATGCTCGAAAGACTCGATTCATCAAGTCCATGAATGCAGCTGGTGCATTCGTCAATCCAAAGGGCATCACCAAGAACTCATAATGCCCATACCTCGTTCGGAAAGCTGTTTTCTGAACATCCCCCTCAGCTATTCTCAGTTGATGGTACCCTGACCTCAGATCTATCTTGGAGAAATACCGCACTCCTCGTAACTGATCGAACAAATCATCGATCCTGGGTAAGGGATACTGGTTCCTTACCGTAGCCTTGTTCAACTGCCGATAATCCACACACAACCGTAAACTACCCTCCTTCTTTTTCACAAATAAGACCGGCGCTCCCCATGGTGATGTACTGGGTCGGATAAACCCTAGATCCACCAATTCCTGTAATTGGATTTTCAATTCCCGTAGCTCTGCCGGTGCCATACGATACGGTGCTTGTGAAATCGGTCGAGTCCCGGGGAGTAACTCGATCGTAAAGTCGATCTCCCTGGGTGGTGGTAATCCAGGTAAATCTCCTGGAAAGACATCAGGAAATTCCCGCACAATCGGAATATCCTCAATATGCAAAGATTCATCCGTAGACTCTACCACATAAGCAAGATAACCCTCACACCCCTTCTGTAAGAGTTTAGTAGCTGTGAGTGTAGATATTACCTTGGGTGATGCGTCTCCACACTCTCCCTGAAATATCACCTCCGGTAATCCTGGACCTCTCAAAGTGAACCGCATGTTACCACAGTCGATAAGTGAATTGTACTCCGACAACCAATCGTGTAACGACCCGTCCCGAATTCCAGGATTAGTTTAGTCACTAATCTTGATTAGCGAGGTTGAACGGTGGTTAGTAGGGCGGAATCGGACAAAATGTGCAAAATGACCGTTTTGCCCCTGGTCGTGGGCAAAATGTTGACTTTTTGTTCGGGCGGTCAAATGGACTTTGACCGATGACCGTGACGTAGTTCGGGACATCACGAGTTCATAGACAGGTGGCACGTTCGATTCCGATATTCGTAGAGAAAGTTATGGTGTTCGGAAGTTGAGGGGTATTTTGGTAATTTGGCTTATTAGGGGCCAAATGTTGACTTTTTGATCGGGAGGTCCGATGGGTGAGGGCCAAGGACCGTTACGTAGGTATCGTCGATACGAATCCAACGACAGGCGGCATGCCGAAATCGGAGATCCGACGACGACGTTATGGTCAAGGAAACGAACTAACGAACCGAGGCTGAGATTAAAATAATATTATAATATTGAATAGTGACCGTTGACTCAGCACACCTGGATGAGTGACAAGTGTCACTCATCCCTTGAAACCAGAATCCTTGTCTTAGGGGAAACATCATTATGATGTTTTAATATTTATTAATTAATTAATTAATCATTTTAATTTCCATTAATTCCATTTGTGTTTTCTTAACCGTGTACAACCAAATCCAGTTTTCTCCCACCCTTGATTCCTCTTCCATTGCTGAACCTGAGAGTGCGAAATTGTGAGTGAGTTGGGTGTGAATTCAACTGGGTAAACACGAGAGATTGACTGTGAGGAGGAACTGAGAATTCGAAAGATTGAGTTTTGGGAGGGAAAATCAAATTGGACGAATTGGACTGCGACGATCGAATTGAAGCTTACAAACATCTTCCTGAGGTTGTGACGAGTCGATCCACATCAAAAACGAGAAGGAATGGTGCCGTTTTGGCTCTGATCGAGCTTGGTGACAGAGGAAGAAATCGAGGCTGAGTCGTGGAGTTTGGGGCTGTGTTTGATTCAATTGTTGTGGGGAAATGCTTTCTCATGATCCCACGATGCTTCTGGGATCATCAATTGAAGGAAAACGTTGGAGAATGGCAGAACTCCATTGTTGAACAGTGTCGGTGCTCGAGTTTAAGTCGTGACGTTTGAGCACCGGTTTGATGCAATTGATGTGGGGGAATTGTTCCTCATGGTCCATTGATGCTTCTGGAATCATCAATTGGATGAAACCTGCATCAATTGAGGGACTTCCATGATTGAACAGTGACCGGGTGTTCTTCGTGGATCATCATCGAATCGTGGGAATCTGGGTAAGGATTTGTGTAATTGAGTTTACAGACTTATAATTGGACTTAAAACGAAGCTAAT
Organism: Prinsepia uniflora; assembly: GCA_032719365.1. Classification (NCBI taxonomy): domain Eukaryota; kingdom Viridiplantae; phylum Streptophyta; class Magnoliopsida; order Rosales; family Rosaceae; genus Prinsepia; species Prinsepia uniflora. Next base: position 121,706 of record CM064868.1, read on the forward strand.
GGATTGATCAATTGAAGGAATTAGGATCGAATTGGCAGGTTTGGAACCGGGTTGTGTCGCGGGTGAATTGGACCCGTTTACCAGACAAACGGGTTGGGCTGGTGACACTGTAGCAGGCGCGTGAGTTTCACGCGCAGCCACTCACGGCGGCGCGTGACGGCGCGTGGGCACGGATCTCGAGGTGAGGTCAACATGACTTCTGTCCCATCTAATGTAACAGACATTTTGGAATTGGTTTCGTGTCGATCGGACACCGTCTCGATATTGTTCGGGATGTCCGAAGGTTTTAAATTAAGTTTAAAAATAAGTAAAAATTCGGAAAAATTACGGGACTTTGATAGGATGTTAATGATGAGGTTAGTAACCCTCTAATGTGATTTGGACAGGATTGGGAGTCCCGGTGATAGTGGTGTGGCCCGGGAGGGCCGGTGGCACGCGTATCGAGGCACACGGTTAAAACGGTCTGTGAGTGGACTTTGGTTTTATAAATCCTATGCATGCTTAAATGTGTTATATGGTTTATATACATGATTTCTATGATGGTATTTTTGAGCATTGATTTTGGATATGTTGCACGTATTTCGAGGTGTTTTCCGTATTTCACGTATATCGGGATTAACGGTTTATTTACGGTTTTGTGTGCTTGTGGTTAAATAAATAATATGATAAAATGGTTTTTATTGGAAAGATGAATTCGGGCTTGAGGCCCACTTGTTTTGGAAATCTCGGACTTGGAGTCCATTTGAGTACGTAATCGGGCGGCGGGCCCAGTGGGTTTATAAAGTCGGGCTGCGGGCCCAGTTGGTTTACAAATCGGGCCGTGGGCCCAGTGGTTCATAAAATCGGGCATGAGGCCCAGTTGAATTATAAATGTGATTTTGGGTCAGGGACCCTATATTTAATAATTGTGATTTTGGGTCAGGGACCCTAAATGGAATTACGTGGTTTTATGGAAATTTCGGGCAGGGCCCAATGGTAATAATGTGATAAAAGGATTTAATAAAACTGTTTTCCATATACCATCTGGATACAAGGATATATGATGGTCTCCTCCAGATGTCTGGGACACTGGGGAAGTCACGGTGCATTGCCTGCGAGGGGTCATTATACGGAGCAGCCGGACCGTATGATGACTCAGGAGCAGGATTGCTATGATTGACGTCAGGGACGTCAGACATCAGGGATGTCAGATATAAGGACCCGGAGAGACCCCGGGCAGCACGCGTAGCTTATGAAACCGTGAGACATGACGTCAGGGACGTCTAGCATCAGGGATGCTGGTGATGGTAATGGTAAAATACGATTTAATGAAATGGCTTTCTGGGTGGATTTATGATTGTGTGATTTTAATGAATTAATGTTCATTTATGGTAGTGGGTGGTGACCCACATGGTCGTATATGTATGGTGGTGGTATTCCACGGTTTTGGGCTGAGTTCCCACACTTGGTTTTTGGTTAACGGTTTTTGGGCTAAGGCCCTAAGGGCTCGGTTGAGCAAACGTTTTGGTTACTGGTTTTTGTGGCATGCATACGTTTTTATTGGAGGGCATAAATGTCTTATAAATGTATTTGATGAACTTACTGGTTTTTGTCCACTCACAGCTTTTGGTTTTAATGCCCTTCAGGTTGATCACGGATGCGATTGCAGTAGAGACTGGGACATTGCACACCTCCTCCATCGATCCTTGCGCACTCTGGATGCCCCGTTTGGGCAGTGGCTCTTGGTTATCCCTTGTCCGACACCCCTTGTTGGACGGGAGCAGGGCACATTCCACGGTAATCCCGGGGGGATTGGGATGGGTCCTGTCAACTTGGTATCAGAGCACGGTTGCTCTTTTGTGTGCGCAGGTCGAGGGTGTGATGTCTCTTTGGGCTGCAATTCGTTATCAACCTGATAGATAGTGTTTGGGTTTGGATAGTGGATGGAGTGCGATTGGCCCGATACGCCGTGCGTTAATGTGATTCGACCCAAGTGGGGTTGATTGTGGTGAACTGGTATAGTGGGACCGTCGGTTCGGTCATGTGATATTGGATTGTTGTGCTGCTAGGTGCAGCCAGGTTCGGGGAACCTCATGTGAGTAATGGTCTAAAATGTGAACCCTTGTGGTGGTTTCTAGTGTGAGGGATGTTGGTTCATCGGAGTTGGCCGATGACCTAGTGGTGGAACCCACGTTGATGGGATGGTAGGATTGGATTTGACGTCTATACGATGTCTAGACCGCGGGGTCGGTCAGGTGGTGGATTTTATATTATGGAAAACTGTTTGGTTCGGTTGAACCATAGGGTGTGAATTGTGGAACCCTAGTATTAAAAAGGTAAACCTTAATTGTGGTTAGTGGATGAGAACTTGTGCTGCGACGAGTGGCTGAGGTCATGGATGACCATGTGGATGGCTCTGGTGAGTTTAGGCAGAACTATGGGATTCGATGTACGGATACGGTTCTGAGATAAATTATGGAATCCCGTGTTGGATCGGGTATTGGTGTGATGTGTGGATGCGGATCTCGATAGCAATGACAGTTAGTCGGAAGTCATATGGAGATGACTGGCTATCGAGGGTAATCAGTGTGGTCATAATACTTGGGGATCAGGGGACGTTCAGGGAGCGTTCATTTTCCTGATATGGATTGTCAGAGTGGTGGTACCCATAGTCGTGAGGTACGGGATCGTCGTTCGGTATGAACGGAGATCCAGGGTTGTCGTATTTGCACACGGTGTGCAAGTATGAATGTTTGTGGGTTGGTACTTTCGTGTTGATGCTAGTATGGATGCCTGTGTGCTGATACTAGTGTTGTTGATAGTGTGTTGGTGCTGGTACTAGCGCTGGTGCTAGTGTCGGTAATGGTGTTGACGATGAGCCACAAGTTGGGGTGTGACTCCGTCATGATGAACATATGTTCGGTCTTTGAAATTGGTATGGTTGAGGGATGGACTGGATGGGATCCAGTTAAGATTGTGCTATGTTGGGATAAGTCCCAATAGTGGTGAGATAACCAGTAAGGAGTGGATTAAAATGGTATAATTAAGATTTAAGAAATTTTTGGGATGATTAGTGGATTTGGGGGAGTTGTTGGCAACTCCAAAATTTGTGCGATTTTATGTTTTTAAATATCCCTAAAAAGTACATAGAAATGATTAAAACTGGAAAAGACGAGGAAAACCATTAGTGGTATAAAGGTAGGAATTTGTAATTGAGAACTTGGGAAACCGAGTGTTGAACCTGTAAAGGTCGGGATGTGCGAACGGGACAATAACGGATCGATTGTGGACACGTCGTCCAAGTGAGTTGAGGAGGTAGGAAGTCTAGTGGTTAGACTTGACGTCTTGTTGGGAGCATGTCTGTTTCCAACATGGTTGGAACCTTAGTGTCGAAGAGCGTTGTGATTGGGGAACGAGAGTGGTGCTCGTTTTTGGTGATTGGTATTCCGAAGTTATTGGGGTTGACTTCTTGCTTTCTGCCCTGTCAGACGTTGAGTGTAGTTACCAGTACGTTGAGCGTGTATTGGTTAGTGGGCCCATGTGTGTTTGTGGGTCATTAGGAGGAGCTACGTATTCGAAATTAGGTAAACGAGAATTCCCATTTTCTGCTTGGTGGCAGAGGATGTGGTGAGTGCAGTGAGTTTTGTTGCATCCACGTAGGATGAGTTTTGACGTCATCATTTTGGATCATCCTTGGTTTTCCTAGGTGGAATGACAAGGATTGATACAAGGTAATCCGTGAGAATCCGCAGTCTCGACGTGTCTCGTCGTTGACTGATCTGTCTAGTTGTGGGAGTCGGTTGTCGATCGTTGTGGCGATCTAAGATTTTGACGTTATTGTCAGGGACACAGTGTCTATCTGGGTCGTGATCTTGATGATTCAGATAGGGAGAGAGTATATCACTCTTACCTTGGTACATGAGTCGTAAATGACGAGGTTGAACTTCTTTTCGAAGTGGGGCCCGTATGGTATTCTACTCGGGTGAGTAGGTTTTCAAGGTAGTTGAATTTTGTCAACCTTAGACGTGTGGAGGTTGGATTGGCTTCCCTATGAAGTCAATCAAGTGTATTGAATGGGTAACCGATAGGTTTGGTTTTGGTGTGTCTTGGTAAATGTGAATGAGATTTCGGGATTTGGAATCGAATTTCTGGGTGACGATTCAGGATTCGATTTTGGAACTTGAAAGTATATTTCCGGATTTGGGTACGGAATGGTTATTCCAAATGCTAGCTTACGGAATAATGATTTCGGATTCGAATTTGGAAATGAGTTAAACTGTGATGTCTGGGTTTGGATCCGGGATTTCTTACGAAATTGCGGATTTGGATTCGGAATTGGAACTAGATGTTGGGTGGAGTTTCGTTTTGTCTCATGCTGGATTGGGCAAACGTACTCCATTATTGGAACGCGTTCGGCTATGACCTAGGTGGTTGTAGTCAGGTTATTAGGTAGATGTGTGTACTTCGTACATGGTTCGAGGTACAATACCTTGTAGACTTGTGATGTCTAGCTACGGTATACGGGATATACCCGAGGTGTGTTGGTGAACGTGTTGGTAGTCGGATTGGTTCCGATACCATGGGATTGGTTGTGGACCGGACATTACTATGCAATGGGTCATGGTAATTCCGATGTGTTTAATTACACACAGGTCGTTTGAAAGGTCGGTAATCGTTTACTAAGTTAAGTACGCTGGTGGCATGTGTAGCCACGAGTGAGTCTAGTGTCAGTTTTCGACTGACAACAACTGTGTGGTGACAGTTTGTCAGGATGTGTCAACATAGCTTGTTGAGTGGGGTCAGCTGACTCCTAGTGGGAGTGGGAAAGGAACCGTCGAGTTGTTGCGTTAACGAGAGGGTCGATTTGACAAGTGGTGTCAAATTCGAAACAAGTAGTTTCAGTCATTCGACGGGGTCGAATGTAGTCGTTACGTTTTGAGTACTAGTGGTACGTTTGGGCGTAGACAAGTTTTGTCTAAGTAGTTGGTGTACGGGTGTACACGTGTTGCGTGGTCGATTCCACTTTCCACGGGGTGTTTGTGGAATCAGGGTAATCGAGTTTCGAGAGCGAAACTTATTAAGGAGGGAAGTACGTTGAGATTAGAGCGGTTGGAATTTCGAGGACGAAATTTATTAAGGAGGGAAGGTTGTAACGACCCGTCCCGAATTCCAGGATTATTTTAGTCACTAATCTTGATTAGCGAGGTTGAACGGTGGTTAGTAGGGCGGAATCGGACAAAATGTGCAAAATGACCGTTTTGCCCCTGGTCGTGGGCAAAATGTTGACTTTTTGTTCGGAGCGGTCAAATGGACTTTGACCGATGACCGTGACGTAGTTCGGGACGTCACGAGTTCATAGACAGGTGGCACGTTCGATTTCGATATTCGTAGATAAAGTTATGGTGTTCGGAAGTTGAGGGGTATTTTGGTAATTTGGCTTATTAGGGGCCAAATGTTGACTTTTTGATCGGGAGGTCCGATGGGCGAGGGCCAAGGACCGTTACGTAGGTATCGTCGATACGAATCCAACGACAGGCGGCATGCCGAAATCGGAGATCCGACGACGACGTTATGGTCAAGGAAACGAACTAACGAACCGAGGCTGGGATTAAAATAATATTATAATATTGAATAGTGACCGTTGACTCAGCACACCTGGATGAGTGACAAGTGTCACTCATCCCTTGAAACCAGAATCCTTGTCTTAGGGGAAACATCATTATGATGTTTTAATATTTATTAATTAATTAATTAATCATTTTAATTTCCATTAATTCCATTTGTGTTTTCTTAACCGTGTACAACCAAATCCAGTTTTCTCCCACCCTTGATTCCTCTTCCATTGCTGAACCTGAGAGTGCGAAATTGTGAGTGAGTTGGGTGTGAATTCAACTGGGTAAACACGAGAGATTGACTGTGAGGAGGAACTGAGAATTCGAAAGATTGAGTTTTGGGAGGGAAAATCAAATTGGACGAATTGGACTGCGACGATCGAATTGAAGCTTACAAACATCTTCCTGAGGTTGTGACGAGTCGATCCACATCAAAAACGAGAAGGAATGGTGCCGTTTTGGCTCTGATCGAGCTTGGTGACAGAGGAAGAAATCGAGGCTGAGTCGTGGAGTTTGGGGCTGTGTTTGATTCAATTGTTGTGGGGAAATGCTTTCTCATGATCCCACGATGCTTCTGGGATCATCAATTGAAGGAAAACGTTGGAGAATGGCAGAACTCCATTGTTGAACAGTGTCGGTGCTCGAGTTTAAGTCGTGACGTTTGAGCACCGGTTTGATGCAATTGATGTGGGGGAATTGTTCCTCATGGTCCATTGATGCTTCTGGAATCATCAATTGGATGAAACCTGCATCAATTGAGGGACTTCCATGATTGAACAGTGACCGGGTGTTCTTCGTGGATCATCATCGAATCGTGGGAATCTGGGTAAGGATTTGTGTAATTGAGTTTACAGACTTATAATTGGACTTAAAACGAAGCTAATGGATTGATCAATTGAAGGAATTAGGATCGAATTGACAGGTTTGGAACCGGGTTGTGTCGCGGGTGAATTGGACCCGTTTACCAGACAAACGGGTTGGGCTGGTGACACTGTAGCAGGCGCGTGAGTTTCACGCGCAGCCACTCACGGCGGCGCGTGACGGCGCGTGGGCACGGATCTCGAGGTGAGGTCAACATGACTTCTGTCCCATCTAATGTAACAGACATTTTGGAATGGTTTCGTGTCGATCGGACACCGTCTCGATATTGTTCGGGATGTCCGAAGGTTTTAAATTAAGTTTAAAAATAAGTAAAAATTCGGAAAAATTACGGGACTTTGATAGGATGTTAATGATGAGGTTAGTAACCCTCTAATGTGATTTGGACAGGATTGGGAGTCCCGGTGATAGTGGTGTGGCCCGGGAGGGCCGGTGGCACGCGTATCGAGGCACACGGTTAAAACGGTCTGTGAGTGGACTTTGGTTTTATAAATCCTATGCATGCTTAAATGTGTTATATGGTTTATATACATGATTTCTATGATGGTATTTTTGAGCATTGATTTTGGATATGTTGCACGTATTTCGAGGTGTTTTCCGTATTTCACGTATATCGGGATTAACGGTTTATTTACGGTTTTGTGTGCTTGTGGTTAAATAAATAATATGATAAAATGGTTTTTATTGGAAAGATGAATTCGGGCTTGAGGCCCACTTGTTTTGGAAATCTCGGACTTGGAGTCCATTTGAGTACGTAATCGGGCGGCGGGCCCAGTGGGTTTATAAAGTCGGGCTGCGGGCCCAGTTGGTTTACAAATCGGGCCGTGGGCCCAGTGGTTCATAAAATCGGGCATGAGGCCCAGTTGAATTATAAATGTGATTTTGGGTCAGGGACCCTATATTTAATAATTGTGATTTTGGGTCAGGGACCCTAAATGGAATTACGTGGTTTTATGGAAATTTCGGGCAGGGCCCAATGGTAATAATGTGATAAAAGGATTTAATAAAACTGTTTTCCATATACCATCTGGATACAAGGATATATGATGGTCTCCTCCAGATGTCTGGGACACTAGGGAAGTCACGGTGCATTGCCTGCGAGGGGTCATTATACGGAGCAGCCGGACCGTATGATGACTCAGGAGCAGGATTGCTATGATTGACGTCAGGGGACGTCAGACATCAGGGATGTCAGATATAAGGACCCGGAGAGACCCCGGGCAGCACGCGTAGCTTATGAAACCGTGAGACATGACGTCAGGGACGTCTAGCATCAGGGATGCTGGTGATGGTAATGGTAAAATACGATTTAATGAAATGGCTTTCTGGGTGGATTTATGATTGTGTGATTTTAATGAATTAATGTTCATTTATGGTAGTGGGTGGTGACCCACATGGTCGTATATGTATGGTGGTGGTATTCCACGGTTTTGGGCTGAGTTCCCACACTTGGTTTTTGGTTAACGGTTTTTGGGCTAAGGCCCTAAGGGCTCGGTTGAGCAAACGTTTTGGTTACTGGTTTTTGTGGCATGCATACGTTTTTATTGGAGGGCATAAATGTCTTATAAATGTATTTGATGAACTTACTGGTTTTTGTCCACTCACAGCTTTTGGTTTTAATGCCCTTCAGGTTGATCACGGATGCGATTGCAGTAGAGACTGGGACATTGCACACCTCCTCCATCGATCCTTGCGCACTCTGGATGCCCCGTTTGGGCAGTGGCTCTTGGTTATCCCTTGTCCGACACCCCTTGTTGGACGGGAGCAGGGCACATTCCACGGTAATCCCGGGGGGATTGGGATGGGTCCTGTCAAATCAACTCCAAGTATCACATCGAAATCGTGAACATTCATCAGGATTAAGTCTGCCGGAAATTCGACTCCCTCAATCTCCACAGGACAAGCTCGTATCTCCTGGTTCACCCGGTAGGTCACACCCATCGGTGTCCCCACTCCCATCTCGTGCTCAAGTGCGGTCACCTCACGGCCCAACAGACTCGCACAACGCGGTGAAATAAAAGAATGAGTTGCCCCCGAATCCATCAATGCACGAACAACCATGCCATAAATATGTACAGTACCTGTCAACACTCCCGGAATGGATCTGGCCTGCTGCTGGGTAATAGCATAAACACGAGCCATAGACTCAGCAGGTCGTCCCCGTCCTCTAGCCCCTCGATCACGGCCACGCACAACACCGCGTGTCCGGCTGCTGTCAGTCTGGGATGCTGTGCTCTGCGCTGGCGCAGTACTGCCGCGAATCAGTGGACACTCAGAAGCATAGTGCCCCGGCTCACCACAAGCGAAGCATGTGACCTCCCTAGGTCGACCCGAGTATCCTCCCGGTGAGATGCTCATCGGTGAGTACGACCGCTGCCAAGCTCCAGAACACTGTCCAGACCTCTGAGGACTCCTGAACTGACCAGAACGTCCTCGGCTGCCAGAAGACGAAGATCCACCAGAATGTTCTCCCTTCGAGCCACGACGGCCCGAGAATCCCAAGTGTGGGCGATCACGTCGCCGAGTCTCCCCCTCAGCTCGCTGACGAGCCAGGATACTGTTCTCCACCCTGGTCGCCGCATCAGTCAGATCCCTCATGGAAGCAAAGGGTGTTGCAGTCACCATCGCCTGAATCTCAGGTCGCAAGCCCCACTCAAATCTGCGACATCGGTCTGCCTCGGTGATCACGAAGTTCTCAGCAAAGCGAGACAACATCAGGAAGGTCTCCTCGTACTCTGCTACAGTCTGATCCCCCTGCCGGAGTTGCAGAAACTCCGCCTCACGGGCGTTGCGGAACGACCGTGGATAGAACTGGTTGAGAAACCGCTCTCGGAAGGTCTCCCATGGAATGGTGTGAACAGTCCAGCCGGCCAAAACAAGGTTGTGCCACCATCGATAGGCGCTCCCATCCAGTAGGAAAGTCGCCAGAACGACACGCTCCTCCGGAGGACAGTGCATGACCTCGAAAATCCTCTCCCAGCGGTCAATCCACTGGTGTGCTTCCTCAGGGTCGGTTCCCCCACTGAAGTGCGTAGCACCCAGGCGCTGAGCCCGCTCAATGCTCGCAGTGTCTCCATTTCCTCCATTGCCCTCGTCAACACGCGTACGGGGTTCACGTCGGGGAGGCATATCCAACTGTGAAGAGGCAAACAGGTTAAAAGACATTGAAAGCGACCATGTACAAAGTACAAACCGCTAACATAGTACTCTGACCACTAATCCTAATGCTCTGATACCAAGCTGACAGGACCCGTCCCAATCCCACTGGGACCACCTGGGGACGTGACCCGCTCCCGTCTGATAATGACTCTAAACATACCAAAATTACCCTTAAATAAAAACCGAAGACTTAAATAGATAGATAACGTACAAACACAGTGTTTAAAGTGATACTGTCAGACAAGGGAAAGTAAAATACAACATGTGAGCACACTAGTCAGAGTACATTTATTCGGTGCTCAACCTACCCACAAGTGGGTGTACAGGTGCACAGCTAGGCAAACTAAACCTCTGCCTCCTCCTCCGGATCCTCCTCCTCTATTGCCGTGTCAGGGTCTGGAGGGGTCAGTAAAACAAGGGTGAGTGGGCCAAAAATAACAGTTTAGAAATCAATTTAATAATAAAATAATCATAAGGTTTTACCCCTCCGTTTTCCAAATCTTGCATGCAGTGAAAACATAATATTATAATGAAATCATAACAAATGAACCACAATAATCGTAAGGTGAAACTAACATATCAGTGCACTGTAAAACCCAACCCAAATGATGTCACGGTTCTAAGGCTACGCGTTGCCACTCAGGGTCTCACACCCGAGACTCTCTAGGTACATCAGCTCCCGGTATCCCGGTCACTGCCCGAGGTATATGAATATGCCTTCCTGAGAGTAAGCAGCCCAACGGGGGTCAACTCCACTCAGTCAGAGCCCCGTGACTACTCCAGGGTCCACCCAGGCCAACGACCCTCCCTGGAGGAGACAATATACACAGGTAGGAAAGTACAGTACAATAACAGTATAGTTTACCCTATGTCCCCCGGACATCCCAAACAAAATCCACATATAATCCAGACGGGTCTCATGCCCAAAACATTGTAATAACATATATAAACAGTTCATAAGACTCATCAGTGGAAATAGTAAAACAGTTTATGCATGCAAGCCTTTTATAAATCAAACAGCCCACTCACACTCGGTCCTTGCTGCTCAACGATCTCTATAAACCTGTATTATTATTCCTGAGGGTTACTTAAGGACCCTATAATATCAATACCAAGACCCTAGAACAGATCCGCCTCAAAAACGCATCCCGGGCACTATTCCCGGTGCTTCAAACCCCATTTTGACCAACATAACGATCTCCGATCGACACGAAACCACCTCCATTGGATCCGTATCGTCGAAACCTTGAAAATGGTATCGGCCCCACCAAAATCACTGTTCACACGCGCCCCCACGCGCCTGGTCAACGCGTGGGTCAATGCTACTACAGTACCGCTGACGTCAGCAGTGACGTCATGCTGACGTCATCACTGACACTTGTCAGGTGACACGTGGCATGTTCTGATTGGTCCCTGGTCTGACAATATCTGACAGGATGACGTCATCATGACGTCAGAAGTGACGTCAGCATGATGACGTCATCATGCTACAGTATCGGGTCAGACCCGTTTGACTGGAATCGGGTCGCCGTCGACCCACGGCTTGACCCGATTCAACCGTACGATTCCGGCCACCATTTTCGACGAGGTTCATCCCTATAGGGTCGTCTAGGTCTGTTCTATGGTACTACAACCTCAAAATGGAAAGAAAGTTGGAGAAAACTCACCAGTTCTCCTCTGAAACTCACGGCCAAAGTCCGATCGCCTTCTCCGGTGATCCACGCCGTCTCCGTCGTCCAAACCAATCGTGGTCGACTCGTCTCTCACCCTAGAACATGTCTAACACCAAACAACTGAGTTCCTAGCACTAAAACAGGTTGGTCCGAAACAGGGGAGTAAAACGGGTTTTCGGGTTTTCGACCTTACCGCCGCCGTGTCGCCGCCGCAGGCCGTGCCGTCGTCCAGTTAAGCTCCTGGGGTCCTCACGGTGTAGAATGGAGCTTCCCCTGCGTCGAGATGGTGTGGTTGTCGAGGTTTGCTTCTTGGACCCGTTTCCGTCGTGTTTCGGGTCTGAGTTTTTGGACGGGATTTCGGACGGGAAAATGGGCTGGTGGTGGCTGGTGGTTGCACGGGTTGTGAAGACCAGATGATGGTGGTGCTGTGGGTGGTCGTTTGGTGCGAAGAGGATGGCTGGTTCGTGTGTTTGGATGGAGAGAAAATGGAAGAAATGCACGGGTTTGTGGGGGGATGAATGTGTGTGTTTGTGTGTGTTTGTAAGCAAAGGCAGACAGAGATCGTGCATGAACAAGGGAAATCAGAAGAAATGAAGGGCCAGGATTCAATCTGGCCAGAAATCCAAGGGCTAGAAACAATTGGAGGGAAAATAATTAATATAAAAATGAGTTAAATAGTGTAAATTGCTTTATTGGAATAGTAAGGCTTGGATGGGTGACACTTGTCACCAATCCATCGGTTTGATTTAAATATTAGGTTGGCACGGATTTCCGTAATAAATTAATATTTTATTCCGTTGTTCTCGGTTCGTAAATTCAGCTAAAACGCTTCCTTGACCATAACTTCTTCATACGAACTCCGATTTCGGCGTGCCGCCTGTCTACGGATTCGTGACGTCCCGACCTACGTCATAGTCATGGGTCAAAGTCCAAATTGTTTCCTGGGCCAAAAGTCAAAGTTTCCCCCCTTCAGGGGCAAAATAGTCTTTTTACATTAAAATATTATTATTCTCGGTTCGGGTCGTTACATTAGACCCATTTGGTTTTGTCTCGGGCATATGACCTCAGATACCGGGCACGGTGCCCAGCTGATGTCCTATGTTCGGGCACGAGACCCAGGTTACTTTACGGTTTTGATTTCAGGTCAGGGAACCTTAACTGGATTTCCCGGTTCATGACGGTTTATGGGAATCGGCATGAACCCTTGCTATGGTATCGTGGTTCATGACGGTTTATAGGAACCAGCATGAACCCTTGTTGGTTATTACGGTACATGACGGTTTATGGGAACCGGCATGTTACCTTGGTTATGGATATTATGGATCATGACGGTTCAGGGGAACCGGACATGAATGTTTATGTTATGTATATATATATATATATATGTTCATCTACCTTCCTTTACATGTTCTACTATCTCCTCCGGGGAGGGTCGTTGGCCTGGGTGGACCCCGGAGTAGTCACAGAGCACCGACTGAGTGGAGTCACCCCCCAGTTGGGTTCCTTACTCTCAGGAAGGCTATGATTACTATTACCTCGGGTAGGGTCAGTGGTCTACGGACATTGATCTTGACTTTGAGAAGACTCGGATTGAGACCTAGGTAGCACGCGCGTAGCTTTGGAAACTGTGACTGGATTAGTTGTGTGAATTATATGTATATATGATATGTGTTTACATAGATTTTGGGCAATGGCCCGTTTGGTTGGTTCTTTATGGTTTGGGGCCGAGTCCCTTATGGATTTGGGCAGTTGCCTGTATGGTCGTTTTCATTGTGGTCCTTTCGACCTTGGTTTATATCTGATTTGGGCTTAGTTCCCACATATGGTTTCTTTGGTTAAATGGTTTTCCAATGCATGCATGCTTTTTAGTGAAGGGTACAAATGTCTTCTCGTTAAAATGTTTTTACAATCTCTTGTTTTGTCCACTCACAGTTTTTAATGTTTTGACTGCCCTTCAGGTTGACAGCGGGTGTGGACTGTAGCAGAGACCGAGATATCACATGCCTCCTCCGGATCCTGGCGTACTCTGATTGCCCGGGAGGGCAAAGGACGGAATTATCCCTTGTCTGACACTTCATGTCAGACGGGAGCAGGGTCATCCCGCACTAATCCCGGGGGGATTGGGATGGGTCATGTCACTGATGCCTCGTTAAATCAAATGGACCTCAAGTCCGAGAGTTCGTAAATCGGATGGGTCTCGTGCCCGATCCATATTTCTAAATCCGAAATCGATTCAAGAACCAAATTGGGCCTCTGGCCCGAGAACGTAACTAAAAGGGACATCGAGTCTGAGGGCTTCCGAAACAAAGGGGTCTCGAACCCGTGTTTACCTTTTCCAATCCAAAACCATTTCATTATCCTATTTCCAAAACCATAAGTACGAAAAATCAGAGTAAAACTGAAAACCTCGACCGCCTCGAAATGCGTGAAACCATATAATTCACCAATATCCAAATCAACATCATATAATCACATTCATAATCCATATAAAACATTTATGCATGCATCACAGTTTAGAAATCAAAGTTCACTCACAGACCGTCCTAAGCTGCCGCATCGATTTGCGTGTTGTAAGCCTCACCAGGCAAATCGTCGTCACCGGGACTCCCAAACCTGTCCAAATCGTAATAGAAGGTTACTAACTACTTAAATAACCTCCCACTAAAATCCCGTAATTTTTTAGAATTTTTAACTATTTTAAATCTCGAACCTAAACCTTCTGATGTCCCTAACATTATTGAGACGGTATCCGATCGACACGAAACTAGTCCCAAAATATTCGTTACATCGAATAGAGTGTTTCATATGTTGAAGACATTCCCAAAAAGTCCCTCACGCGCCCCCACGCGCCCAAGGAAGTCCCTGCGCGTGAGCGCACGCACTGGACACTATTCATCTTCTTCCTCACGAGTTGAACCGGGTTCACTGGTTCTGAACCGGCCGAACCGGTCTGGACCGGTTCAAGGCCCAAACTTGTCCATTTTCGGTCCATTTCATTCCATTTTGATCCTAATCCCTTCCTAATCTTGTTTCCTATCAATTTAGCTAATAAAAACGAGAGAAAGGGGTCGAGATACTACCTTTCACGGTTGAAAACTGAACCGGCCCCTGCAAGCTTCCACCGTCGTGGCCTCTGGCCGTCCTAAGCCTCAAAATCAATCTAGAAATTCTCCTTAGCTCACCAGAAATCCAACCCGTACGTTAGAATTGATCCAAAACCTTTAGATCCAAAAATTTGAATTTGAACTAAACTTACCTCGCGGGTTCCCTCCGCCGTGTCGACCACTGCCTCACCGGCGTCCTCAGTCCCTCAGCCTCTCATTCCTCACGGTCAGCCGCTCACAAAGCAGATGAAGATGAGCTGGGGTAGTGATGGTGAGGTGTGCCCGGTTTTGAAAGAAAAGAAGAAGAAAATGTAATGGTGGTCGTGCACGGTTTATGAAGGAACAAGGGAGAGATGATGATCAGTGAGAGAGAGGAATGGACGGTGAGATGAAGAGATTAGATGAGAGATGGAGGGCTGAGATGAAAGGATGAGTGGATTAGATTATAAAGTTATTAAAATAATATTATTTAATTATGTTAGATCCACAAATTAGGGGATTGGCCAATGGGATTTGTCACTCATCCATGGGTCTCACCTAAAATATCTGCCCAATCAGAATAAGCCACCTAATTATTGCCTCAATATACATGCATAGTGAAATCGAACTTCCGTGACCCATAACTTTCCCGTTCAAAGTGCGATTTCAGCGTGCCGCCTGTCTACGGATTTGTATCGTCCCGATCTACGTAACGGTCCTCAGCACTCGGCCATCGGACCTCCCAGTCCAAAAGTTAATTATTTGCCTCATTTAATCAAAATTACCAAATTACCCTTGAACTTCCGAACGTCATAACTTTTTTCTCGAATGTCGGAATTGAACGTGTCACTTGTCTATGAACTCATGACGTCCCGAACTACGTCACGGTCATTGGCCAAATTCCATTTGATCGCCTGAACGAAAAGTCAACATTTTGCCCATGACTAGGGGCAAAACGATCATTTTGCATCGTTCGTCCGATTTCACCCAACAAATCACCGATTAACCTCATTGATCCTGATTAGTCACTAATCTAATCCCGGAATTCAGGACGGGTCGTTACATTGGCGGTGAATTTTTTATATGTAATAATATGAAAGTCTATAGATCCATGAGGTCACATTTGGCTTTTGGGGTTTGGAATCTGAACTGTGAACAAGGCAACAAGCTTCTCCACAGTAGTTTCCAAGATGATTGGCAACTAGTTGTACATTTTTTATTTTCCTGGCTGTGTTCACATCAAAGAGAAAGAGAGAACTTGCTAAGTTTAATTCTTTTGATGATGAGAAAGATGGAAATCTGGGTTTTTGGATGATGATAGAGGTGGTGGATCTCCTTTATGTATGAGAAGATGAGACACAGTGAGGGAGTGTGATTGAGAGTGATTTTGGGTTTTCGGATGATGATTTTGGATTTGGAATAAATGATTATGGAAATTTGGTTTGGATTTGGTTCTGGTAATTTGATTCTGGAAAATTTGTATGGATCAATTTGGAGATAAAGAAGGGAAGGGGATGATGAAGATAAAATAGTAAAATGACAAAAATGCCCTTATATTTTTTACCAAATCTGTGGTGACCGGATTAAATAATTGACATGTATACTTCTAACAGAATATTGGATGGAAAATCTAATGCAGGTACTGATTTGTTAATCGTTATATAGTTTGGGTACGTAATTGAAACTTTTTATAGTTGGGGTACTTTTTGAAATCGGGCATATAGTTTGGGTACATTTTATGTAGTTTCTCCTAAATTTTTTTTATGAAATTATGTGACAGTATCCATTATATTTTTAAATTGTTGAATTTTGTCTTTTAAAAAAAACTGCCCAGTCACCTATCAATCTAGGCATTAGGCCCCTATCGACCGCTCTAAAAGCACCTACCATCATTTTCGACTTTGATAATAACACCTTTAATTTTTTGGAATCCCTTGTTTTTAATGTAACTTTTTATTAGCGATTGTGAAAACTAGATATTCCATTCAAACTAGAGTAAATCATTGTTACACCTTAACAACTTTTACTTTTATTTAAAACATTTAATGCTTGTATATTAAATAAAATAAAACCTTACCTCAAACTTTTTTTATTCAAAAGTCCCTAAATATAATTTGTAAGTAATACATTCTACATCTACCCTTTTATATCTCAATAAAAATGATGAGTGAGTTATTGAAAATTCCTTTAAATAATTAAAAATAACATTGTCTTTTTTTGTCCTCTTTGCCCATGTGCCCTTAGTGTTTGATTTATTTGGCCTCTTGGGCCCTTTATTATATTATGCATATAATAAATATTATATATGGATACTATATATATTGTATATAGTTACAATTGAATTTTTTCTATAAAATAAAAAATAAAGTATGTATTGTTTGAGGTTCAACGGTAGGATATAGACATTTTTTTTAGGAAGGGGGCGCTCTTGAGATGGCGGTGGAACAAAATTCAAGAATTAAACCCTAAACTACGAAATTAACCAAATTATTTAATATCGGAAGATAAAGAATTTTTAAATTTAAAATTTAAAAGTATTTTTGAAGAATTATTGCTTTTAATTATTTTACTTTAAGTTAGATTAGATACTCATATTACTTTTAAAATGAGCAAGTGAAAAAAAAATTATAAATAGGATAATGTTTTCATAATCCTCAATATAATCTTATAATAAAAATAAAAAAAATGTTGAAATCATAATAGATTTTGATAAGTGATTTTTAGATTGTTGTTAGATTAGTTTACAATTGGATGATATTAGTTATAATTTATATAAAAATTATGATCTATTTTAAATTATATAATTATTTGACTAGTTAAAAAACCTATGAGTTTAATTTTATATGAAAAAACGTATGAGTTAATTATCCTTAAAACTATACTCTTGGCTTCCCTTAATTTTTGAATCATTATAAATTTAATATTTAATTTTACTATTATAGTGAAACTTTTTGACAGTCTTGCCTTTAACAACAGAAATAATAATAATATAATAATAATCAAAATCATAATCATAATCATAATTATAATCATAATAATAAAATGTACCGAGACATAATTGTAAGTGTAAATGTGAGGACAACAGTGTGATAATGAAATCCCGAGGGTGCGGAAATTGAATCATCTATTCATCTCCAATGCTACAGCAAAACAGAATCAACCAATGATGATTAAAAAACAAATAATTTCCAACCTCAAGAAAATTACGAGCGATATATACCCCGGATGCCACCCACAATCCAAATGTTTGTGATTCCTAAACAACTGACAAATACTTCATCCATTCAAATCCAAAGTAGTTTCACTAAAATCAAACTAAATCACTTCTAACCACACAAACTCTATCATACAATTCAGGCAAATGATCCTGCTCTTGAAACATGAGATTGAGCATCTTCGAATTGATCATCGTCAATCTTCTCAGAGCATAGGCTTGGAGGGATGAAAGCTCTGTAAACTTGCTCCATGTTGGGAATTTCCTTCAGTTCATGCGCAGCAACTTCAACAGCAGTGTCTTGGAAAGACCGATAGAATTTCTTGTTACAGACGAAACCAAAGAACACAGATAGGATGGGAAGGAGAATCAATAATGGTGTAAAGTAGAACTTTTTCACCCCAAAGTAACCAATCATGGTAACTTGGTACAACACCAGAGCTGCAAGAACTCGAACATGGATGTGTGGCCACATCCTTCCATAACTTTCATATGCTGGAACATAAACTTTGAGTGCCTGCTCATATAAACAAGAAGATTTAGTTTTCTGTCAAAAAAACCCGCAGGGCCTAGAAAGACTGAAGGATATACCTGATTCCGAAGGACAAGCCATCCCATGCCGAAATAGAGAACACCAAACGGAAGAATCAGTGGAGCAATAACCGAGTAGCAGAGGACAATTGTGATGATAAGCATGTCACCGGGCACTCTAGTCCCATAACCAAGATCACTAGGAAGCCAAGCTGCTTTCACCTCATCTTCGGTCTTACAAAGATACTTTCTTTTAATATGAAAAATGATAAAAGGAACTAATCGGGACAGTTCAAGACCATATCCAATGAAAAACCTGTCATCAATGGAAATAAAGAAAATTGGTATAGAGAATTGTAAAGGGATGCTCATCATGGCAAATGGCATAAGCTGCTAGTTACTTGAGAGCCACAAAGGTGAGGAAGTAAGTTGCATTTCCCGGGAGGCTCCTTGCGAGCAAGTCAACAATAGAGTTAGGATCCTTCTCGATGGTCTTGAATGTACTGAATAAGGTTCCACCCACTGTAACTCCAAGAAAGACATTGAAGATAGTGAAGTAGAAATATTTCCCAGAAGCAGCTCTAATTGCATGGCTCTGAGAAGGGATTCCCTCAGCCTTAGACAAGAACAATAGGAACTTTGGCAACAGAGCAAGAAAGATTATAAGAGCGAGTTGAGGTAGATAAGCCTCCAGCACTGTCCTAACAGCAGCTATATCCAAAACTGACTTTAGAAAAGGGAGAAGCTTCTTCAGATTCTCCAGCGTTGTGAAGGCAGAGATAAACGCAATTGGAATCATATAAAACACAACGGTCAGAGCCACAATGATGTACACAACATACTGCCTAATTTGCCTCTGAAGGAACTTGATTTTAAGATTGGGCCAAAGAACTTGACGAGGCTCAGGAGCAGCGACAACCGTCCATGTGTCAACTATTTGAGCATGTAGAGTCTGAGCTGCAGAAGCTGCAGTTACCCTATTGGTAAAAAAAACTAGGGCAGCATTTTCCTGCTTCTCTCTGAGAGTGGCTTTTTGTTCAGCCTCCAGTTTTGGGATCAATTCATTAATCTTCTCAGAGTGGTGATTTATGCTGTCCACTTTTCCCCCACAAAGACCAAGGAAACCAATTTTTTTAGTGGGTCTTGTTCCTTCTGGATTGCCAGTTTGTTTCGATGCTGCATAAACTGCTTCAGCCCTTGCAAGCTTCTTCTTATGACCTTCTAACTCTTCCCAAATTTTGTTCACCTGTAAGAATAAACTAGAATATGAACAGAAAGTCCTAACGAAATGGGAAACACACATCAACAGAAACTCAAAAATTATACCTCTTTATTGTCTGTGACCACCAAGGATCTGTAAAATGTTTCGGGGTAGACAGCCTTAAAATAAGAATCGACCTGTTCCTTTCTGAGTTGCCCTTCAGAAGCATTAGGTATGTCTCTTACAATAACTGCAAATTGTTCAGGCTTCGCTTCAGGAGACATTAGGGCATTGGCCCTCAGGTCGGAGACATGTTTATAGGCCTTCCACAATAAGAAGTATGTAACAAAAGAAACCCAATAGACACCTAAGAGAAATGCCCACAACCTAACACTACTCTCCTGCATATACAGAAAAACATACGTAAATTCAAACAGAAGAAGAAAAAAGAGCTCGTATTCATTATGTAACCAATATATTTATCATTAATCAAAACTAAAGCAAACCAAGTGTTGGCATTGCTATAGGCATAATCATGAGAATGCTATAAAAATAATCACAGCTGACACAATTAAATCAAAGAAGAAAAAAAGAGCAAGACATTGATGAAAATATTAGCATACGTTGAGATTTCCCATGGATAATTTGTCAAGATCATTAAAAGTGGTATTGCCTGTGGTAAGGTTGGTTAACTTCTGTCCAACTTCAGTAGCAGCAACAGGCAGGAGAATCGGTAGGAGCACAAGACTGGATAAAACCAATATCCCCACCACTGGCACAGTAGATAGGAAAATTGTTAGAACTAAGAAAGCTTCTGCAATTTATAATCAAAGATGAAGCATGTTCATGACATAAACATTCGTGTTCACCTTGTAAAGGCGGTACCTAACTTAAAATTCCATCCATTTTTACAATTATCCATAGATCTAAAACCCTTAAAATTGATAGGATTTCGACTTTCGAGTATAAGCAAACTGTTAACTCACTGCTCTTTGAGAACTAGCTGTGAAATGAAAAAGGAAATTATTTGGAAGTTCAGAAAATCACTTCTCAGAGCAAGAAAAAAGTTAACTTTTTCCAATCTCACCAAACTCCGACTATTCATCCATACAAACAGCAAAAACATTAAAAATCTGAGAGTAACTTTCAAATTGATCCATCCAACCAAAGCAACCGCAAAGCTTAAGGCTTTCAGCAAACAGAACAAAACCCAGAAACAATATTTGGGTACAAACAAAAGTGACAAAAAAGCAATTTGGGAAATTGACAAACAGTTAATAGGCAGAGACAACCTGTAGTCAAGAACACAAAGTACACAGCAGTGTCGACCCCTGACATGGTAATAACATCCTGCTCTGTGGAAGACAGAGCCTCTTTGATCCAAGCAAACGGATTTCGGGTCTTGGACCCACCCTCCCATGGATCCAGGCCTCTCAGGAGGCGATTGGGATAGTAAATCACACTGTTACCAGACTTCCTCGAAAGCCAAACGAACAGAAACATCAAAACCACAAAAATGGCGAAGGAAGTCCCTAAGGACGTCAAAAAGGAAGCGAGATTCATTAGGGCTTTGCTCTAAACACCGAAAGACTCAAAACTTTTCTCAGTGTAGTCTACTTGGCATGAAAGTTGAGGAAAACTGTGACTACGCACTCAAAGCACTAAGAATGGAAATAAAACGAGCGAGAGAGAGCCGTTAAAGGGACATTGAAATGGAGGAAGGGAAAGTAACCGTTGGAGGAAAAGAGAGAATTAAAGGGAAGAGGGAAGGGAGAGGAAGATGGACGGATGGAGGTAGTTGTGATGTTACAGTGCATAAAAACTTAAAAAGGATGCCATAGCCAAAACTTGAATGAATGAAAAAAATGAAAATACCTCAGAGAACGTTGTGCCGTTGTGGGCCTGTGGGCCTTAGTTGGGTTGGCACTTTCATTTTTTATGGGACAGGGAGTTGGAGTGCTCAGTAAAAAAGACACTATGCTGCAACATTTACACTCGGATAAAATCCAGAAAATGAAAAAGTAGTTGTGGTTTTTATGTGATTTTCTGATAGAAGCGGTGTTACAAAAATGGGTTTGAATATAAAATTTAGTTCTTATCTGAATTTATATTTTATTTAATAAATAAAATTCATGAAGTATAGGCTAATGTCATTTATAAATATGATCTTTCTCGATTACCATTATAAAATGAAAAAGGAAAATTCAGTCTAATAACATTTCTCCCTAAAAAAGATAAGTTAATTTGGACTAAACTAGTCAACAGTGCTTAATGTTTTTAATGATGCAAGATATTGTATCATAATGTGAGAACTATTCCTCATAATATGAAAATGTTGCTTACGTAGAACATAAATGTGTGAAAAAATCACATGTACAAAGCTGTGACAGGGGAGCTTGTGGACCTATGATCCCTTTAAATAGCAAAAAGTTAAAGCTCATGTATTAAAACAGACGCTTTAAAAAAAATAAGGTTTTGGGAAATTTACACCTCTATTGAAGGAAGCAAATAAAAAAAAAATTGACGGTTACAAAACTATGTCAAAATACAAAATTAACCTCATATATATAATGTTTAGTAATAAGTATATAACGACACAACACATCTCAATTCCCTCAGAATTAATGTGGGATGTATCATACTCTCATCTGACATTAAGTGTCAGACAAGGGATAACCCAAGCCTCGATCCTCTCGGGGCTTCCAGAGCGCGCTAGGATCTGTCGAAACATATAATGTCTCGGTCTCTGCTACAACCCGCATCCTCGATCAACTTGAAGGGTATTAAAAACTATTAAAAACTATGAGTGGACGAAAATAAATGGTTTAATAAAACACATTTCAGAAAAGATATTTATACCCTTCACTAAAAAGCATGTATGCATTCGAAAATCAATTAACTTGATCATTCCTCACATCATTAGGGTCTTAGCTCAAAACCATAAAATCAACCATGTGGGAACTCAGCCCAAAACCAATCACATGGGAACTCAGCCCAAAACCAAGTGTGTGGGTCACAGCCAAAATCCGTTAATACTAACAACCAATCTGGTAAAATACAATTTACCAATCCTTGGCATCCCAGATGTCACAATGTCACGGTCTAAGGCTACGCGTGCCCCTCAGTCTCAAATCCGAGTCTCCCCAAGGTCCACCCAGGTCAATGACCCTCCTTGTGGGGCGGAGGTTTTAACCTCTAGCAATCTTGATCCTAAGCCTTTCTACGGTTTTTCACGTAGAGTGGCCCCTCTCAGGCAATGCTCTGTGACTACTCCAGTGTCCCTGACACCTGAATAGAATCCACACATAGGATGGTATATGGAAAACGTTTCATAAATCATCTTAAAACTTCTCAAAGGGGCCCACACCTGGAATATAGTTTCATCAATTCCGTTTCCATAAAACCATCTTAATCCAAAACGGGGTCTCATGCCCGAAGTATAACTTTCATAAACCATTTCCACAATTCATATACTTAAACCACAATTGAGACTCAAGTCTGATATCATAACCAACTGGGCCTTATGCTCGATCGTATAAACCAAATGGGTTTCTAGCCCGATATCTCAATAAATCAAATGGACTTCAAGTCCGAAAGTTCATAAGTCAAATGGATCTCAAGCCCGATTTCATATTCCCAAATTCGAAATCATTCCATAATCCACTATTGAAATACAAGCACGTATAAACCCAATATAAAACCATAAACCTCGAAATACGTGCGAATATGTAAATATCAAATACCACAATCATATGTACTTAAGGCATTTCAAATCATAGATATAAAACATATAAAATAGTTATGCATGCATTATATTTAGAAAACAAGTGTCCACTCACAGACCGTCCTTACTGCGCCTCGATAACAGTGCCATAAGCCACTTCGGGGATAATTCACCATTTCCGGAACATCTGGATCTGTTCAAATCACACTTAAAGGTCACTAACCATCTATACAAGTCCTAATCATAAACCTCCAAAACTCCTGGAAAAGTCAACATGTCCCAGACAAGCTTCCCTATGCTAAAAACCTCAATTTGACCAACCTAACGATTTCCGATCGACCCGAAACTACCACTATTGGATCTGGATCGTCGAAACCTTTAAAATGGTACTGATCATACCTCAAAATACATGCCCACAAGTCCCCACATGTGGGTCAAAGATGCGGTCAATGCAGGTCAAAAATCAACGGCTGACGTCAACAAAGTCAACGCTGACGTCATCCTAATATGTGCCACATGTCAGCAGCCTATTGGCCCACGTATCTGACATGCATGTGACACGTTGACAGGACCCATCCCAATCCCCCCGGGATTAGTGCGGGATGACCCTGCTCCCGTCAGACACGAAGTGTCAGACAAGGAATATTTCCGACCTTTGCCCTCCCGGGCTATCAGAGTACGCCAGGATCCGGAGGAGGTATGTGATATCTCGGTCTCTGCTACAGTCCACATCTGATGTCAATCTGAAGGGCAGTCAAAACATTAAAAGCTGTGAGTGGACAAAACCAAGAGTTTATAAAAACATTTTATAAGACATTTGTACCCTTCACTAAAAAGCATGCATGCATTCGAAAACCATTTAACCGAAAGAAGCATATGTGGGAACTAAGCCCAAAACCATAATGAAAACGACCGTACGGGCCACTGCCCAAATCCTGTGTAACCACACATCACATATCATATATCATATTTATATCATATACACATATAAGTCACACAACCAATCCTGTCACGATATCCAAAGCTACGCGCGTGCTACCCAGGTCTCAATCCGAGTCTTCTCAAAGTCAAGATCAATGTCCGCAGACCACTGACCCTACCCGAGGTAATAGTAATTATAGCCTTCCTGAGAGTAAGGAACCCAACTGGGGGGTGACTCCACTCAGTCGGTGCTCCGTGACTACTCCGGGGTCCACCCAGGCCAACGACCCTCCTCGGAGGAGATAATAGAAGTAAAGGAAGGCAGATGAACATATATATACATAACATAATATCCATGCCCTGTTTCCCTGAACCGTCATGATCCATAATATCCATAACCAAGGTAACATGCCGGTTCCCATAAACCTTCATGTACCGTAATAACCAACAAGGGTTCATGCCGGTTCCCATAAACCGTCAGGAACCACGATACCATAACAAGGGTTCATGCAGGTTCCCTTAAACCGTCATGAACCGGGAAATCCATTTAAGGTCCCTGACCTGAAATCAAAACCGTAAAGTAACCTGGGTCTCGTGCCCGAACATAGGACATCAGCTGGGCACCGTGCCCGATATTTGAGGTCATATGCCCGAGACAAAACCAAATGGGTCTCATACCTGAGTTTATCCTTTTAGAAATCCAAAACCATTTCATTAAAACCAATAAAGAAATACAGACCCGTATAAGCACCGTATAAGGTCGAAACCTCGAAATACGTGCTTATGCGTAACCACATACAAATGCACCCATGGCATCATCAAACAAGTAATAAAACATATAATAAACATTTATGCATGCACCAATTTAGAAAACAAGGTCCACACACAGACCGTCCGAGCTGCCGCCTCGATTTGCATGCCATACGGCTCCCCGAGCCGATCACCATCACCGGGACTCCCAAACCTTTCGGGTTTCACGGCTCCACCGTCCACGGCGGCGCCGTCCTGGGCAGGCCACCACGTCCTCCTGTCTTCCCTCACTCCCTGGTCCTCCCAGCTGATCATGGGTTGAAAGTTGGATTGGTTTGGGTTGCACAAAGATGGAGAGGAATGGTGAGATCGGGTTTGTGTTGTGGGGAATGGTTTGCAAGACTAAGGGATGGTATGCATGTATGGGAACATAATGAGCAATGGATGAGTGACACTTGTCACTCATCTATTGGGCCCTTGTAAAATATCTGGCCCACTTAAGTCCAAAAGTGCCTCGTAAAACGCGTCACCATGAATAGTACCCTGGAACTTCCGTGAACCGTAACTTCGCCGTCGAACGTCCGAATTCGACGTGCCGCCTGTCTATGGATTCATATCGTCCTTATCTACGTAATAGTCCTTGGCCCTCGGCCATCGGACATCCTAGTCAAAAAGTCAACTATTTTGCCCTTTTAACCAAAATTACCAAAATGCCCCTAAACTTCCGAACGTCATAACTTCCTCCTCGAACGTCGGAATTGAACGTGCCACCTGCCTATAAACTCGTGCCACCAGGGGCAAAACGGTCATTTCACATCGTTCGTCCGATTTAGCCTAACTAATCACCGATTAACCTCACTAATCGTGATTAGTCACTAATCTAATCATGGAATTTGGGACGGGTCGTTACACACGTGGCATCACCTGATTGGTCCACGTCACTGACATGTCAAGCTGACTGGGCACTAACAACTGCCACGTGTCGTCGTGCGATTGGGCCACCTGTCCTGACAACCTCATATGATGATGTCATCGTCCCCTACCTCGCTACGGGTCAGCCAGTTTCTTTGAACCGGGTCACGTAGACCCACGACCTTAACCAGGTTCTAAAATCTTAATTTCTGCACCGTTTTTATCCCTGTTTCTTCCTCTGGATTCGTCTAATCCCCAGTAACAGATCCCTTGAATCAAAACCACAAAAATCGTACTAAAACCTTACCTTCCAATGATGAACTGTGGTCGTGAACTTCAAACTGGTTTTTTGGTCAACTTCGGCCACCCCTTCCCTCGAAATCAATCCTTATTGAGTCATCTTAGTCCCTAGATGACAGGACCCATCCCAATCCCCCCGGGATTAGTGCGGGATGACCCTGCTCCCGTCTAACACGAAGTGTCAGACAAGGGATATTTCTGACCTTTGCCCTCTCGGGCTATCAGAGTACGCTAGGATCCGGAGGAGGTATGTGATATCTCGGTCTCTGCTACAATCCATATCTGATGTCAACCTGAAGGGCCGTCAAAACATTAAAAGCTGTGAGTGGACAAAATAAGAGTTTATAAAAATATTTCATAAGAAGACATTTGTACCCTTCACTAAAAAATATGCATGCTTTCGAAAACCATTTAACCAAAGAAAACATATGTGGGAACTAAGCCCAAAACCAAGATTGAAAGAAACATAATAAAAATGACCATACGGGCCACTGCCCAAATCCATAAGGGACTCGGCCCAAATCATAAGAAACCAACCATACGGGCCACTGCCCAAAACCTGTGTAAACACACATCATATATCATATCATATAGCATACATCATATATACATATAATTCACACAACCAATCCTGTCACGGTTCCAAATCTACGCGCGTGCTACCCAGGTCTCAATCCGAGTCTTCTCAAAGTCAAGATCAATGTCCGTAGACCACTGATCCTACCTGAGGTAATAGTAACCATAGCCTTCCTAAGAGTAAGGAACCCAACTGGGCGACTCCCACTCAGTCAGTGCTCCGTGACTACTCCGGGGTCCACCCAGACCAACGACCCTCCCCGGAGGAGATAATAGAACAAGGAAAGTATATGGACATATATATACATAACATAAACATTCATGCCCGGTTCCCCTAAACCGTCATGATCCATAACATCCGTTAACCTGGGTTCATGCCGGTTCCCATAAACCGTCATGAACCAGAATGACCTGACAAAGGTTCATGCCCGTTCCCATAAACCGTCATGAACTTGGAAATCCATCTAGGGTCCCTGACCCGAAATCATAAACCGTAAAGTAACTGGGTCTCGTGCCCGAACATACGACTCAACTGGGCACCGTGCCCGATATCTACGGGTCAGTCACGACTCCGATCGTAGTGATGCGTGCAACCATCCATCCAGGACCGCCCTCAATCCTAGTATGTCGCCGTGAACGAATCAGCCAACACGACCACCACAAGATCATGGTGCACTCATCACCGATTGATATCCTGAACCGTCCGCACTCCGAAGTCGAGCCTCCCCAGGCTGCCCGACCACGAATCATGCATCGTGACATCTCCGGAAGGAACACATCCCTATCCGGAGGTGAGCGTCGTATCGTCGATCGCTGTGCACATAGCACCTGTCGCGACTGCAAGTTAGACCCGAAGGTCATCAATAGGGTCATATGCCCAAGACAAAACCAAATGGATCTCATACCCGAGTTTATCCTTTTAGAAATCCAAAACCTTTTCATTAAGACCAAGAAAGACATACAGACCCGTATAGGCACCGTATAGGGCTGAAACCTCGAAATATGTGTCTATACGTAACCACACATCCAAATGCACTCATGGCATCACAAACAAGTATTTAAAACATATAATAAACATTTATGCATGCACCAATTTAGAAAACAAGGTCCACTCACAGACCGTCCGAGCTGCCGCCTCAATTTGCGTGTCGTACGGCTCTCCCGAGCCAATCCGACCTCTCCGGGTCATCCTGACCTGTCCAAATCATATCCAAAGGTTACTACTAACCTATACAAGTCCATATTAAGAACCCTAAACTTTCCCAAAAAAGTCAACGTGTCCCGTACACGTTTCTCGAGATGAAAAATCTCAATTTGACCAACTTAATGATCTCCGATCGACCTGAAACCATCGTCATTGGATCCGGATCGTCGAAACCTTTAAAATGACACTAGGCTCACTAAAAACACTGTTCACATGCGCCCCCACCCGCTGGTCAACGCTGACGCCATGTTGACGTCAGCATGACGTCATCACTGACAGTGACACGTGTCACGCTCCCATTGGCCCTCTGTCTGACATGTCAGCTGACATTGTCAGACCTGAAAATGCTGACGTCATCCCTGACATGATAACGTCATCAGTCATCGTCTACCTCAGATCGGGTGTCAGGACCCACCCCGGTTTCACCCCGAAACCCGAGGTAAATCCCGCTCCCGTCTGACTCCCCGACGCAAAACTCAAGTAAAATTCACTCACATTCTATCCAGTCAAACGCAGGAGTAATTAGACACAATGTCCCGAAGGTAGCATTTACATAACATAGTACGAACATACAAAGGAAATAAAACCGATAACTACACGCACACGGAAGCCTTTACTCTACTCTGGGAACCCTCACGTCACTTCTATGCCTCGGACACTGCCTCGACGTCAAGACCCCGCGCTAGCTCCACAACCTGGAGGGCAATTAAAACAGAAAATGTGAGTGGACCAGAAGGTACAAAAGTTCAAAAACCATTTTATAAGAAAACCGAGTTAAACCCTCCGTTTTGAAACCACATGCATAACCAACAGTTATAAATACATTTATAAAATAATCATTATAAACATCATAAGAAACAGAAACACTATAAAAGATCATAAGAAACCATAATATGAGTATCAGAAACCGTATCAAAACCATAACCACCAAATCATCATTTTCCCGATCAAACCTGCTGGATCTATCCGAGTCTTTAAACTCCCGAGTCTTTAAACTCAATCCAGGCCTTAATCATATCCGAGTCTTTAAACTCCCGAGTCTTTAAACTCAAGGCCTACGGGGGAAAATCAATATATATCCGAGTCTTTAAACTCCCGAGTCTTTAAACTCAATCCGGGTCTTTAAACCCAATCCGGCCGGTCCCCCGTCCAATATATCCGGGTCTTTAAATCCAATATCCAGATCCAGCAAATCCAATCCCAAAACCATTTAAAAACCATTTATCATTCCACATCCAAACCCGAATCCGAAATCACTGGTCCGATGCCCTTCCCGGCATCCAGAACCGTCATTCTGAACCCAAATCCGGAATCCACTTTTCCACTTTAACACCAAAGTCCAATGGTCAATTTCGACTTCAAAACCAAAACCTTGATTCTCAAAAGCTTGTTCCAAAATCCCTTGAAATCCCGAAAACATTTCCAAAATCACCCTTTTCTCGAAAAGCGTGCCAAAACCGTCTTTTTCTCGAAAAACGTGTAATAATGCAAAACCAACCAAACATATTCGATAAACATAAAATCATGATTAACCATAAAACAATTATAGAAAACAGTTATGCATGTTCGAGTTTAGAGAAAGGGTCCACTCACAGTACTGAGCCCTACTCGCGTCCCGAACGTCCAGCCCGTTCCTCGGCTTCCTCGGGAAATCCCGATCCTGTCAAACACCGCCAAAATACGTCACTAACACGTCTACGAAGGTTCACCTAAATTCCTTCAAAATTCCCCGAATCTTAAACGTAAGAACCCGGGACCCTAAACTTCCTCCCTCGCGGAACTACACTCAAACGACTTCCGATTAACCCAAACCAACTCCATTGAACTCACAACAACTCCTAGACCAAGAACTATGTTGACCGTTTCTCCCAGAACCGCCGCACGCGCCTCCACGCGCCGCCCAAAGTGGCTGCGCGTGGCCCTCACGCGCCTGCTACAGTGTCACCGTCTACCTCGCGTAGACCGGGCTCGATACAGTGCCTGCTGTTTGAACCGGCGAGAGCGGTTCACCGCCGTGCCTGCACCATTTTCCTCCCTCTCTTCACCATCCTCTTCGTCCAATCCTAAGCAATCCAGTTCCCTCACTCAAACACCTCAACACTGTCCCTAACCCGTCGACTCGAGCTCAAAATCAAAACCCAAACTATCCCCTGTTTCCTAATCCGGCCACCCAGGTCTTCTCCCGTCACAATAACCACCCTAGACGACGCCTAGGACCCCCCTGAGCCTCGTACCACTCACCATAACCGTCGACTCAACCCCACACGTCACGACTTCCCATTTGAACATCACGGCAAAACAGAGCACACAGGTACTCTCATTCGTATAGCCTCCACCGTGTACTCCTCCGTCACGGCAACACACTCAGTCGACTCTTGGGACCTCCAGAAGTCTCACTCTAACCTCCAAATCCCTCGACTCTCGCCCTAGGTCCACGACTTTTGAAAACAAGAAAAACGGAAAAACAGGGGAATCAGGGTATACCTTCGATACTCGCTCCGCCGTCTGCACCGCCGTGTGCCACGGTGATCGTTGAGTCCCCTGCAGTCGTCTGCGCTTGCTATTGGCTTGGATTGAGCCACCACACGGCACAACCACCGCCACAGTCCCACGGCTCCTCTGTTTTCTCAGAACTCACCGCCTTCCTCCGCCGTGTCTCCGTGCACGATCTCAGTCCCAAACTCGATCACCAACCTCCTCTCTTCTTCCTTTCACTCTCACAACTCACCAGAGTCTCACCCGCACACAAAATTGATCACTCACTCTCAATTCTTCACTCTCTATTTCCAGTTCTTCGAACACACACACAACACACATACACGGGTGCACCCCAAATAATTGGACCGTGCACTCCCTAGAACCAACCAGACCTCCTCCACGTGTCACCAATCCTACCCTTCATCTCACATGTGGCTCAATCTCAACCCTTCATCTGTCCTTATCTGTTGCACACATCCCAGAACACAAAAGACCAAAATGCCCTTCTGTTTTACCCAAAATTACAACTTTGCCACTACCTTTCTAGACCTGTAACTCCCACATCGTATGTCCGATGAATACGTGCCGCCTGTCATCGAACTCGGGACGACGAGATCTATCTAACGGTCTTAGGTCAACTTACCAAAACCCGTTCGTATAAAAAGTCAACGTTTCCCCCCTAATTTCGCCAAATTACGGTTATGCCCTCAATCTTCCGAACATCACAACTTCCTCCTCGGATGTCGGACTCGGGCGTGCCACCTGCCTACGGATTCGTAACGTCCTCAACTACGTCCTGGTCACTGGTCAACTCCCATTTGACCACCCGAAATAAAAGTCAACATTTCTGCCCGACCCAGGGGCAAAATCGTCATTCTAAATTCCCGGACTGACAAGACCCATCCCGATTATCCCTCGATAGTCGTGATGAATCCTGCTCCCGTCTGACAATAACTAAAAATTTCCGAAAGTAACCAAACTTATTACATACAACACACAACAAATCCCGAAAACATTGTCAGACAAGGGATAGTTAAGTTTTACAGACCAATGACGTCACAAGTTTGACTAGTCAAGGACAATACAGAGCATAGGTATCATTACAGATAGGGGTCAAATTCCTACTCTGTAGAATGTCTGAGTGCGCAACGGTCTATTTATTCTTTTGCCTCGCTTGCCTCGTTTTTAGCCCTCGTACCTGTACACTGGCCTGGAGGGTGCATAAAACAATAAAGGTGTGAGTGGACAAAAATGACCTCTTATAAAAACATTTGCCAAAATACATTTCTTACCCTCCAGTTTTCACAAACATGCATGCATATCATAAAACACGAGTGATAATGGGAAATCAATTAAAGTGGATCAATCAAAACAATTTCCACAAAAC
This sequence comes from Prinsepia uniflora, assembly GCA_032719365.1. Classification (NCBI taxonomy): domain Eukaryota; kingdom Viridiplantae; phylum Streptophyta; class Magnoliopsida; order Rosales; family Rosaceae; genus Prinsepia; species Prinsepia uniflora. The sequence continues at coordinate 153,289 of CM064868.1, forward strand.
CACGGGACTTATTTCCATATCTTGTTGCTTAGAGTCACGTTTTATCCCTGCAACGCGTGCATATCAATAGGCTCAAGGACCGCTCAAAATCCGAGCATCCGCCGCTGTGAACACATCACCAGCCGGCAATCCAGATCTAGTGAACACATCACTTACCGATCCATATAATCCAGCACATCTGATCTGAGTCAAGCCTCCCCTGGGCTGCAAGACAAAGATCGTGCTACGTGACCTCTTCGGGGTAAACACTTCCATCCCGAAGGCGAGCGTTATCTCCAGGGTGCACTCCGGGGAAAAACATATTTTCTCCCGAAAGCCCTAAATATCCGCAACATATCACCATCACTAAAACCAGTGAAAAACAGTTGCATTGAAAACCAAGTCATATATCAATACAGGGTCTCAGCCCTAAGTTAACCAAAGTCCCGATTTACTTTATAAATCCGAAATCATCATTATCATCATATAATCACATGGAAAATGCAAATCCAATCAGAAACACAATTCCATTGGGTCCCAACCCCAAAATATCAATTTCACGTAAATCCGTGCAACCGTAAACCCGAGTTGCCACGAACACGTAAATCCATAAAAGCAATCATTGACTCATAATCCGAGTCCAAATATCATTTTCAATCCGGGCCTAGCCCAAAACATCATTTGCACGTTCCTCGTAAAACGTGCCCGAAAGACTGTTTAAAATAATCACGAAAATACCAAAAAACATCAAATTCACATGTAACTCCAAATCCGAGTCAAAATCATTATTTACTTGGGTTCTCACGCCCACAATATCATTTTTAACCAATTTCATGATTTCTCGAAAAGCGTGTCAGAATATAATAATATAATAATCATAAAACCGAGAAAATCGAGAAATCACCGAATCAAAGCATCAATCATGTCAAATTATAGAAAATCATATAAATAAGCATTTTAAACCATATATGCATGCATCACAGTCAGAAAATCAAAAGTCCACTCACACACACCGTCCCGATTGTTCAGCCTCGAGCTGTTCGTTTTCCTCCGAAGTCCCGGGAATATTCCAGCCTGTCAAACAAAGTGATTTAAGGTTACCAGGCTATCATATAATCCTTAAACAGGAATCCCCTAATTGTCGGAATTTTATAATATTATTTTAATATAAATTTAAACGTGTCGGGTACTCGGAACTACACTGAAACCATATCCGATTGACCCGAAACCAACGCGGATAGGTTCGTATCATCGAGAACATCAAGTTTCATGTTGAACACTTTGCCGGAATCCTCCCCACGCGCCGTCACGCGCCGCCGCAAGCGGCTGCGCGTGAAAGCCACGCGCCTAGCACAGTACAGCTACAGTGCATCGTTCTCGCCCGTTTGTCTGATAAACGGGTTGAAATACCCGCGATAGGATCCGATGCAATCTCAGTCAATTCGACCTCAAATCGATCCTTTTTTTCAACTGATCTCAACTACTCCAACTTCATTTTAGTTCTGTGAACTCAATTACCTCAGGTAAGGTCCAAATCTTCACGACTCACGATCGAAATTCGACGGGTCTCCTAATCGGGTTTCACGATTCCGTGCCTGATTTTTCAATTAATTCATATGGTTAGCTTCGTGAGAGTATAATGAACAATTTTCCATGATCAATTTCGATTGAGCTTACCTCTAAGTATCTGAACTCAAGGTCGATTTTTGGCAGCCATGGCAGCGTCTGTTCTTCCTCAATTCGACACGAATTCTTCTCGTTTTTGTTGCAAAGCTTTTAGTTTTGATCCCAGCAACTTAATGGAATCCTCAATTGCTCCTCTCCTGGCTCCCAAATCCGAATTCGATTTTCCCCCAATTTCCCAGAATTTTCGAAGCAAAATTCTCTCAGTTCTCTGAACCTCTCGAGTCCCTCTCTCTCAGTTATGCTACTTAGACGTTCAATTGCATAATGACGACGAGTTTGGGGCTTATCACGGGCCAATTGGACATAATCATGGTTCAAGCCTTAATTTGGGGAAAAGTTGTCAAAAGGGGATATTATTGTGTTTCCCTTAAGACCCGGTTCTGTGTTTTATGAAGTGAGAATCAGACAAAAGACAAGTCTGATCAAGGCCAAAAGTCCATTTTGCCCCTGGTTGGACAAATTACCATTTTGCCCCTAGCCTTCCGTGACCCGTAACGTTCATAACCGAACTCCGTTTTCGACGTGCCGCCTGTCGTTGTACTCCGGGCATCGAGACCTACCTAACGGTCTTCGAATCGTGTGAAAATTAGTTGGCAAACAAAAAGTCAACATTTTCCCCCTTTTCGCCCAAATTACGAAAATGCCCTTGGGCTTCCGAACGTCATAACTTTTTCCCAGATTGTCGGAATTGGGCGTGCCACCTGTCTATGGACTCGTGACGTCCCGAACTACGTCACGGTTATCGGTCAACATCCGTTTGATTCACCAATCAAAAAGTCAACAATTTGACTATACTATTCACAAGGGTAAAAACGTCATTTATTCATTTTGTTACAAAATTACATTTTCTAAATGTCCGGGGCGTTACACGGACCCCTCGGGACCACCTAACCCTTGATTAACCTTACTAATCACACCTTAATCACTATCTTAATCCCGGCTCTCGGGACGGGTTGTTACATCGGGTCTGCAACTGGGTTGCCGTGACCCGCGGGTTGACCCGGTCGGTTCTCCGCCGTCCGGCCACCAAAAGACTCCCCGTTTGTCCCATTCTCCTCGTCTCATCCTCCCCAACAGATCCCTCAACCCAGAAATTAAAAACAAACGTTGAAGGTTACCTGTTGGACTTCGAACAGCAAGCTCGAGTTTTCCCCCGTCGATATCTCACGTTTTCGGCCACCATTCTCCTCGAATCCAAGCTTTGTGGACTCGTCTCACCCCCTAGGATGTACTGGAATCGATCAACCCGTTCAACACCCATCAAAACTTCGTCCACCATTTTTGACCCGTAACCATGCTCACGGGTTTCCCTCCGCCGTGTCCACCGCTGTCGTCCTCAGTCCCTCAGTCCTTCCTCACTTCCTCACACTCACTCACGGGCTCACAAGAGGAAGGGTGGTGGGGTGTGGTTTGTGTGTTTGAAGAAAAATGAAGAAATGGTGATAATGAATGGTTTCGGGTTTGTGAGGGAATTAAGAAGAAGATTAATATCTGATGGGAGGGAAAAGGAATTGGACGGTGGGGATTCATTTGTGTGATAGAATGGAAGGCCAAGATTGAGAGAGAGATGAGTGAGGATATTATAAATTAATCACAAACCCATTATTATATTATAAATCCCACCAATCAAGAGTTATATCCACTTTTGGGGTAAATGACCAATGGGATAAGTGACACTTGTCACTCATCCATGGGACCCACTCAAAATATCTGGCCAATCAGAATTTGCCAACTCAGCCCCGCCTCGAAGTACATGCATAGTGAAATCGAACTTCCGTGACCTATAACTTCCCCATTTGAAGTCCGATTTCAGCATGTCGTCTGTCTATAGATTCGTATCGTCCTAATCTACGTAATAGTCCTCGGCCCTTGGCCATTGGACCTCTCGGTCAAAAAGTCAACATTTTGCTCCTTTTAACTAAAATTACCAAAATGCCCCTAAACTTTCGAAAGTCATAACTTCCTCCTTGAACGTCGGAATTGAACGTGTCACCTGTCTAGGAACTCGAGACGTCACGAACTACGTCACGGTCATCGGTCAAAGTCCATTTGACAGCCCAAATGAAAAGTCAACATTTTACCACCAGTAGGGGCAAAACGGTCATTTCACATCGTTCGTCCGATTTTGCCTAACTAATCACCGATTAGCCTCACTAATCGTGATTAGTCACTAATCTAATCTAGGAATTTGGGACGGGTCGTTACACTAGAACACGTTTGGGTCCATCAAATCACTCCACGCACGTCCAAAACTAAATTTCCATTTTGACCAAAAACTAGGTTTCAGGTTTCCTTACCTCCGACGCGGTCCCCGCCGTGCTCAGCCGTCCTTGGCTGTCCTTCCACGTTCCTCTTGTATCACCACCTTAGATGAAAAATGAAGGTTTGTGAAGGTTGGGTCATGTTGTGTTGTTTGTATGTTAGGGAGGGGTTTCGGGTTAGGGAAGAACAAAAGAAGATGAAAACATTGGATCCCAAATGTTTGGGTTTTGGGCCAATCAGATGAGGGACAAGTGTCACTCACTGATTGGTCCACTCAGATTTTCAACCCAATCCAAAAATGCCAGTCTACTTTTCTCGGTTTGCATGAATAGTACCGTTATCCTTCCGTGACCCGTAACTTTCCCGTCGAACGTTCGATTTCGGCGTGCCACCTGTCTACGAACTCGTAACGTCCCGATCTACGTAACGATCCTTAGTCCTCGTGTATTTGACCATCCGGATCAAAAGTCAACCTTTTTCCCATTCCTAGGGGTAAAATCATCATTTTACACCGTTCGTCCTAACTCCCTCGACTAATCCCCGATTAGCCATGATAATCCTTAATTAATCTTAATTACCCTTAATTAATCTAGCAAATTTGGGACGGGTTGTTACATGTTATTTGACACAACCCATCCAAATCCTCCTAGGATTACCACGGGATGTGCCATGCTCCATTCTGGCACCCCGTGCTAGAGTAGGGTGCCAGACCAGGGATAACCAAAACCCTCTCGGGGTTAGCAGAGTACGCCAGGATCCGTGGCGACATATGATGTTTCGATCTCAGCTACAACCCGCATCCCCGATCAACCTGAAGGGTATTAAAAACACCAAAACTGTGAGTGGATGAAAATAATTAATTTATAAAAACAATTTACACAATAAGACATTGAAGTTGAGTCCATGATATATTTGGCCATATGAGATTATAGAGAGGGTTGACGTTGTTGCATATAGATTAACCTTACCCCCAGAGCTTGCGAGAGTGCACGATGTATTCCATGTTTCGATGCTTCGTAAGTATGTGCATGAGGAATCACATGTAACGAGTCCGTAGATAGAATCACATGTATTGGACGTTCATGGCAAAATTATCATTTTACCCCTAGACGAGCGCAAAAAGATAACTTTTAGCTCGGGAGGTCCAATGCACGTGGACCGAGGACCATTACGTAGATAGAGTCGATACGAGTCCGTAGACAAGTGGCACGTTGAAATCAGACATTCGATGGGAAAGTTACGGTTCACGGAAGTTCCGAGATACTATTTCACGTTTTACGAGGCGAGTACCATTTGTCATTAAATGGGACGAGATATTTTGGAACAGGCCCAATGGATGAGTGACAAGTGTCACCCATCCATTGCCCACCTAACACACATACATACATATACACCTTCCCATTTCAATTGATCCAAACCGAGACCCTTCCTCATTTTCAATCCATCATCACCCTATCATCTACTTGAGGAACCCTGTGAGCTTGAGAGTGAGGCTGAGGGTGAGACTGCGACGATGTGGAGATGGCTGAGCCGCCGTGGACGACGGAGGGATCGCGGGAAACAGGTAACCTGAAACCACCTTTTAGTTTTTGAAATTTGAGTTTCCTAATTTGGACGTTGAGGATGTTTTCTAATGATTGGGGGTGTTTACTGGGTTCGTACGAACGTGTGGGGATGGCTTTGGATGGGGGTTGATGGCTGAGCAGCCCAAATAGAAAACCGGAAAACTGGGCTGTGATGATCAATCATGGAAGGTAAATTCTTGGCCTTATTTCACGTTTTTGAGTCTGTGGCTCGATAGGGTAGGACTGGACGAACCTATAGGAATGAACTGGGTCGAAAACGGTTGAGATTCGAGGGATAACCGGTCTCAACGGTTCGCCGGTTTGGTTGAATTAGAAAACCTGAGAATCGGGTCTGAATTAGTTCGACAGAGGTTGAAGGTGACATTGTTCATTGGCGTGTGGGTTTCACGCACCGGGCCTTTGAAAGCGTGAGGGTGCATGAGCCCAATTTTTTAGGCACGGTCAACATGTGTTTTCATCCTTTCAATGTAACGAATATTTTGGCACAAGTTTGGAGTCGATCGGACACCGTTTTCGGGTAGTTTTGGATGTCCGAAGGTTTAGGGTCTATTTTAAATACGTTTAAAATACCAAAAAATTAGGGGATTCAATGTTAACCTATTTGAGGTAATTAGTGACCTTCGGGTGTGAATTGGACAGGTTTGGGAGTCCCACTGACGGTGTATCGAGGTGCAGCTTGGATGGTCTATGAGTGGACTTTGTTTTATGAATATGATGCATGCATTAATGTTTTATATGTGTTTATGAACATGTTTGGAGATGCCATGAGTGCATATGATTTAAATATGCTTTGTTGGGCATTTTTTGAGGAAAATGCGTTATTGCACGTAGTTCGAGATTTTTGTTTTATATGATATTTGCGCTTCGACCGAGTATGCTATGTGCTTGTATTTTATGAGATTCCGAAGGTTTCACAAAGAGGTGTGAAACCAAAGAACTGATTTACGATTTTTAGGATTTCACGGAGATGTGTGAAATCGAGATTCGGGCACGAGTCCCAATTGAACTATGATTTGAAAGTATTTTGGAAATATCTTTCTGGCGTATGACCCAGTTGATTTGAGGTTTGACTTAGAGTACAGTCAAACGTGAGATAAGTAGGGCAGTGACCCAGTTATGAGTTTTACGAAACCTATTTCAGGCATGAGACCCAATTGTGGATTAATAGGATTCGAGGAATCCTGGGATATGAAGTGTCGTAGGATACTGGCTTTCGGGCTGTGACCCATTTGATGATGTTCCATATTTGAGGCCTTATGTATGATGATAACATTCAGGTTCGTCCCGGTAGTTACGGCGCTCGCCTCCGGACTACAGATTTGTTCCTTCCAGAGAGGTCACGACGCACTACCTGTTGTCAAACAGCCGCGGAAAGCAATGACCGAGGGAGGCTCGACTTGGGAAGTGCTATTGAGATACTCTGAGATTGATCGGCGGTGTGTTCGTGATAATCTAGAGACAGTCACGACGAGTGATGTGTTCACGGCGACATGCTAGGATTGTGAGCGGTCATGAGTTTTATGCACATGTGCTAAGATGAGAATCGTGACTGATATTGAGATGAGCTCCCATGGGATGTGTTCCCAGTTCTATGGATTGGGCCGAGGTTCTATTTGTGTTTTCTGTTTGAGGATGGAGCTCCATTCTGGTTTTACACGTGTATTGGTTTTGGGCTGAGACCCTACTGAGGTAATGGCTTCTATTGAGAAACAGTTTTCACTGTGTTTTGATTTGTGAAGCAATGCGTATTGCTTTTGAGAAAATATTTGAAATAACTGTTTTACGATGCATGCATACTTTTACGTGAAGGGTATAAATGTATTTTTGATATAAATGATTTTTATAAACTGTTGTTTCGTTCTCTCATAGCTTTTATGATTTTAAATACCATTCAAGTTGATCGCGGATGCGGGCTGTAACAGAAATCAAGACATCACATGCCACCACCGATCCTGTCGTAATGTGATGGACCCCGAGCGGGTGAAGAGTTATCCCTGGTTTGACACGCGGTGTCAGATGGGAGCAGGCACGTCCCATGATAATTCAGGGGGATTGGGATGGGTCCTGTCATCACATGTTCTGGAAGAACAACTGTTGGAACTTAGGACGGATTTGAGTTTCGAAAAGAAACCAGTAAAGATACTAGATTGGAAGTAGAAGGTCTTGCGGAACAAGACTATTCCCTTGGTAAAAGTTTTGTGGAGAAACCATGACGTGGAAAAGGCAACTTGGGCGCCCGAAGCCCTGATGTGGAAACAGTATCCACATTTATTTGAGTGAATTCGAGGAAGAAATTTTTGTAAGGTGTGTAGATTGTAACGCCCCGGACTTTTAATTAAATTTAAATACAGAAATGTTATGTGAAATGAAAATTTTGCCCCTAGTTAGGGAAAAATGTTGACTTTTGACCCGAGATACTATTCAAACTTTGACCGAGACCCATTACATAGATCGAGACATCACAAATCCGTAGACAGACGACACGTCGAAATCGGAAGTCCGATGGGAAAGTTACGAGTCACGAAAGAAATTCAGAACTATTCACGTATTACGAGGAGTGTACAGTTGGCATCTTGAGATTGGTCAAAATATCTGAGTTGGACCATTTGATGAGTGACAAGTGTCACTCATCTAATTGGCCCAAGGCCCCAAATGTTTGGGTTCATTGTATCATCCTCACCCTCTTTGTTCTTTGTTTACCTGAAACACACAATACATAAACAACCCACACCCACACCTCATTCCATCATCCTTTGTCATTTGTGTGAAAAAAAAGAGTGACAGAGTGACCTAAGAGGAAGAGGAAGGGACTAACAGCTTGGACAACCGTGGACGGTGGCTGGAAATCCGAAAGGTAAGTTGCTAAGGTTCAAATTCGAAGTTTAAGATTTGAGGTTTATTGGACAGTTTTGACGATTAAAACTTGTTCATAGGGACTGCACGAACTCATAAGAACCATTTTTCGTGGACAGAGGCTGCTAGAATCAACTTGGGGAAGGACTAGAAGTTTGCCCCAAAATCACCAAGCTCCACAGGTGATTTCTAGACCTTTTAAGTCAATTTTGAGTCCATAGATCCCTTCATGGGATCATTGCGAGTAGATAGGAAGAAAAATGTTAAAAAATGGTTGAGGAATGAGTGAGATACGATCGAGTCAGGTCGCGAGTCAAATCGATCCGTTATAGAGGACTGGGTCAACCTAGTTGGAGGTCGACGATGATGACGTGGTAGTCCATGTCATCATCTATCAGAACTGTTAGTTCACGTGGCAAATCAGATGATGCCACGTGGAAAGCTGTCAGGCACAGTCAGCAGCTAACATGTCAAACTATTAGACCACGTGGACCAATTTGGTGGTGCCACGTGGCAACTTGTCAGGACATGTCAGGCCTACGTGGCAGCTGATGTGGCAGGTCCAGTCAGCACTATCAGAACATGTGGGAGTGTGTCAAAGGTGTCAGGGGACACATGTCAGGAAACGTGGACCAATCTGAGAGTGACACATGGCAGGTGTCAAACCTGTCAGGCTAACGTCAGCATGACGTCAGCCTTTGACCAATGACTATTGACTTTGCTGATGTCAGCATTGACTGTTGACCAACGCTAAACGAAAGTTTGACCAGCGTGTGGGGGCACGGGGGAATGAATCATGAGGTCAAATTGATCTTATTTGAAAGGTTTCGACGTTCTGAATCCAATGGTGGTAGTTTCAAGTCGATCGAAGATTGTTTGGTTGCTCATTTGGAGGTTTTTAGATTCAGGAAGCTTGTCGGGGACGCGTTTTCTGTATCGGGCTTTGTGAGGGTTTGGTGTATGAACTTGTATAGAACATTAATGACCCTTAGACATGATTTGGACAAGCCTGGAGACTTTGGATTAGTTCGGTGGTAGATACAACGCAGAGGTTTAGCACGTAGCGTGGACCGAGTGTGAGTGGACTATTTTTTTTTTATAACTAAAATGCATGCATAACGGTTTGGAATGATTTGTTACATGATTTAAATTGAAATGTTTTGATATTTTTATTTGATGATGATGTGGATTGTGATCATCGATTTATGAAATGTTTTACTGATTTTCGTGAAAACGAGATTTTGGGCTTAATACCCGATGGAATGATGATTTGACTTAGATTTAGAGTCAACGAAAAATTAAAATGAAAGAATGGATTTCAACTGGATTTGAATAACGATAAATCGGGATTTATAAACAAGTTCTGGACATGGTTTTAGGGTGGTTTTTGGTGGAACGAATTTGTGAGAATTATGTCTCGGGCATAGGCCCAATTGAACTGTGTCTAATCCAATTTGAGACATAAATGATTTTAATATGATTTTTCACTGGATTTGGTTACATTTTCACATGTACCATCATGGGTGAGTTGGTTAGTCTCCTCCAGACGTCGAGGATCCTGGAGTAGTCACGGTGTACTACCTGTGATGAGTGACTCCGAGGAGAGGCTCAGGATCAGGAGTGTGAGATTATGATATCGTCCTGGACGTGGTAGATCTGGGGCAGGCACCCCATGTTGATATCACCCTGGATGTCGTCAAGTTGTGTCCTAGGGAGGTACTCGGAGATGAGACCCCGAGTTGCACAAGTAGCATTAGAAATCGTGACTGGTTTTGATTATAGACATCGCGAATGTCGAGACATCACAGATGTCTGATGATGGGGTATATTGTGTTTCACTGATATGTGTATAGGTATGTGTGATTTGTCTGTTTTTATATGATTTATCTTAAACGCATGCATGTTTGTAAAACGGAGGGTTAAACTATTGATTTTGTAAAATGAGTTTATAACTTTTTTTTTTGTCCACTCACATTTTGAGTTTTTTATTGACCCTCAAGGCCGTGATACAGAGATAGAGACGGATACTGAGGCTGAGGCTTAAACAGTACTGTTGCGTACCTGACACCCTACGAGGTAGGTTTTAGCACTTGTATTGTACTAACATATATATATATATATATGCTCGATCATGTATAATAGATATGTATCCCTTGTCTGACAATGTTGAAATGTACTATGTATGTTTATATTTGAACCTATAAAGGGCATTTTTTGTATTTTGAATTCAATTGTTAGGCGGGAGCAGGGTACGTCCCACTGTAGTCCCAGGGGGATCAGGATGGGTTCTGTCAGGAATGATATTGACCGAAATTTCGATATTTTTTCTTGTTTTAAGCCCATAGATCTCATTATTCGATCAAAACGATCGAGATAGGGTGTTAGTTCGTGAAATTCGGACGTAAAATGAAGGATTTCCAGTCGGGTCATGCCATTGGGTCCGAAACCTGAATCGCAGACCCAGCTCTAGGTAGGGGACGGCCATGTGCAGGCACGTGACCACCACGCGCAGAAGCCGTCACTAGTGTGTGGCAACGAGTGTGGGGTCCGTTCGCCGTTCGTCCGTCCAACATGAAATTTTTTTTATTTTATTTTTTGAGTTTAACGGTACAACTTTTTAGTTAATTGGATACCATATGGGTATATTTCTGAATATCTAATATAATATGTTTTATATTTAAATTAGTATTTGATATAAAAAATTAATATAAATATAAGGTTAATTTGAAAGTTAATGAATTTTAGAAGCAAATTATGTTGAATGGAAGGATTCGTAGAGTAAAGATGGTTAATTTGAAACAAAGTATGTTGAATTGAAACAAATTATGTTGAATTGAAGAAAAATAGCAAATAATATGTTGAATTGAAGTAAATTATGTTGAATAGAGAAAAATTATTTGAATGATTAATTTGAATATTAATGGATTTTAAATAAATATGAGATAAACATACGATTAATAAGAATTCGTTTTACGTCCAATTTTCACTAATTAATGTCCAATTTTCTAAATTATTGTGTAAATACAATCTTTCTAATTTTCTAAATTATTATGTAAATGTAAACTCCATTATTATGCTTATTTTTATATTTTTAACTATATTAACATTCAATTATAGTAATTCACTTCAATTTATATTTATATTTAAGATTTTATATTATTAGTTATCAGCAGAACCATATTGTATTATATTATTCATCATATATTTATTATATCAAAGTCATTTTATAAATTTTATTAGTCATATATAACTATTATTTGATACTTAAGTTTTTCCCAAAGTTTCATTCCAAATTTCCAACTTTTAGACCAAATTTCCGTCATTTTTGTTGATCATAAACAATATCGATATTTTGGGCGAGATATCCATAAATTTGACTAGCGATATATCCGTTGATATCGATATTTCAATCCTTAGTTATTGGTATTCTTTTCTATATGTTATGTGAGAAGTTTTGGGTTCAATTTTTTTTCTATATATTATAATTCTTCTATCTATATTATTGTATAAAAAATGTTTAATAATATAGTGATAGTTGGCATGCCTTAAATGTCCATTTTAAGCTTTTAGGGCCCTTTACACCAAAGAGATTATAGATGACATTTGGTGAGGAGTATCCATTAAGGATGGTAATTCTTAAGACGACTTGTAATCAGTATAAAATTTATCTGGGTCAATTTGTATGATTAAAATTTTGATTCATTTTCGGGTCAATTAGTTATGACATATTTAATAAACGGAAAGATTTTTGGTCAACATAGTAATTCATATAATGACCTATTAATCCGTCTAATTAACAAGTTAATTATATATTAACCCAATAATGAATATATCATTCATTAACCTCATATCTACTATATATCTACCTATATATCTATATAAATTTTATAGTTTAAATAGGTTAAACATGTCATAAGTTAATTGCGTTTCAAACCCGATCTGTTTATTAAATGGGTTACATGCGATACATGAGTTACCTGATTCATTAATAAGTAGAGTTCGTGTTAAACATCATCAACACAATTATTAAATAGGTCGGGCTTAAATTGAGTATATTTGAATACAATGTAATTCATGACACAATAAGAGTTCAACAAGATATGAATCTGACATAACACAACCTATTATCAATCCTAATTATTCATCGAGTGCTTTAGACGTAACTGCAGTCATTCTTTTTATGGTTATCAAGAATTATATTTGATTTTTTAAATCCATATTTGAAATATCGTAATTACCAACTTTAGTTGTTCACAGTAAGTAAAAGGTTTTGTCTGGTTATGTCAAATAAATTGTGAGTTGATGATTTATTACGTATGGAACATGAAATGTCTGTATACTTAGTTTTCCACATTAAATCAAAGGTTTTGGTTGGCTATGTCAAATAAATTGCGAGTTGATGATTTGTATCATGTATGGAACATGATATGCCTTTATAATTACTTTTTATCCGAAAATTTAAAATGTGTTTAATTTGAACTTAAAAGTAAAATTGAGTTTCTTATTAACTTAACTTCTTTGTACAATCAATTGCTTTAGTAAGGCCACGTTAAAGAAATAATTTTGAACTGGAATCACCTAAATGAGGAGTCACAACACTTGATTGACATAACCAATTCAATTTCCTAAAAGGCAAGAAAAGTAGGGAATTTTGGAAGATTTGAACAAAATTAATGGTGTTGAGGCACGTATAATTGCATTATCACAAAAAGCGGAAAAGCATAAATTATTAGTAAATATACCTGAGCAAATTCAATAGATAAAAAATTGCAAGTGGAGCACGATTTTAACGAATTTTATTTTATATTTAAGAATTCAATTAACACAATTTAAAAGAAGAAAAAATCCTTTAAAAATATATAACATAAAATTTCATTCAATTATTGACGCATTTACATTGTATAATATTTTATCAGTTAAATGGGAAAATTAATGAACATATCGAAAAATTCAATTTTTAGGAAAGCAGACCTATATTATGTAAGTTTTCATACCACATCTTATTGTTCAGACATTTATTTTGTTTCCCATGTAGATCTCTCAATATTGAAGGATGGATTACGATTGCATTTTTCAACTTCCCATGACCTCAAGATGCTGCACTTTTTTTTCCTCCGTCATGGTTTTTTTCTCATTGGATTCTTCCAGACAAGGTTTTTTAACGAGATAGCATGGAGGACATTCTTTGATCTTCAGCTGAAGCTCAGCATTTAAACTTGTTGGCAAGAATTTACCTTGTAATCTTTTATATTTTATTTTTGTAAGTTTTATTTCTAGTGAATTAGTCTAGATTGCAAATCCTTTTAAAATTATACTATTATTCGAACTATTTATAATTGGAATCCATTAGAAATATTATTTCTATATCAAGGTTAAATACAACATATTTTCTATAAAAAAAATTGAGATTCAATCTTGGGCCCGGAAAGGTTAAAGTTGTCCTGTTGCGAAAATTACGGTTTTCAGTTGGGTTGGGTACGTGTACAGCCTGTACCTCCACCAGTCGGCCACCTACTCAATTCTCATCAGACTTGCGACTACAAGCGACACGTCGTCCAAGATCCTCTTCAACGACGTCGCATCGCGAACAAAAGAGGAGTACGGCTAGTCTCACCTGATCCAGCGATTGGAATTGGCCCTGCCATATTGCCAGGTGAGAAAGAAGCACGCTGGCTATGGACACGCGGCCGCATCTTGTGCTGCCGACAAAATATCAGTGTACGTGTCTTTTGACGGTTTGCGCTTTTATCTCGCAAAGCAATGGTGCAAAATTGATGCATGGGACCCACTTGTGGATAAGCTGATTATTGCTGTTGCCTTTGTTTGTCCGGTACCGTTCTACCGGCATCCGATGAGTGTTGTCTTCGCGTATTTGGTTTGTTCTCATTGAGGGGAGAGATTATGATTGGGTGGTAACGAGTGCAGAGAGCACTCGTGGGCCCGAAGAAGTAGAGGTTGAGATTTGAAAATGGCCATGGTGTAAGTAATAATTGAAATATTGATATCGATGAATATATTGATACTTAAATTTACGGATATCTCGTTTCAAATATCATTATCGATATCGATATCATTTATAGTCAACAAAAATGACAAAACTTTGGTCTAAAAGTTTAAAATTTATAATAAAACGTTGGGAAAAATTTAAATACCCAATAATGGTTATATAGAACTAATAAAAATTATAAAATGACTTTGATACAATAAATATATGATAAATAATATGATACAATATGATTCTGCCGATAACAAATAATATAAAATTTTAAATATAAGTATAAATTGAAGTGAATTACTATAATTGAATGTTAATATGGTTAAAAATATAAAAATAAACATAATAATCGAGTTTACATTTACATAATAATTTAGAAAATTGGACATTAATTAGTGAAAATTGGACGTAAAACGAATTCTTATTAATCGCATGTTCATCTCATATTTTTCTAAAATCCATTAATATTCAAATTAACCATTCAAATAATTTTCTTCAATTCAACATAATTTTCTTCAATTCACCATATAATTTGCTATTTTGCTTCACTTCAACATAATTTGTTTCAATTCAACATAATTTTCTTCAAATTAATCATCTCTACTCTAAGAATTCTTTAATTCAACATAATTTGCTTCTAAAATTCATTAATATTCAAATTAACCTTATATTTATATTCCCAAATTTGTTTATATCAAATACTAATTTAAATATAAAACATATTATATTAGATATTCAGAAATATACCCATATGGTATCCAATTAACTTAAAAGTTGTACCATTAAACTCAAAAATAAAATAAAAAATATTTCATGTTGGACAGGGGGCGAACAGACCCCGCACGCGTCGCCATGCACGGGTGACGACCTCTGCGAGTGGTGACCACGCGCCTGCACAGGGTCGTCCCCTACCTCGAGTCGGGTCTACGATTCGGGTTTCGGGCCCGACGACATGACCCGACTGGAAATCTTTCATTTTACGTCCGAATTTCACGAACTAATACCCTATCTCGTTCGTTTTGATCAACTAATGAGATCTATAAGCTTAAAATAAGAAAAAATGTCGAAAATTTGGTCAATATCGTTCTCCCTTTCTTATGTGCCGTCGGCCCAAATTAACGAAATTTTGGCGACCTGTCTTCGAAATTTACCGATATTTTCATCCATGTGTATGAGAACGACTTCAATGAAGCCAACAAGTGCGGCCCACCTATGGCTGTCAAATTAATCCTATACCAAAGTTTCAAACAAGCTGTGTGGATAAATTTCTCCCAAGATATGATGAATTATTTTTTTCAGATGTAATGATAAGAGAAATACAAAATATTGTTTAAATATGAACGAATGACCTTACTCAGTGTATTGGGAATTAAATTAGATTGGGGATTGAAATTGGCATTCCTTGGGTGACAAGCCAATACAAAGTGTATTACTTTTTCATTATATATTATTCCGACAACAATGAATGAGCAAATAGTGATTAAACCTTTCAATAATGGAGTATTAGGCAAATCCAGTGCTGACATCGGCTAAAATTTTATGTTTCTCCGTTGGGTTATTCTCTACTTAAACTTATAGGGGTGTATTCAATTTTGGTTTTTAAATGATTTTACAGATTTTTCAAATTCAGACGTATTCAATTAGGATTTTAATAGATTTTATATAAATTAAGATGTATTCAATCTATCTTTTAATAGATTTTTTTAAAATTCTTTAAAATTTAGATGTATTCAATTAAGATTGTAAAATACAATTTACAAATAGATGTGTATTCAAAAATTGGATGATTTCATATGATTTTTTAAATTGGTGGATTTTGATAGATTTGCTAATGAAAAATACACATATTACTCCACCATCAAAATCATCACACCTCACTTAATATTTCATTGGATTTGAAAAAAAAAATCTTCCTTCTCAAAACATTTTTACGTTGTCCCCCTTCCCCATCCTAACTAAAGCGGCACCACTACCACTCTCAGTAATAGAACCAGCACCAGCACCACTGTCATTTTTTTTTATGGAAACAGTTATTCAAAAGAGAAGACAACATAACAAGATATATTAATAACAAATGTTACATGAAATAAGACCAAATCTCCATCTAGAAATAACCATAAAGAGCCAACTAACAATCCAAGTTTGACTTATAACAAGCTCACGCTTCATTCTTACCTCTCTTTCTGTTCTTTCCTCCCTTTCCCTTGGTTTATTGGATTGAACATTCTATTTGCAGTTACTTTCCTAATTTTTTATAACTTTGACTGGTTACTTTAATGTATTTTGGTTTTTATTTTTATTCTTTTTTTATGATAATTACGATGATAAAACGTTTTATTAAGCTAATTTCGTTTGGAAGAGTGACTACGGTTTTGTTTCATTGTTTTGGTACGAAATTTTGTCTATTAAAAGAAGTCATGTCTGATACTTTATAGTATGTGACTGTCATCACCGAATGGTAATGGGGAGAGGAGAAATGGAGAATGTGCACATCTGGTCCTGTTGGACATGGTTTATATTTATAAAATCCATAGAAACACTTCAAAATCTATTAAAATTTGAAATGATTCGAGTGAAATCATATAAAATAAGGTGAAATTATATAAAATCCATTATAATTCTAAATCATTTAAAATCTATTAAAACCCATTAAAATCTCAATCGAATACACCCCCCTTAATTTGATTTCTTAGCCTACTTATTTTCCTAAGAACGAGCATGTAATTTTTGCTGAAAATGTCTGGGTTTTGAATTTAGGGTTTTACGGCGTATTATCCTACACGTTAAGGCATCTTTAGAAGAAGAAAAAAAATAGAATTCAAGAAAAACTATATTGAGGATGATTATATATATATTGCAATTTCACACCTATCACCTCGCATTTTGGCAATGTGTAATGACCCGTCCCGAATATCGGGATTGAATATTAATTAATCATGATTTTACTAATCGGGGATTAGTTGAGTGAAATCGGACGAAACGTGCAAAATGACCGTTTTGCCCCTAGCGTGGGCAAAATGTTGACTTTTAGTTCGGGCGGTCAAACGGACCTTGACCGATGACGGTGACGTAGTTCGGGACGTCACGAGTTCATAGACAGGTGGCACGTTCGATTCCGACATTCGAGGAGAAAGTTATGATGTTCGGAAGTTGAGGGGTATTTTGGTAATTTGGCATAGTAGGGGCCAAATGTTGACTTTTTGATCGGGAGGTCCGATGGACGAGGGCCAAGGACCGTTACGTAGGTCTCGTCGATACGAATCCAACGACAGGCGGCATGCCGAAATCGGAGATTCGACGACGAAGTTATGGTCACGGAATCAGGCTCGATTAACCGAACGAACCGGGAATACTCCCCTTCAGTGCTTGCCAGACAAGGGATGTTTGCGCGGATTTCTGCTGCTGTCACTGCCTCACGATCAGTCCCGAACGTCGTACCACGGCCTGGAGGGTCACAAAACAGAAAAGGTGTGAGTGGACAAAAATGACCTCTTATAAAAACATTTATCAAAATACATTCTTACCCTCCAGTTTTCACAAACTTGCATGCATATCGTAAAACATGAGTGACCGATAAAATCAAAACATATTTTCCCATGGTCCATAAAACTCATGTTCACCAAATCAGTTTATGTTATAAAACATCAAATCCCGGCTCTCAGGCCAAAACATGTGAAAACATAATCACTGGCCACAAAGACCAAAAACCCGTACTCCATACCTGTACGTCATCACAAATAACATCAATCAGCACCAATCACAAGTAAGGGTGGCAATTTTTGACACGACCCGATACACGACTCGAAACCCGCACGAAATTTATGCGGGTCAACCCGCACGATTAAAATTTCGGGTCATTTTCGGGTCAACCCGTTATGACCCGTTTATTAAACGGGTGGGTTTCGGGTCAACCTGTTAACCCGTTTAATAACCTGTCAACCCGTTTAATAAATGGGTAGATTTCGGGTTAACAGGTTAACCCGTATATTGGCTTATATATTGACCCATTTAATAAATGTGTCATTACTAACCCATATATCTACCCATTTACTACATAAATATCTATTAAATTTTATAATTTAAATAGGTTAAACATGTTAAATGGGTTAAACGGGTCAAACGGGTCATAGGTTAATTGGGTTTTGAGTATGACCTATTTATTAAATGGGTTAAACGGGTTACACGGGTCATTAACAGGTCGGGTTCGGGTTGGACATTCTTGACACGATTATTAAACGGGTCGGGTTCGGGTTGGGCATAAATGGGTAAAACAGAATTCATGACACGACACGAACCCGACACGACACGACCCATTGCCACCCCTAATCACAAGTGCACAATACACATATCAATCCAATCAATCCGCACTACTCACAAGTGCTGCACTACGCGTAGGCCAATATCCAGTCACTCTCTCGAGAATAAACACCTCTGGGCTCAACCCCCTCGGGCTCAGTCACCTCTGGGCGAACACATCCCCAGGTTCAGACACCTCCGAGTGGTACATCCAGGCTCAGTCTCATCCGAGAAGCTGACTACCATAGGATCAACTCCCGATCCTACAATCACATCCCCCAAGCTCCGGTCGTCTGGGTAATCCCCCCAAATACCGACCGTTTGGGAATATCACAATCACAATGAAAACCATCCCGAGAATTACATCCCAAAACATTTCTGTAACGACCCGTCCCGAATATCGGGATTTAATAATATTTGATTGTGACTTACTAATCTGGGATTAGTTGGGCGATTTCGGATGAATTGTGCAAAATGACCGTTTTGCCCCTAGGCGTGGACAAAACGTTGACTTTTATTTCGGATGGTCAAATGGACTTTGACCGATGACTGTGACGTAGTTTGGGACGTCACGAGTTCATAGACAGGTGGCACGTTCGATTCCGACGTTCGTGGTGGAAGTTATGATGTACGGAAGTCCAGGGGCATTTTCGTAATTTGGACGATATAAGGGTGAATGTTGACTTTTCGACCGGGATGTCCGATGGCCGAGGGCCAAGGACCGTTACGTAGGTATCGTCGATACGAATCCAATGACAGGCGGTACGCATCAATCGGAGTCCGTATGACCAAGTTACGGGTCAGGATGCGTGAGGGGCATTTTGGTAATTTTCTGCACAAGGGCAGAAATGTAATTTCACACGGGACACTGTTCCATTGAACTGGTCGTGTAGTGGATGCTTTGTGCGATCGATCCCTTGATTGTTTATCAATTAAATGGCTGGATTGGGACGGTTTGAGGTGGAATTGCACATGGGGATTGAGTTGGCATCGATTGCACGACATGGGCACTGGGTTTTCTTTTGTTTTTGGGACAGTGCAGGGGAACATTACACAGTGGAAATTGGATACTTTTGGATGCCTTTAACGGCTGAATGGGATTAAAGGAATGGTGTGTGAGTCGTGTGGGTTCCTCTGTGATTGAGAATGGAAGGATTGAGTGAGTTTGGGGTTGGAATTTCTCTGAGAAACCCGAAACTGGTTTCTGGGAAATTCAAATTCGAACTTCGGTTTTTAGGCCAGCCCAAGCCTAATTGATGGTGGATTGAGCTTTCTGGAACTTCAACGAGTCGAATCAGATCAAATGGAGCAAGCTTTGGGGCTCCTAGGGCCGTGGACGGACGAGGTGGACGGCCGGAAAACTCGAGCTTGAGTTGTGGTGATTGAGGTAATGTCGTGTTCAATTAATCATGCTAATTGGTTCGTGTTAGTCCTTATATGCTTCATATGAAGTTAATTTGACAATGGTTAAGGATTGATGGAGTTTTGGTGATTGACCCGTTTTGGGTGATCACGGGTTAATGGCTTGATTAAGGAATAGTTGATGTTGATCGATGTCACAGAACTGAAATTCATATGCTAATGATGTTTTAGGATCAAGAACGGATTGAATTGATGTCGAATTGGGTGTGATTGAGCCGGATCCTATCGCGGGTAATCAGACCCGTTTACCAGACAAACGGGTGAAGATGGTGACTGTAGCAGTCACTATAGCAGGCGCGTGGCTTTCACGCGCAGCCACTCACGGCGGCGCGTGACGGCGCGTGGGCACGAATCTCGAGGTGAGGTCAACATGACTTTTATCCTATTCAATGTTACGAACATTTTGGGATTGGTTTCGTGTCGATCGGATCCCGTTTCGTTATTGTTCGGGATGTCCGAAAGTTTTAAATCCAATTTAAAAATACTTAAAAATTCGGGAAAATTACGGGACTTGAATAGGATGTTAATGATGAGGTTAGTAATCCTCTAATGTGATTTGAACAGGTTTGGGAGTCCCGGTGATAATGGTGTGGCCCGGGAAGGCCTATGGCACGCGTATCGAGGCGCTCGGTTAAACGGTCTGTGAGTGGACATTGGTTTCATAAATTCGATGCATGCATAACTGTTTTATGATTGCTATAATTATGATTAAATGATTTACTTTGGATATCGGTGAATTTAAAATGATTTCACGTATTTCGAGGGGAATTACGTATTTGCACGTAAACCGAGGTTTTCTGGATTTGCACCGATTTCCATAAATGTGGTTGGATATGATTTCATGAAACGGTTACGAACTTGAATAATGTAAAATCGGGCCAGGGGCCCAGTTGAACTATGAAATCGGGCCAGGGGCCCAGTTAACATATGGATCGGGATAGGGGCCCAGTTAACTTGTGAAATCGGGCCAGGGGCCCAGTGGATTTCTACATACGATTGCGGGTCGGGGACCCGAAAATGGAATTGAATAAATATTTTCTGGTTTACATTTTATATATGTTCACATGCTGGAATCAATAAATGGTTTTGATGATATTTCGGTTACGGCACGTTTCACGGTATTTGGGCATGAGACCCGTTTGATGAAACGTAACGATCGGTTCGGATTTTACCTATGTATACATATATGTTTTGCATGTGGATATCAATAAAATGTATTTGGTACTGCACTGTATAGATCCTTCCATATTATATTGTCTCCTCCGGCGAGGTACCCCGGAGAGGTCACGGACGTCTAGTACGTCCAGCGTCTATGACGCTAAGCATCGGGGATGCAGTACCCGAACGGGGTTCGGGGATTGAACTCGGAAATTGAGACCCGAGTGGCACGCGTAGCCTTGTGATTGTGACCTTATTGACGCCAGGGACGTCAGACATCAGGGATGTCGGATTGGGGTGTATAGTGCAGTGGCTAAAATTATGGTTATGGTTTATATTATATGCCTTATGGTTCATATTACTGGATTGATGAAATAACTCTTGGATTGACTTTTGGAAATTGAAACTATGCTTTGGTTTCCGGGCTAAGACCCTAATGGTTATTTCTAAATAAATATGGGATTATTGGTTTTTGATGCATGCATATGATTTTACTGAGGGGCATAAATGTCTTATAAATGTTTTTAACAGACTTGTTTATTTTCGTCCACTCACAGCTTTTGTTTTTAATGCCCTTCAGGTTGATTCCGGATACGACTGCAGCAGAGACTTGAGCGTCACACACCTCCTCCATCGATCCTTACGCACTCTAGAAGCCCGTTTGGGCAATGGCAATCGGTTATCCCTTGTCTGACGCCTCTTGTCAGACGGGAGCACGTCACATTCCATCGTAATCCCGGGGGGATTGGGATGGGTCGTGTCATTTCAATCAAATCTTGACTTCATACCAAGTCAAGATCATTCTCAACTGGGTCTCAAGCCCAAAATACCTTTTACACATAAACCGTTAAAATCACATTTAAATCAATAGAATAATCCGAAAATCATCATTGACTCACCAACCAAGTCAAAACATCATTTTAGAAATCATTTAAACTCCGGGCCTAGCCCAAAACATCATTTGCACGTACCTCGTAAAACGTGCCCGAAAGACTGATTAAAATAATCATAAAATCCCAATAAATCATTAATTTCACAATTTCACAAATGACTCCAATTCCGAGTCAAAATCACTATTCACTTGGGTTCTCATGCCCAAAATAACATTATCACGCAAATTCATGCGTTGCAACCTCCGTTGCCATTTTCACGTAAATCCACAAAATTGACCCTTGACTCATCCCCGAGTCATCACATCATTTTTCAATCCATGACTCAATAATCCGAGTCCACACATTATTTCCAACCAGTTTTAATCCCGGACTCACAGACCAAGTCCAAACATCATTTTTACCCAATTTCGTAATTTCTCGAAAATTACCCAAAATAATAATATAATAATCATAAAACCGAGAAATTACCGGATTGAAACATAAATCATGCCCAAGCATATAAAGTCATATAATAAGGCATTAAAATCATATATGCATGCATCACGGTTAGAAAACAAAGTCCACTCACACACACCGTCCAAAACGGTCCGTTTCCGAGCTGCACGTTTTTCCGTAAAATCTGGAAATCACAACTCCTGTCCAAAATCATTATAGAGGGTTACTAACATCTCAAAATACATCATATAATTTTCCCCAATTTTTCTGGGATTTAAATACGTATTTTTATCGTAATACAAAACTTCGGATACGCGGAACATTAACGAAACAATATCCGATTTCATCGAAATCAACGTCAAAATGTTCGTTACACTGAGAGGATCAAAAGTCATGTTGACCTCACCTTGAGACTAGGCCGGACGCGCCCCCACGCGCCGCCATGATTGGCTGCGCGTGAAACCCACGCGCCAGCTACAGTGCTGTCTCCCTCACCCGTTTGTCTGTAAAACGGGCCATTTAACCCGCGAAGCGACCCGGTTCGTTTTCTGTCAATTCGACATTGATTCCACCAATTGAACATTCAGTCAGTTTCGATTCAAGTCTAATTAGAGTTCTGTGGACTTAATTACAAGAAACATTACCTCTAACCTCACGATCACAGATGATCAATCGAAGGTCCTCCGGCCATTGTTCAACATTCCAAAACCTTCACCGTCACACGATTTCCCCAAATTGATTAATCCAGCAGAATCAAGGGACTCAGGTAAGCATTTTCCCCAACTCAATTGCATCCAATCACAGCTCAAACTCCACGACTCAAGTTCGACATTCCTCACGGTTACCAAACCCGTTCAGAGTCAATTTGGCATCAATTCACCTCGTTTTTGATCTGGTTCCACTCGTATCAACCTCAGGAAGCTATTTCCAAGCTTCAAATCGATCATCACAGCTCAATTCATCCTAATCGAATTTCCCCCCTCAAAATTCGAAAATTCGAATTTCCAAATTCAGGCCCTCTCTCTGTCCCTCGTGCTTCCTTGATGATTAAATCTCAACACCCTCTCAATTCCTCACACACTGGTTCAGAAATGGAAGGAAATGGTGGACAATTTCAGGCTCTCTCAATCTCTGCTTCTCAGTTGTGCACGGGTAAGAAACAGAACAAGATTAATGGAAATTAAAGGTTTAATTAATTAAAATAATATTAAAACATCATAATTAGGTCTCCCCAAAATCATGGATCCATATTTTGTGCCTGATTTTAAGGGATGGGTTCGCCCAGAGGTGACTGAGCCCGAGGGGGTTGAGCCCAGAGGTGTTTATTCCCGAGAGAGTGACTGGATATTGGCCTACGCGTAGTGCAGCACTTGTGAGTAGTGCGGATTGATTGGATTGATATGTGTATTGTGCACTTGTGATTGGTGCTGATTGATGTTATTTGTGATGACGTACTGGTATGGAGTACGGGTTTTTGGTCTTTGTGGCCAGTGATTATGTTTTCACATGTTTTGGCCTGAGAGCCGGGATTTGATGTTTTATAACATAAACTGATTTGGTGAACATGAGTTTTATGGACCATGGGAAAATATGTTTTGATTTTATCGGTCACTCATGTTTTACGATATGCATGCAAGTTTGTGAAAATTGGAGGGTAAGATTGTATTTTGATAAATGTTTTTATAAGAGGTCATTTTTGTCCACTCACACCTTTTCTGTTTTGTGACCCTCCAGGCCGTGGTACGACGTTCGGGACTGATCGTGAGGCAGTGACAGCAGCAGAAATCCGCGCAAACATCCCTTGTCTGGCAAGCACTGAAGGGGAGTTTCGGACCTTTAGTTGACTTGTCAGACGGGAGCAGGACCGGGCACGGTTGTTGACGTCCAGTTGGGACGGGTCCTGTCACAATGTCTCCCAACAATTTCTGAATATTTACTTTCACCAATCGTCTTTATAGTCATTTACATAACACGTATTGAAAAATTGGATAGATTCGCAAGCTCGAATTATGTAGTGTTTGGCCCCTTGAGAGTAAACACATAATAAGGTGCATAAAATTGTGTTAGCATCAAGTGCGCATATGAATTATGGTTAGTATTTAGTCATATATATATATATATATATTTCATTTTCAGAAATGGTGAAGAATAAGGAGCAAAAGCAAACCAACCTCCCGACATAATTGAATGTGCATTTGGTATAGTCTCAAACATGTTTCCACCAACGTGATTTACACCTGTATCTAATACATAAGATTACATTTAATCACGTTGATTAATAAAGCAAATAAATCAAATAAAAAGTTTTCATGAGACAATGAATATTACGTACTAAATTTTTTTAATTTGAACCCTCTTCTTCTCTTGTTTTTACTTGAGATTTAATCCAACTCCTTGTAATGAAATTTAAGCAAAACAAAATGATTATAAGAAAAATTTCCTAATTAATTATGAGGTAGCCTTTGATGATACTAATTAATTAATCTACTAACCTTGGCATGAGCAACAACATTGGGCAAATCAAAGTTAATTCCGTGGATTTGGGGATGGGGTTCATAGAGACCACTTTGCAAATGCCACCCCCAGGCCCCAATATCCATAAACTCTTTCACCTCTTCAAATCCTCCATAAACCCTAAACACGTCATTGAAAATGAGGTTGAGGTTGGAACTTTGTGCCATGGACTTAATAAACAACTAGGGGATTCCATGGGCCTTGTAGAAAGGCAAGCCATCTTTGCAAGTCCAAGCTCCTATACCAATGTCAAGTTGAGTAGAAAATACTGAGAATGACAGCCACAATTAGGGGTTGGTTTTAGAGATGTTTAGAGGGGGGAATGGCCAGCCAACAACATCTCTTAGCATTCTCTCCAAATTCGCTGCCTGGCATTATGGTTTGAAGCTGGAATTTGGGAAGCTATTTCTTGTGCAGTGAGATGAGATTCATGGCCTGATTTGGCAATGATGCTGAAGACATTGAGGTTAATTGCAGCTTTTAGTGAGATCATATTTTCTAGACTTAATTTGGCTCTTGGGCACCAGTCACTTAATATGTACTCTTAAGGAAGACAAGGACTTGTTCTATCGGTGGGTGGGTGGAGATTCATTTCCGCACCAAACGGTGGTTGGGTGGTGAAGAATTGACCAGAACGTCTTGTCTTCATTCATAGCCGAAAGACTGTATTTATACAGTGAAGGGAGAGAAAACTGTGAACAGTTATCTCTCCTTATTTGTTTCTAGAAACTGCCTACAGAACTAATCTTTGGACAGTTGTCCACTGACTAACCTTATCTGTCCTATATTGTTTACAAGTGTACAATTATGAGTGTATTGATGAACCTAGCTAGGATGTATGACTTTAGGGTATTCTATCTAACATCCCCCCGCAAACTAGGTACCTTGTTGGTGACAAGTTTGGATGCAAGAGTGGAGTGGCGACAGACAGAGAACCCTTTGGTAAAAAGATCAGCAAGCTGCGCTTCAGATGGGACAAACAGGACATGGTGAGTTCCTGAAGCCACCCGTTCTCAGAGAAAATGGTAGTCCAATGCTATATGTTTAGTGCGGGCATGAAAGACTGGATTTCTGGTCATGAAATTGGTGCTGAGGTTGTCACAGTAGAGTTTAATGGGCATGGCAGGGACAACACCGAGTTCTCTAAGTAGGTTAAGGAGCCATAGTGTGTATGCACATGTGTAGGCTAGTGCTCTATATTCTGCCTCTGAACTGAAGCGAGAAACAGTTCGCTGTTTCTTTGCACACCATGAGATGAGGGTAGACCCAAGGAAGATGCAGAAGCCTGTGACAGACCTTCGGGTATCTTGGCATCCAGCCCAGTCTGCGTCAGAAAAACCTTGAATTTGGAGCGGAAACGGGGAGCGGTTGATGGTGATTCCATGGCCAAGAGTGCCCTTGAGGTATCTGATGATCCTCTTGACAGCAGTGAGATGAACATCAGTAGGGAAACTCAGGAATTGAGCAACCTGCTGCACTGCAAAGGAGATGTCTGGACGGGTTAGTGTGAGATATAAGAGGGCACCAACGAGTTGCCGGTAGGCAGATACATCATGTAGGGGCTGACCAACAGCAGCAGTGAGAGTTTGCTTAGGAGCCACAGGTGAGAGGGCCAGTTTGCAGTCTGTGAGTCCACTCCGCTGAAGAATATCCAGGGTGTATTTAGTCTGAGTGAGGTGAAGGCCAGTGACAGTGTTGTTGGCCTCTATGCCTAAGAAGTAATGCAGAGGACTGAGGTCCTTGATAGCAAAGGCTTGAGCTAAGGTAACCATGAAGGAGGAGACTGCAGCTTGGGAGTTCCCTGTTAGGATTATATCATCAACATAAAGGAGCAAATACATGAGAGTAGTATCTTGACGGAAGATAAACATGGAGGGATCCGATCTGCTTTGCATGAAGCCATAGGAGAGGAGGAAGGTGCAAAAACGATCAAACCAGGCCCTTGGGGCCTGTTTGAGTCCATATAGAGCCTTCTGGAGGTGGCAGACATGGTGAGGATGGGCAGGATCAATGAAGCCAGGAGGCTGGACCATGTACACTTCTTCCGTGAGTTTACCATGGAGAAATGCGGTGGTGACGTCCATCTGTCTTAGGGGCCAATGCAGAGAGACAGCAATTTCAAGAACAGCCCAGATGGTTGTGGGTTTGACAACTGGACAAAAAGTTTCTGTGTAGTCAATACCCTCATGTTGGTGGAAGCCCTTGGCCACTAGACGTTCCTTGTAGCGCTCTATTGTGCCATCAGCATGTCGCTTGATGCGATATACCCACTTGCAGCCAACAACATTGGCGTGTGGTGGTAAAGGGACAACGGACCAAGTTTTCTGGTGCATTAAGGCAACATATTCAGCTTGCATGGCCTGTTTCCACTTGTGGGATTTTGAGGCCTGTTTGTAGGTTGTAGGTTCAACGGGAGGATCAGGGACAACATAGGCTTCGGGAAGGGGATACTTGGAGGCAAATAGGAGATGTTTGGATTTGGAGATGCTAGCTTTGCTGCGAGTCACCATGGGATGAATGTTAGGGGGCCTAGAGACTTTAGGTGCTGCTGGGGAAGGGGCAGGAGAGTTTTGGGATGGGTCGGATAGAGAATGGGAGGAGGGGGAAGAGAATGATGGTGGAGGGTTCGCTGGTGGTGGGGGCGTTGAAGGGGACAGAGGTGGTTCTGGAGTTTGAGTTGTTAGTGGGACACTGGTGTGCACAGGAATGAAGGAGAAATCTGAGGGAGGTTCAGATGGAGAAACTTTGAAGGGGAATTGATTTTCATTGAATATAACATGTCTACTGATGTAGACACGGCCAGTGGGTACATGGAGGCATCTATAGCCAGCATGGTGCTGGCTATACCCGAGAAAGATGCAGGCTAGGGAGCGGGGTTCGAGTTTATGGCTGGTGTATGGGCCAAGGTATGGATAACAGGTTGAACCGAAGACACGGAGAGTGTGGTAAGGTGGTTGTCTTCCATAGAGAGTGAAGTAGGGAGTGGACCAATTGAGTGTTGGTGTGGGAAGCACATTTATTAAGAAAACAGCAGTGGAAACTGCTTCTGCCCAATAAGAATAGGGCATACCAGAAGATAAGAGTAACGTTCTCCCCATTTCAGAGATGTGCCTGTGTTTGCGTTCAGTAAGGCCATTTTGTTGGGGTGTGTGGGGACGGGAAAATCTGTGTTGAATACCGTGCTGATGACAGAAGGTTCGAAAGGTCTGATTATCAAATTCTTTGCCACCATCACTTTGAAAGTGTTTGATGGTGGTGGAAAATTGGGTTTGGACATAGGTTAGGAACCTGGAAAAGTGGGAAAAGACCTCAGATTTGAGGCGTAGTGGAAAAATCCAGCTGTACCTATTGTAATCATCAGTGAATAAAAGATAGTATCTAAAACCAGAAATGGACGGGACAGGGGACATCAATACATCTGAATGAACTAAATCAAAAGCTTTTATTGATTGATGTACAACAGGGGAAAAAGACAGCCTTGTTGATTTGCCTAGTGCACAACTATTACAGAATTGGGAGGGATCTAGTGGAGCTGTAGGAAGGATCCTGTTTTGGGAAGCCATCACACGCAAGACCTGAGCAGATGGATGACCTAAGCGGTTGTGCCACAGACTGGAACTGGTGGTCAGCAAAGCTTGAGGGGTGGATAAACCGTGAGGAGTGATGGGGTACAAACCATCTTTACATGGGCCCTGAAACAGAATAGAGTTGGTGTGTAAATCTTTAATGATAAAATGAGTGGGGTAGAAGGTGATGCTAACTTGCTGGTCCTGAGTAAACTGGGCAACATATAAGAGATTTTTGCGAATGGAAGGGATGTGGAGGACATCTGAGAGATTAAAAACATAGGGTCCTGAGGAAAAACAGACATTGCCAGTGTAGTTGATGGGCAGAGTCGCTCCATTGCCAACCATCACATTGTCAGTGGAGGAGGGTGGTGAGTGTCGTGGAGGAGCAGGGGTCAGGGTCATGTGGTGTGTGGCACCACTATCCGGGTACTAGTTAGGATCAGCAACAGCGGCTAAATGAAGACCAGCAAAAGCTTGACTGATGTCATGGTCACTTGTCTGTTGGAGTTGGGGGCATTGGGCGGCAATGTGGCCATGGCAATTACAAGACCAGCATTGTGGCCCAGAGGGTCTGAAAGATGGGTTAGGGTAGGATCCAAGTATCCCTACAGAAGAGTTTCGGGTAGAACCCCTGCGATAGGAAGACCTTGGAGGTTTGTTCGGTCGAGGACCACGTTGAAACTGTGGTCTCCCGTGAGCACTGTAGTAGGTACTGGGAGTAGGAACTGTGGTAGGGCTTGCAGGTTGAGCATAGAAAGCCGTGGGAGGAACAGCCAGGGCAGGGTTAGTAGTGGAGGTTTGTTGGGCTTCAAAAGAGAGCAAACGTGCTCTGAGATCAGAAAAGGGAGGGAGGGGAGGGAAGTTCAACATTACTGTAACAAGCATTGTGTATTCTGGGCCAAGGCCACGAAGAACTGCTGTGACTAGATCAATTGAGGAAAATGGTTGATTTATGGCAGCAAGGGAATCATCCAAAGTTTTGGCATGGGTAAGGTATTCAGAAATGGATTTATGTCCCTTGGTGAGAGACATAAGTTGGAATCGAAGGTTTGTTGCATTGGCTAGGGACTGCTGGGAAAAGTTTTGAGAGAGACATTCCCAGATGTCTCGAGAGGTGTTGAGTCCTACTACTTGGGACAAAATGGATTCAGTGAGAGTGGCCCGTAGCATGCTAATCATGGTTTGGTCAATTTTATACCACTGATGATAGGCAGGGTTTGGTTGAGGGACAGTGGGAGAGGTGATAACAGACTCTGAAGTTTCAGACTGAGGGGAAGAAACAGCAGGTGTTTGTGGTGGCAATGTAGGGGGAGGAGCAGGGTGTGTTCCATCTATGAAACGCCAGTAGTTATGTCCTATAAGGAAGGGTTTGATCTGGGATTCCCAGAGGAGATAATTTGTTTCATTTAGTTTAACAGACACCAAGGTTGAAACGTGATTAGGAGAGATTGAAGGGGAAGAGCATGAATCGGTTGCCATAGTAGAAAGGAAGATTAAAGAGATTAGAGAAGGATCGATGATGGTGGTCAGACTTAGTGCTTTGATACCATGAAGAATTGGTCAGAATGTCTTGTCTTCATTCATAATTGGTCAGAATGTCTTGTCTTCATTCATAGCCGAAAGACTGTATTTATACAGTGAAGGGAGAGATAACTGTGAACAGTTATCTCTCCTTATTTGTTTCTAGAAACTGCCTACAGAACTAATTTTTGGACAGCTGTCCACTACAGAACTAATCTTTGGACAGCTATCCACTGACTAACCTTATCTGTCCTATATTGTTTACAAGTGTACAATTATGAGTGTACTGATAAACCTAGTTAGGATGTATGACTTTAGGGTATTCTATCTAACAGGTGGAGACTCATTTCCGCACCAAAATTAAAGCTTGAGCTCTCTTGAAATGCTTTCTTATATTTCCGAAATTCGACAAAATTAAAAGAAGGAAAGAAAACACATATTTCATGAGTAATTGAAATGCTCAACCAGAAATAAACAAGACATTCAAGAATATTTGGTGTTAGATCTCAAAATCATTGATCATAATATACAATGTAGTGGGAGTGGGGTACATTTTACAACACAATCTATACTTGAAAATCTAGGATCGATGATTTTCATTTTGGCAAACGTACGTTGCTCACAATTAATTTCATTGTTAGGACTTAGGAGCTGCAATAAGGGTGAAGAGTTCTGCAATCTAATCGACAAAAATCGGGGAGTGTGTGAGGATACCCAAAAGGAATAAGGGTCAAGAGTTCTGCAATCTACACAAGCGAAGCAGCAAGTAGTGGCTCAATCGGGGTGTCATCTGAAATTACAGCATTGTGCTCGACCTCTGGCTAACTTGTCCCAAAGACAGATCATTTGCCGTGGGGATTGGTAATGCGCGGTGTAATAGTTCTCCAAGCATCCGTACTGACAAAACTTCCAGTTATGGGAGTATTGGACGGCTGCCATGGAAGTGTTGAACTGCTCCACCCACATTCCCATGCTCACATCTTCCATTTTAAAAAGCTGCAAGTAAACAACACATAACATTTTCAATAACAATGTGATGATAAGATGCAACTGGGAAATGTAGGACATCTTCCTACACAGTAGGAAATAAGTCGAACTAGTTAACTAACCCTTAGGCTTCGATTCCCATGCTGAGAAATGATAAATTTGGCAATATCAATGGAAATGACATAACCGGGGCCATTGGCATATGGAGGATAAACCTCTTCTGGCCACTCCTGCAAAAGAGATGGTAATCCTTCAGATATAAAGGAAAAAACAAAGAAAGGAAAAGAAAGGCCCACACAAAAAGGGAATTTAACTCTTTGAAAACTTATAGGCTTATGGCCCTCTCCCCAGCAAAAAATTAAAAACACATAAATTTGGATAACAGCAATAACAAGTAGGGAAATCGGGATTTCATATGCTGAGAAATTATTTTTTTGCCCACTCATATTATTGTACTGGTTCCATGGCGTAAAGCCCGAGTGCTTTTACTTCCCAGCACACCTGTCCAAGCATTCATAATCAACAAAGATTGACTTCTGCCGACCTTTCCACTATATTCAATTTTCAAATCATATGATTAAGAAAAGTAGATCCTACTGAACAAACGGGTCAAGACATTCAAAAACCCAGAAGATGGCTAGTTGGCTTATTAAATACAACTCTTGAACAAAAAAAGATAATAGGATGGCTGAAACAATATGTAAAGATGCACACCGAGTTGCATACCTCATAGGTTACAGCCCATTTTCCAGTTCTAAGAGGGCGATGCAAGAGGTTAAGATTGCCCATATAAAGGGACTTTTGAGAAGAGATGCCACCAATTTCCTTTAAAACAGTGTCCACTCTAACAAATGTATCATCATCGCATTTCATGATGTACGCCGCTGTCAAGTTCTGAACCTACATCAAGATGTTGAAGCTTTTAAAAACCAAAGAATAGGAACACAGGAGAAGGCCCAGTGGAAGGGAATTCCAAACAAAAAATGCATTTACGAACAGTTGATCAAAAAATATACCTAACATATAATTACAAACACATACACATAAATGTGCACACACAACGAAAGAATACTGGAACAGTGAACTCACCCCAAACTCACAAATAGAGATGGTTTTCAGAACAACAAGCTCATAGCGATCCATAAAGGGCAAAATCACAATATCACCAAAGTAAGCAGCCTCTTTCTTCAGCACTGCATTTACCTCCTTCCTTGGATTCTATAGAACTTAAGTATTAGTATAAACAAATATTGAAGATAAAATTTAATTCAATTTACGCTTTGACCCACATATTCCAATACCCTCGTAGCCTCTGTAGAAACCTCAATCCTCTAAAAAGTCACACTGTTATGTAATTCAATTTTTAGTATCGCTAAAGCAATAAAAAAAGGAATTCAAAAGTTATGACACTTAGGCTTGAACCAGGAAATACCCACTGAAGGGTGGGTTACTAGTTACTACTACCTACCTGCCCCTATAGGGACTTCATTTTCTTTTTCTAATATAAAACATTGTGAAATGATCCAGGTATAGAACTTGAACTCTAATCAAGTAATTCCTGCAAGTTGGAATCCACTTAGGGAGTCTAGATAACAAACAGAAAACCTCGAAGACTGAATTTCAGACTCAACCAATTAGTAATTATATACCAGGCACGATGAGATGTAACCAATCAAGGACATATACATTTAATGAGAAAAATATTCATACGATCTCGTAAAAAAATTACCAACACCAGTTGGTCACAGGATCTGCCCACAGAGCTCTTACGTTTAGATCAATTATTGAGGAACTGAAATACAAGAAACTTACCAACGCAACAAAGAAACGGACTACTACGTTTGAAGATTTGATTGCTGATGATTGCATCCAAGTTTTTCTTACTGCCATGCGCTCTGCAAAGTGATTTGTAGCAGAAAGAACTCCGATAAATAGTCGAATAGGCTTCTTAGGCAAAGGACGAGCTTTCCAATTCTCTGACATCTCTAGTACTCTTTGAGGTGAGAAGCTTGGATGAGAAGTGGGAAGAGAAGTAGCATAGACAGAATGAACATCAACATCTCCTTTAATTGCTAATCCGGTTGCATCTTCAAGTGTAAAACCCTAAAGTTAAAGCATAGAAATAATAGAAAAACTGCATCGCATTAATGATGGGGAAAAAAGGGGAAAGGGACAAGGAATAAAACTGAAATGATATAACCAAACACTTCAGAATAGATATAGTCATTAATCATAACAGTGCCTTCAGAAAGTTGACCCTTCAAGGGGAATGGAAACCAAGCAAAAAAAGAACAAAGAAAAAAGAAAAAAGGATCTGAAAGGATAAATAAAATCGCTTTAAAATGTCCAATTAATTAGAAGTAATTGGATGATGGTTAGTGTCTAGTAAAAGAGTGCTGGCCTGAGAGAAGGCAGCCCCTCCCAAAGATATTAGTCTCTAACTAGAAAAGTAAATGTTTGAGCTTGAGCTAAATAGATACACAGGTGCAAATTCTGAAAAATGAACATGATTTCTTGTCCCACCAAAAGACCTGTAAGGCCGAACTAGCAGCACTACATGCACCAGATTTTCAATTTTGCACCATGCACATCTCAGAAGCATAAATAAGCAGTATAGCGAAGTTGGCCACTTATACAACATACCGTCCGATAAGGAAATGAAGTCACATGCCTGCCCCCAACATTAATATGGAATCCATCCACACCAGCACGTATGGTCAAAATAAACAATCTACCCTCTGTGAAGGGAAATGGCCAGGTAACTTCTGGCTTCTGCTCACGTCCTATGAATCTCTTAAACCATGACGTAGTCTTGGTTTTGGAGTCCTTTGAGTCAACCATATCATTCCGCATCCATTTCTCACATCTCCCATATCCATCAACTGCCACATATGTGCATCAAAGTTAACTTACAATCCACCTGTTATATCCAGTGGTCTTGTAAAAACAACCAGATAATAGAAAGAAGGTAGAAGCTGGAATCTAGATGAGAGAAGCATAAAAAAGAAGGGGATTTGATTTTATAAATTTGAAAACAAATAACTAGTATAACAATGTGAATATGGGATGGTCAGGATTGTTGAGAAGAGCCAGCCAGTACATGAAACCCGCATGATGAATATCACTAAGTTGAAAGGTTTAATATATAATCTACAAAGCAAACAGCAGCACGATCATAAGTAGGGGGGATGGATTTTATGATCTGAAAGCAAAAAAACAGCTCTGCATCCTTTAGCCTCATGATAATCTTCCCATTTCAAATTATTATCAAATAGTTTACTATCTTATCCTCATGAAAAGCAGTAATACCATTCATACAG
This sequence comes from Prinsepia uniflora, assembly GCA_032719365.1. NCBI lineage: Eukaryota > Viridiplantae > Streptophyta > Magnoliopsida > Rosales > Rosaceae > Prinsepia > Prinsepia uniflora. Next base: position 187,765 of record CM064868.1, read on the forward strand.
AGCTCATGCTTTTTAATTTTGTACTTGCCCACAACAATCATTCTACCTAGTTATAAATCCCATAGCTTATGATGAAGAAAAACAATGAAAAAGCTAAATTTCTCAATCAATGAACATATTTTACCTAGCACATCTTCATTGTTCTTGGATGGTAAGCCATCACATCTTTGAGCTGTTCCCCATTGCATCCTATAACAGGTGTTGTGCTCAATGACCGGCCGCTGGCTCCAATCTCCTTTTAATCGCGGATTCAAGTGTAATATCTTTGGTGGGTCCTCCCCATCCACTGACTTCAGCCCTTGTAACTCAACCATGAACTGCGAGACCATCACTAATCCATCACCCTTCCTCAACTTTGCAAGCTGGGGCACATACTCCTGATGGGCAAAATGGGATGTTCCCACCACTGTCACAGAAGAACCTGCAGCAAGCCCACATGGAAGGAACATTAACTTATCTCCCAGTTCCAATTCTTGCCCACTCATTGATAACCATGAAGGACATGACTCAGGTTTTCCCTCAACCATAGAACTCTCTCCTGTCTCCTTCCAATTCATTTTATCCACTTCTTCCCACGCATTCAACCCTAACGTCCAAGCCTCATCTGCCATCCTCTCAAGCACCGAAAGTTCATTAGTTCTATTCATTTTCCTCATGACCTTACCAGTAATCCGACCATATCGATGCTGTAGAGGCTTTATAGGCTTAGACCCATTTTTCCTCTCTTCCAAAGGTTGCTTACTAGGCCTCACAGGCGCATATTGGTTTTGGTCTTCCAACTTCCGGTGAAATGTATCCTTATAAACGGAACTAAATAATGGTTTAGTCAAATCTGCATCTTCAGAGTCCTCTACTTTGGCTAGGTCCAATCCAACATAACCATCATCACCATTCAAAACCTCTGCTATATCTAGAAAGTGGGGAAACTTATAAGCTATGAAGAGCAAATACAATGCAGCTACACCAAACAACAAATGCTGCAATTTGAACCTCCTAGCAACAGAAGGTTCAATTTTAAGCCTCTTCATCATTAATAACTACAGACTACAAAATACTCTACAACAACCAAAAGATTCGGATACCCATTTCCTCAGCACAGAAATTCAATTCAAATCAATCGTGGCAAAAAATACAAGCATACAGTGAGAACTCAAACTTCGTAATGGGTTCAGCACTTTTTTTTTTTATCGCACGCGTAAACAGATACAATAAAAATTATTACTCAGAGTCCCGCAACGAGCGCAACCCTCGTGTTTAGTTGCCACCCGGCGAAATCGATTGCAAGAAATCAACACAATGCAAGAAACCCATCAACAAATTCAACATAGCAAAGCCTTAAAATCATCAAAGTCTCACCGGCATTCTGCACTCAGTTTGATCTCCACCCAGGAAAAACCGCACAGCGAAAATGCAAATGGGATTAGATAGCTAGATGAAGTGGGCGAGAAAAAAACCTAATGCACAGCAGAAGAAGCAGAGGTGAGTATGAGAATGTTGGTAAAAAAAAGATGGAATTTTTATTGCGAAAGAAAGAAGATATTTTACTCCACGAGGGAATAACTGTGGGTAAGTAGATTTTTTTCTTTTCTTTTCCAAACTGTGGGTAAGTAGATTTCATTCCCATTCTTTTGGGTTTCTTTATTTGTCCCCTATTTCCTAAAGAATAGTCAGGTGGTTTTTTGCTCCTTCCACCTAAAATCTCTCCCTTTTTTTTTCTTTTTAAATATAATCAAATTGAACTTTGATCAAGTGTGTTTGATAATGTGATATAGTAATTAGTGACAATTCACAACTCATTATATAAAACATCGAGCCGTGTAATTTTTGTGTCCACAATTAATTAAATTTGGCTCATAATGTAAATTTAAAATTTTAAGTTGATTTTTCTTTTTATAAAATAAATTTCGGACAAATAAACTCACAGTCGAGTAAATAAATATGTGCATGAGATGATGAGAACTTATAGATCATGTGATATTTTGCAGGATGCAACTTTTAGCACTTCAAAAACATTATTTATAATTTTATACTCATATTGAACAAAAGAAAAGAAAAAATATGATAATTACTTTATAACCATAATAACAATTTTATTTCTATGATGAATATCTATCATCGATTATAAAATGGAATACAATATATCGAATTGCATCTAAGTTGTAAGATTGAATCAGTTAACAAATATTTTGCTAGTGTGTTCTTAAAATTAATATATATCCTCCACCAATGAATCAGTTAACACAATATCTATCCTCCACCAATATATGTTGTCCTTTAATATTGATATTTGTTTTTGTTTGGTTGCTTTTATTTTTATCAGAAAGCATTGCATGAAACCAAAGAAAAAGAAAAAAAGGTATGCCAGGTTGAAATTGAACTATTTTAAAAGGGAAAAAGAAAATGCAAAGCCCTTATCCAATTTTCCAAAACCCCGAGGCCCGAGTCCCTCACTTTCACTCTGGAGTCTACAGACACGGCAGCTGGCCCCAAAAAAGCTCCAAACTTTGAATCCCCAGCAACGATTCAAACCTTCATCTCCACCGAAAACAATCCTCCTTAGGAGCTGAACGAGCTCATCAACCCCCTCTCCATCGCAATACCACGGTAAGTTTTTAACTTCAAACTTCGGTTCTTTTGGTTACAAATTGAATTATGGTGCAAGATTAGAACTTTCGTTTACAGTCAGATTTTGGTGATATCTTTGTACTCAAATCTTCTATTATTATTTTCTTTTTAAATAAATTTGTGTTCAGCTTTCCAGATTTTGGTGATATTTATGCCGCGGTTGAAGTGAAATGGCGTCTATATCAGGAACTTGGCTTTATCAAGGTTTACTTGTTTCGTCTTGTTATTTTCTGTAATAATGAAGATAATTTTATATGCAAGTTTTCGTTTTTGTTCAACGTTTGGTGTGCGTGTGGCAGATAGAGGATTCAGAGGTGCAGTCTCAGCACACAGTCATGTTTCTGGGAACCAATGTTTCAATCATTTTAAGGTTCATATTCTCTCCAATATATATATATATATATATATATATATGCCTCTCTCTTTGGTGACTGGAATTTCTTTTGTTTTTCTGTTGATTGAATTGCTTGAACTTTTAGGCTTCTGTTAATCAAGTTTCTATCTCGATGTGAATTGATGTCTTTAGAATTGAACATGGGAAATGTCTTTGGTTCATTTTTTGTTTGGTTTTGGTAACAATGCGGTGTAAACTGGCTGTATGGCTAAGTTGAGATTAGAACTTTTAGTTCAGGAATTATGTAAATGCTTGATGAAAGTGTTCGAACTTGGGCTGATGTTGTCTCAACCTATGCCTTGTATGCTTGTAACTTTCTCTAATCTATTGCCTCCATGAATATGCTTGTAACTTGTACATCTATATGTTATGCACAGCTTTTAGTGCTTGTGTTATTGTATCATAATACCTGATTTTTAATGTCTGGATCTGGTATTAAACTGCTAGTTCCAAAATACATATTTCGTCTATTCAAGACACTTCATCACAACCATATTTTGCCTCCTTAGTTTTACTGTTTTAATGTTTCTTACCAATTACTGTTGTGTTAATTTCATTATGTATAATTTTGTGGGAATAGTACAGGCATCATCTGTAAGTTCATTGCCAGTTGGAATATTCCAAGTTAGAATTGGTTTATCAGCACAAAGGGCAACTTTATTTCCTTGTATAAAGTGTGAGAAGAGTGATGAGTCGTTCAAAGATGTCTCTATCGAGCGTCCACCATATGATAGTTATCTGGACTCAACATCTGGGCAGCTTGAACCTGCATCTGGAGCTCGTGCCAGCATTCCAGGGCAGGATTATTGGCCTGAAGGCACTGCTAGTCGAGTTCGGGCTGCCAGGGCTCCTGAGCCCACTGGAAAATCAGTTGGATCTCCATCTTATGGTAAAAATCCTGGAAGTAGGAGGGGGAAGAATAAAAAATCAGTTGCTTCTGGTGAATCTTCTGAACCAAAATCAGTTGCTGCTGGTGAATCTTCTGAACCAAGTGTAGAATCAATTGATACAGTGGCAGTGGAACTGGAACCAGGACCGTCAGATGATGCACCAGAGGATCCTAGAGATATTCCATCTGAATATGTTGTCTATCAGACTGAACATGAAAAAGAAGAAGAAACAGGATATGAACTGGACAAGAAACTTGGAATTCCTCATGCCTTTATTGATCCAGAAACAAAGAAGCCAATAGGGGAGCCGCTCACAAGTGATGAACTATGGTGGAACTGGAGAAAACCAGACAAGGAACAATGGTCCAGATGGCAAAGGAGACGACCAGATCTTGAAACGGTTAGTGCATATACTATATAGCAAACATGATAAGGCTGTATTAATTTGGGGATTCTGTTGTAAGACTCACTGGACTTATAAGCGAAGAGATCTTTAAACCAAATTTTTAGTGCATAAGTGATTTAAATTTTGGAAGTTTGCAATTCAACAGCATTTTATTACTAATTTGTTGTTAAAAATTACTAATCATGTTTTGATTTTTGGAGTAAATAATTCCTGGTCGGAAATCATTCACTGGCCTGCCCTACTACTTACAAGTTGGATCTTGTTTACATGAGTTTCTCACTTATAAGCCAAGTAATCAATCAACAAACTTACAAGCACATCAGAAGGAAAATGGTCTTTTACCTAAACTTGTGTTTCAACTTCACATCAGGTTTTTCTCAAAGCAATGGCAGAGACTGGGCAAGTAAAGCTTTATGGTGAACAACCAACATTGACAGAAACTTCACTTTACAGAGCAAGACGCCATCTTTTCAAAGAAGAAAGGTATAATCAATGATTAATTTTTCATCTTCGCTACGTACATATTATATTAGCATACATACATAGTATTTTTAGGATTATGTAATTGAAGCAAACTAGGAATGGATAAGGATGTGATGGAACTTGATGATTGGTTTTGTCATCTTTTGTTCAGTACTAAGGAGACTGATAACAACTTAGGAACATTGCTGGCAGCATCTCTTTACACAAATTAAAAGAGAGGAAAGGAAGTTTCCAGCTCTCAACTCTTGATTGTGGATTTGTATGCTTATGGAAGTGTCTCTTAGGACTTTGCACTGATCAACTTAGAATGATTTTGTGTCTTAGTTTATATTTTATTTAGGTTTCGCTTTCCCCTGCACCTACTTCTCTATTTCTTGTTTAGTTGTCTACAAGTACTGATGTGTTGCAACCTCAAATTTATTTGGGTTAGAACCTTATGCGAACTATGAAGTTCTTTTTTATATTTTTATGGGAAATTTAAGTAACTGCCGATTTTGTAGGCTTCAAGCAGAACAAGAGAGACTGGATAGAATAGGTCCGCTAGCATTCTATTCAGAATGGGTTAAAGCATGGAAAAGGGACACTTCTCGAGAAGCTGTTCAGAAACATTTTGAAGAGACTGGTGAAAATGAAACAACCCAACTAATAGAAATGTTTTCTCATCAAACTGACCGAGAGTATCGCATAATGATGGGGACTGATAACCGTATACGTAGGGACCCCTTAGCAATGCGTATGCGAGAAGACCAAATAAAGCAAAGTATTCTCTCTAAAGCTGATAATTTTGTGTGTTATTTTCATGTTTTTCTATCTTTTAGCACATATTTAATCATATCAATGCATGAAACAGATAACTTCAAGGTTTTAGAATTTAGTTTGTTATAATTGGATACTTCATGCATTCTTGTGTTGTTGAAGTTGGTCAAAAAGAACGATTATATATTCCCTATGTATGTTGGCCAACATATTAATCTTTCTGGCTTCAAGAAAAGATGGGGAAGATGAAATTCCCTCTATATTTTTGAACTTATGCATATGTGTGTACCTGTGTGCTCGCTTCTTCTTTTTTTTCTTTTTTTACCCTTCCCCGCCCCGCCCCAAAACACCCCCCCCCCCCCCCCCCACCCACCCCACCTCCACCCTTCCCCTCCTCTTCCTTTGGTTATTTGTATTGCAAGTAAGCCATTAGTCAGCATTTAAAACACTCGCTCTCATGGCGTTTTCTGATATTCACCAGTCATGCTGCAGTTTCGTAAATATGAATTTCATGTTTCCCTTTTTATAACTGTTGGATCTTGAATGTGGATATTGTTTTCGTAAAGAAAGAAATTAAAAAATTCCCATGATAGTGTGTTGACTAATTTTCTATCCTTTGCAGTATGGGGAGGAGATCCAGTTTATCCAACTGTGAACTATATTCAAGATCCAGATGAAGTGATTGATTACAGAGGCCCAGATTTTCATGAACCAACACCAAATATGCTGTCTTTTCTGAAGGAGGTCAGCACATCTCAAATCCCCCTCCCCGTTTATTTCTGGAACATTTGAAGAGTTTTATGGTTAGATTATGTCATTGTGCTTCATTGTTTCCTACAATTTTACGGGTATCATGAAGTTTTCCATTGCCTCATTTTTTTATAATCATGTTTTGTCAAAACTTACTGGATTTTTCTAACATCTAGTGCATCATTCTTGTATCCAAAGTTCTTACTTTCCTGCTTTCTAATCAGCACGGAAAAATCATATCAAGGGAGGAGCTTGAGGAAATTCTGTCAAAAGAAAAGACCCAAGAGCTTGAGGTAATCAGTTGATACTTTCGACTTTAATTTGTAGGTTGGTACTTTGATTCTTTGTAGAATTTTGTGTTCCAGTCATTTGATTCAATATGGATGAAGCTATGTTTTGAATCATCTCTTAATAGTATTCTATAAAAAACAGGCACCTGATATGGATGAAGCTATGGCACAAGCTGTCGACATTGGGGAAGATGTAAGTTTGATCATGCCGTGGATGCTGTTTTCAAGCATACTTTTAATCCATATGGTTGTTATGCATGAAAAATCTGATTCAACATTGTTTATAATAGGATGAAGGAGAAGATAGTGAAACCGAGGTTGATGAACAAGGGGAAAAAATTACCCGCAATTGGAGTGTTTTGAAAACTACTCCCGAGCTTACCAAGTCAAAGGTGCTTCCCATTTCTCAGTTTTCCGGCATGTCTTTCATTTATCACATTCAATTGCCATATCTTATAATTTCAAGAAAATGCATATTAATGTATGTTTCGCTCGGTCTTGCAGGGTAAACCCAAAAAGACAGACGCAATGTCGTTGGAAGAGGCTGTGGATGATTCAGAGAACTTGACTGATTTTCTGATGGACTTTGATGAAGACGTGTAAATATATTCTAGCGGAAGAATTTGGTTTGTTGAGAGAGAGATTCATAAATATAGGAGATGAAGTAGTATCAGGCTCATGTGATATGTAATGTAGCAGGAAAATTGAGTTATTTGTATGTATGAAACATTTGGTAAACTGAGGGTTTTTGACAAAAATAAAAGTTTTTGAAGGATAATTGAGCTGTCACTCTCCAACCAAAGAACGAAGAATTCAATGTTTTTTGGGCCAAGGGCAATTAGGCTCCAGGAAACCATGTTGGGCCTTGTCTAGTGGATCACTTTAACCTCACATTTGGGTCTTGGCCCAAGTTTAGAACATTTTGAAATCCTGGCCATTAAAGCCCAAACCAATTTCCAAAGGAAATGAAATCTAACTCATAATGGGTGGATGAGTTCTCATAAGTTTTTTCTTTTTTGCTTTTTAGGCTAAATGCACAAGAAACAAGAAAAATAATCTCAAAATGCTATAGGAATAGAGATTTGCCTCAGATTGCTGCAGGAACAGGTATATCGTCAAGACCATTGCACTATTTAACGGATATTTTATTTAACACCGTTTAGAATAGTTATATAGAAGGGTATTTTAGTCATTTTGGTCATAATCTGCATCTTCGTCCCCATTTTCTTCGTGCATCTTCTTCCTTCAAAATAAAAAGTCGACAACTCATCTATCTAATTTAAATGTGTGGGTTTTCAGAAAATCCACTTTCTCTTCTCTTTTTTCGAGACAAATTAAACCCAACAAACAAAATTAAAATTTCCAACTTTTTCGTCTGCCTTGTAAACCCAAAATTAAACTCCACTCATTTCTCACCTCACCCAACTCACCAATCTGCGAAGTTATAAAACTTCATAATTGCATTTGGTTTATGCGAAGGCAGACACATATTCGAAGATGCTGGACACGCCTGTAGACAATTATCCCCCAAGCTACCAGACACAACAGAACCCTTGGTCACTATTTCAAGCGGCGATTGCCAATGAGGAAGTTCCCGTCCAAGTACAACCTCTTCAATGACTTTTTCTTCCTATACTCGAACGGAATCCTGCCATGTAGCCGGTTGTAATGAAGCGACATGGAAGATAGCACAGGACACCCCACGAACGTCGCTGGCGCGTACCTTTAGATTTTGTTAAAACCCAAATCAACCGCCACGAGCTTGCCTCCTCCGCCATTTCGGTGGGGGTTTGGGATCCGAGACTGTAAAAGAAAAAACCAGGATTGTAAAGTCTCGAAGAAAGAGTTTTGACTAAGTTCGACCACTTCTAATTGAGTCAATCCGATGAAAGATGAGGGGCATTTTGGGGAGGGACCCAGTGAGCTTGTTGAAGCTCAGATATAGCCTCCTCAACTTAGGGAGTGAATTCATGTTGTTTGGGAGAAGCCCAGATAAAAGATTATGGGAAATGTCTAAGGAATAGAGGGATTTGAGGTTGGTAATGGCGGGAGGGAGGGAGCCGGAAAAAGAGTTGGATCGGAGAGTTAAAGTTTGGAGGTTAGAGAGGGAGAAAACGAAGGATGAGATTGGGCCAAAAAATGAGTTGTCGAAGAGGTTGAGAGTGGTGAGTTAGGTGAGGTGAAAAATGAGTAGGGTGAGGATGTCGGAGTAAGCAGCGGGGCCAAGGGTGATCTACTGACTCGGGTGGAGTAGGTGACAGTAATAAAACCCCATTACATCCCTCCCAAATTGTGTTTGGGAGTGGGCTCAGAAAAGGGAGTTCTGAGTTCCAAAATGGGGTTGGATTTGGATGAATGGTGGCTGGAGGTCCCTATGAAGGGATATAATCAGGTGAGTGGGGTTGGGGAAGATGAGTTTTTATTTGTTTTAATTTTTTTAAAAGAGTTTTAATAGAAAATAAAGTAAATGTCTAAATTACCTTTACTAATTTTCTAATATTATTGCCATGTGATCAAAATTAATGGTGTTACTAACTTTGACTGACGGATGATGCAACAGTCTTGACGATGTACCTGTTCCTGCAGCATCCTGAGACAAATCTCTATTCGTGGTGTATTTTGAGATCGTTTTTCCTCTTTATAGTGCATTTAGCCTAAAATTGGAAAATTGGATCTCGCTAACAAGTATTATTCAATACGTGAGACCTCTCATTACATAGTACGTAGGAAACTAGGAATAATCTCAATTCGGAGTGCAAGCAGGATGCAACTTGTCCATTGGAAATTTCACTCATTAGAAGTATCAATTTGTCAACTTTATCAACTCTCTCTCCTCAAAATATAATAAAATATCGCTATATAAATAAAATGAATGGCAACAAAAACTATTCATATTCCTAATTTGTTCATATCTACTAACAATTTTCTTCTTTTTGGTTGAGAATGCTTACTAACAAATCAAAAATTGAAAATATATGGTTTCATGTTAGAATTCGTAATTGAATACATAAGAAAAAAACTAGGAACTAAATTGATTAAGTAATTATATACTCACTCCTCTATTTTGGATTCATTATTTTCTTATTTTTAGTAAGTAAATATAGCTACTAAAAAAAGTATCTTAATTCTTTTATACAAGTATATAATGAAATCGGGTTAGATATATATATATATATATATATATATATTGAGTATTGACTTCATTACTTATGAGTGATATTTCTAGAATTAATTTCAAATGGTTGATTCAACAATCTAATGAGAAAGAATTGGATATCACATAGCACAATTGTTTTGCTCTTGCTTACACGCTCTTTCATGTGATATGTTATTCTCACTTTTATCTTACTCACTCTCGCGATATTTTTCTCTCGTAACATGTCTCTATTTCTTTCTCTATGTCCACATTGAATTAGTTTCAAATGATACAACAAACACAAAACTTATTAGATATGTAAGAATGGTAGATTAATTAGTAATTAGATCGAATAAAAATATTAATATTAATATATTATCTAAACATGGAGTAAACAAAAACAAATTATAACAATGAGTTAATTACAAAATGACCCCCTGAGATTTTTTGTGTTTTCGCAAACACTCCTCAGATTTTAGACATTGCATAAACATCCCTTATGATTCCAAAATAATTACACATGACCCATATAATACGAAAAAATCACTTTAAATGCTCTAATGATTGTGTGGATAAATTATCATTTTAATTATAAAATTATTACTTTATAAAGTCAATTTTGTCAATGTTTAAGTTGGAGTTCGTTTTTAATTGATAATTACTTAACAAAATAATTTAAATATGATATTTTTGAAACATAAAAGGTGTTTGTGTAATGTCTAAAACTGAAAAGGATATTTACAAAAATAAAAAAACTTTAGGAAATATTTGTGTAAATAACTATAACAAATAAGAAATAACTGGAAGTCTACTGAATCTCTAATAACAATTAAAAATCTAAATAAAAATATCACTGCACTAGTAATTGCAATTTAAAAAGTTCTAGCTGTAAGTCTTCATCGAAATAAATGATGATGATGATGATGAGTGCAAGTAGCCTCTTTTGGGTTTTGGCTTCAAGTAAAGATTCTATTAAGTAGCAAAATTTGGCACTTTTTCAAAATTGAAAATCACCAGAGATTTCCTGCTTTTTGGAGGTTAGTGACTTCCAGAACACATTAAGTATTTAGTAATTAAGATGCTCATGTGATTAGCTAACCTTAATTTATTTCCTTGTGCCCTACACTATCTATCTGATGCCTATCCAAGATCTTAATTAAAACTACTTTTCTTTATAAAATCCAAACCTTTCCTCTATTTTTAGTATTAAAATTTCACTGTACCTAATTTAATAATCATTTTGAACCCATTATTCAGTTATTCTATTCAAGTTCAGGCCACTAACATTAAAAACCAAAAATTACCAACTTTAAACTAAATTAATTGATTCAAGTCTGGCTTTTAGGGGTGATGGGTTTATGAAGTGGACCCATTTAATTATAACACAAACTTTTTAGTTAAATTTTAATTCCGTCAAATTTATCAACACTATCTATTTGGATTCGAATGAATATTTTCGTAATTTTAAATTAAAATGTTGTTTATATTATTTTTATGTACATAATGTGGTCCTATGAACCAAACTATACCAAACACCCTTTTATGCAGACATTTATCCCTAAAAGAAGACACATTGTATCATTAGGGTTTGGTTATGTCCCAAATAGAAGGATAAATTATATAGAGATTTGACTAATTGGGAGAAAGTTTTGATTACTGTAGGTGATATATAGGGTTTGACTTGAAATTAAACAATTTGATGCAGAAATGATTAGGGATGTTGGCAGCAAAATATCAGAACTAATTAAAACAACTTTACTAATGAGGGATTTTGGGTGCCTTGGACAGCTTTGTCACCCAAAACATGGTCAAGAAAAAATCCCAGTGTTGCCTTCTTGCCTTCTTGCCTTCTTGCCTTGCCCCTTCCCACCATTTCTTTTTAATCTCTTTTCTTTTTGTTTTGAAGAATCCACCAAAAACAAAATGGTGAATGTTGAAACATAAACATGCGGTCAACTATGTTTGATTCTATGTTTGTGTCTTTCTAGCATTGTATGCTCTTTGGATGGGCTAATTTTGAGGAGGGGGGCTCACTAATGAATCACTAGCTAGTGGCTAATCCCTTTTAATTATATTAATTAAGTGCCTCTAATTCGAGCTTTCTTTTGGTTTATTAGTCGTGTTCTTGATACCTAAACTCATGATTAATTAGCACCTGGGCTCCACCCTAATCACTTTGTTGTTAGCTGCTCTTGTTTGCGCATTGATGTCATATTGTTGTTATCCACCTAGAATCCATATTCAACGTCGGTTCATTGAAAGTATTTAAACCTTGATTAGTGGTCCAAACTCCAAACTCTAAAGGTTAGTTAAATTGTGTCTTGTCTGACTATAGTTAAATTGAATTAGAATTATATATAGTTGATTAATAAAATTCATTATATTATCACAATAATTTGACTCAAATTTTATGTTAATTTAATTTATTACAGAAAATTGATTTGAATTCATATTATATAATTTGGGAACAAATTGACTTAATTAAAATGCTTTAACTAATTAATCAGGGAAGAATAAATTTGAGTTAGGTCATGGAGTCATACCAAATTGGCTTAATGTCATCTCAATTCCACTATCTAGCACAAAAGTATGGGCTTGGGTTGAGTCAACTCAGCTCATCGCCAAGCTTTTTCAGCATGGGCCATAATTCTTTTAATCATCATGAAAAAATGAGTCCTCAAGAGCCCTTTTCAATTTCCATCGTTTCATATATGTGATGCCCGCACAAAAATAAAGTACTAATTGGTATTAAAATATACCTTCATTGTCCAAAAATGGAACAGAAGAAAGCCTACTCATTTTGACCAAAGTTTAAAAATAGTTATAAAAAATTGAGTTGGGTTTCATATGTTTTTACTTAATTCACTCTATTTATAATTGGATCTTTAAAAAAAATGGAGTATGAAAATTAATTCACTTATAAATTGGCATAACAAAGAATAAAAATGAAAATGTAAGTAAAGCTTTAATTATCAATGAGCTGAGGAATTTATAGTTTAGATGATTAAGTATATTTTCTGTATGCATAATTTTATTTCAGTTTTTTTTATTTTGTTTTGTTTATTCTTATCTATAATTGAATACTTTGTAGTTTTTAATTGCCGGTAAAATTCAATTTCGTATTGAGAATTTGAGAGCGATAAGCCGATAACATAGATAAAGGGTATGAGACCAAGGTACCCAATGCCTTTTCCTACCTTACATGGATTTGGGGGTTATCCAATATATTAGAGAAATTTAACAAGGTAGGGAAGGGGAATAAAGGTAGGGCAAATAGATTATGATAAATCATAATGAATTATGAGGAGTTGTGCACACGCGTTTGGGAAAGAGCGCGTGGGAGAAGGGCAGCCCATATTCCAATCACGTCGCGTCAAAAAGGGAAAACGAGGAAATCTAGAGAGAGGAATTGCGCGGGACCCAGAAATCTAAGAAGGTGTGAGTGAGCTATTGCTTTTCTTTCTCAATTTTACTCCTATCGCTTTTCCTCCTTTCCCCCACCATCAATCCCCACTCCATACATTAAGCATATGAAGTGTAGAAAATTCTTAAAGGACAACTTATTTTCGTGATAATTAGAAAATAAATTTTTAAAAATATTATCATAGTAAATATTAAATTAATTATATATTTTTTGAATTATAAAGTATTATGTAGTTAGTAAATTACTATTTTTTAGAAAACAAACTTCTTAGTGCTTAATTATTTATCTTCCACCCACCAAACTACCACCCTCTTTTATCTTTGGGCTGTATTTTACTTGTTTTCTTGTTTTTTGCCCTCTCTAGTAGAGACAATAACATTACTGCCATGGTCGGTGGTAATTATTTTATGGGACCTAAATAATTTTATTGAAATAAAAAGGACTTGAGGGGAAAAAAATATGTTAGCGGACTTCACACATGTTTTTTTTCCTCAATAAAAGGCTTTGCAGGTTTTCATGGAAATGTTTTGTTAAAATTAATTAAGTTTATAATTGGAAGATATAATTAGATGAACAATCCACACTAAACAATATAATAGGTGATCTATAAATCCTTAACACGATTTTATTTTACCTAAAAATTATTATATGAATATATTAAACAATATAAGGATATATATTGGGTTTGTTTTATTGGGAAACCCGTGCAGTATCAATCAATGCCCCTGCCTCTGTAACAATTAGCAAGGTTATTTGGCCTGCAACATTACATTCGCAGCATTACAAGCATTAGTTGCATTACATTCACATGCTGACTTTGAAAATCTGGCCATACAGTTAGGTTTGATGTAAAAATCTGGCTAGCTAAGTTCAATCCTTCTCAATCTGGCCTCCATCTGAACAAATATCCAATGTATCCGAAGTTCCTATCCTAAGTTCAACACCTATACATCTACGAACAAATATACCAACAAATATATTGTTATATTAGCACTATTTAATGACAGATTTATGGATCAAGGTGTGAGTTTGACATACGATCGACTGATCGAGGATATGCAGTGGTGTGTGTCTAGCTAGGAATTAAGATCGAGAGAGGCATTTTATATAGGTACTAACAAGATTTTTTTTATTTATTTTTTTTGTTGAAACAATTTGAGAGCTAGAATTCTAATTGTGTTAATTAAAGCAAAATCAATAGGTGTCGGTCATAACAGAGCCGTTATTCTCGATTGGTATGGAAGTCTCGATGCAATAAGAAATTTTATAGATAATAATAATACCCAAAAAGAATTTAAAAATATAATGGCTGTGGGTAAGAGTATTTCAGGTATATAGCTTACGAATTAATTTTTGATAATGAGTATACATAATACACCCAAAATTTCAATACTTATGAAATTAATATGAGATATTATGTTAATAAAAAAAATAGAAAGTAACGAGTTAAAAAGAGAAATAACATTTTTAATTATCATGCATAATTTTTTTAATTTATCTTATAAATAACTTTGTATTAATTTTTGTATGTATTTAAAAAAACATTATGTTACATATGATGCTATGCTAATTCACTATATATATTTAAAGTTTCTAAATTTTTAACTGTTTTTTACTTTATTTACATATTTTGTTAATTTTTTTCTTTTCTTTTTTAACTACTAATATTCCTATATATTTACTTCATATTTCCAAATGATTTAATTTTTAATTTCTATTTCTCTACTTATTTTTTTTTTCATTTATGAATGTTTACAATGATAATGGCTAGCATATGAATTTTCTCAAGCTATTATTTTATTAAATTTAAGAATATGAATATATGACTTATAGTGTTTATATAAATAAATATAACAAAAATAAAGTCATGAAACAATTACTTTTTTATTAGAAACCATCAAAAAAGACCCTTGAAAATATATTAAAATGTAAATTTTTATATAACTATACTTGCAAATTCGCGATAACCAATAAAAAATATTATCAATTATAAATATTTACAGAAATAAAAAAATGAGTAGGCCTCATCTGATGTTAAATTCTGACTATACCACTATATACAAGTAGAGATATATTGTAACATAAAGTTACGAAAATGGCATGTGACCTTTCTATTCCATTTGTAGCTTCGCCACAATATATATATGGCTTATATTAACGCGTATGTAGGGACTTTATTGTTTAGGAATGTTAAATTCGTAATATCCCACATAATATATTAAGAAGAACACAATATATTAGTGTAATACCAAGTGCCATTCTAAATGAAATTATAATGGACAAATTAACATTATTTTTTTATAACAAGCGTCAGTCGACAGTCGGTGTTTTCCTCGCCCAAGGTTTTTGAAATTTCTCGTACACTCGATGTGACCGTTAGGAGGTGGGTATCTTAGGCTTTCGGCCTGAAAGCAACTAAGTAGATGCTCGATTGGAAGTTTAAATGCCGCACAATAATAGAATTCATAATTAATTCTACATGTCCTTCTACAAATTAATGGTCAATAATTGGCTATATATATATATATTTAGTTATATCTTACGTGTGAAGAATTGAATCGGAATATATACTTACCATCCAAGTCCGTAGAGTATTGTGAAGTTGTCCATCTAAATTAATTGTTAAAAATGTGGACAATTTTCATAATGTTCAATTCCCTAAAATGTATAAAAACTAATCTAATTAGGTAACCCAATGCTTTCAAAACTTACATTTAGAAAAATACTAGCATATCCGATCTAGGGTTGATGAATATGTTCATGTCATTGTTAATTAACGAATTTTCTCTTATGATAATCGAAACAAATGATTACTTGAAACAACATATACAAGTCATGTTTGCTAAAAAAAAAATCCGAGATCGAATTGGTGATATTTTAGTCATTAATATATATATATATATATATATAAATCGGTAGTTTGATAACATTTTATTATAGTGAATTATCAATTTAATTGATATATATGGATGATTAAATAATTTCTAAATCGTTTTAATTTTTGCATTAATGAAGTTTACGTTATGTTTTAAGAAATCAAGAATTTTAATTTATCACGCAAGAAAAATCAACCATCAGTTAATTAGGGAGAGAATGTAAACCTCCACGCTAAAGTAAATTTTAAATATATGTACTCAAAAGTTTGATGATTTCTTATGATTTTTTAAATTGGTGGATTTTGATAGATTTGCTAATGAAAAATACACATATTACTCCACCATCAAAATCATCACACCTCACCTAATATTTCATTGGATTTGAAAAAAAAAATCTTCATTATCAAAACATTTTTACGTTGTCCCCCTTCCTCATCCTAACTAAAGCGGCACCACCACTACTCTCAGTAATAGAACCAGCAGTAGCACCACCACCACTGTCATTTTTTTTTATGGAAACAGTTATTCAAAAGAGAAGACAACATAACAAGATATATTAATAACAGATGTTACATGGAACAAGACCAAATCCCCATCTAGAAATACAAAACCATAAAGAGCCAACTAACAATCCAAGTTTGACTTATAACAAGCTCACGCTTCATTCTTACCCCTCTTTCTGTTCTTTCCTCCTTTTCCCTTGGTTTATTGGATTGAACATTCTATTTGCAGTTAATTTCCTAATTTTTTATAACTTTGACTGGTTACTTTAATGTATTTTGGTTTTTGTTTTTGTTATTTTTTTTTATGATAATTACGATGATAAACGTTTTTTTTAAGCTAATTTCGTTTGGAAGAGTAACTACGGTCTTGTTTCATTGTTTTGGTACGAAATTTTGTCTATTGAAAGAAGTCATGTCTGATACTTTGTAGTATGTGACTGTCATCACCAAATGGTAATGGGAAGAAGAGCAATGGAGAATGTGCACATCAGCACATCTGGTTCTATTAGACATGGTTTATATTTATAAAATCCATAGAAACACTTCAAAATCTATATAATTTTATTACAAAATCTATTAAAATTTGAAATGATTTGAGTGAAATCATATAAAATAAGGTGAAATTATATAAAATCCATTATAATTCTAAATCATTTAAAATCTATTAAAACCTATTAAAATCTCAATCGAATACACCCCCTAAGTATTTACTAATCTTAAAAGATGAATAGGTGGCTTTCTTCATAAAGGAAGAAGTTTTTTTGGTTGTAGAAAACATATACCATGTTTTATTTTGTCACATTTTAGCTTTAATTTGACATAGATAGGCATCATATATTCATATATATAGATCATATAGCTTTTACAATATTCGCATGAAAAATAGAAGGAATTTCAAGACCAATCTCCCTCCTCAACGAAAAAGGTTCCCTCAATTTTCTTTTGTTCATAATTTGAGAGGATGAAAAATTTACAACTTTGGATATCATAATAAATTAATAATTCGCATCTGAATAAAAATTTATACATTTTTTTTTATTCAAAGGGTAAGCTTCATTGATAAGAGAAAAAGGAAGAGAATACACTTAAAAGGTGCACCACAAGATAGTGTGTGGGGTCTTATTAAAAACCTCATCATAAAATCGAGCAACTCCGAGAAAAATCCGATGAGGGAAAAAGAGTACCCAAAAAAAAAAAAAACCATAGAGCAAAGACAAATATTCATCAATATCCTTAGCTAACAAAGGTGCTAACCAAAGGGGGAAACATAGGACCCCAACATGTCCGTTCTTGAGTTCACCACCCCTCTTGCGCAAGATGGTGAGCTACAAGGTTCGTCGTTCGAGGCACACATCTAAAAGACTCCAGAGGATTCCGGAGTACCTGTAATAAGGAAAGTACCTCCCACGTTTTTAGCCCTACTGGTGTCCATAGATGTTGAGCTGATTTGATAACGCTCACTGCCTCCACACAGTTGGTCTCTGCTACTACATTCTATAACCCCAACCATTGTACTTGCAGAAGACCCCGCATAATTGCCTATATCTTCGTTGCAACAATAGATCCACTTGGAGGGCCTGGTCCGAAAAAACCAGCCACCAGTATGCCATCTGAATCTCTAAGAACCCCACCCACTAATCGTTGCAGGGTGTCCCTACTAACCACAACATCATAGTTTAGTTTCAGTGTTCCCTCTATCGGCTTAATCCATCTGGGCACACATCGCATCGGAGCCCCCAATGAAGCATGTGGTAGAGCACTGTACTCAGAGAAAGATACCATGGCTGCCTCATAAACCTCCTTTGCACTCTTCACATGCAAATCATGGGCCATTTTGTTCCTCCAATTCCACACACTCCATTAGACAAAAGCAAACTGACATAACTGCGAAATAAGTGAGAGTAAGCAAAAGCAAAAAGATCAATATAAGCCTTCGTGGAAGGGAATCCCACAAGGGGTAGATCCGTAAGTCTCCATACTTTTTTGACTGTGTTTATAGGCCCAAAGAGCATGAAAAGTATCATCCATCTGTTTTCCACATCGCCAACATAGACTAGCCATCATCACTTTCCGCTCGACGTCTGAGTCATCACAACGCTAGTCTCAGGAATTTGAGCCCAGCTCGACGTCTGAGACTATCTATCATAATTTCTGTCTCAGAAATTGGAGTTCAGCTCAACGTTCGAAACCAACCAACCACTACCAACTCAGGATCTTGAGTCTAACTCGACGCCTGAGTATTCATCACAATTAGCTCAACACCCAGCTCATAATATCATATCATGGCATCATATTATCATACCAGCATACACATCATCATTATATATATTCATTATATCATCTAATATCAATTTCAATAATTTATCATCACAATCACATACCAAATCATCATGATAACCACAACACGAATATCGAGAATATACTTTTGTAATATTTATGTAACTCTTCGAATGAAATCCACAACTCGATGCCCAAACCTGAGTCCCAAAGACATAACCCAAACATAAAACATCAATTAAATTCTTTTCTACAGATACGTATTCTTGAAAAAAAAAATCAAACCATCAATTAAATTTAGGCTTAACATAATTTCCTTAATAATCCCATAAACATATACTTAAAATACATATACCATTTTCAAGTCCTCAATAATCAACTTAAACCACTTTTAATTAATAACTTTGCTTTTATTTTCAGTGAAGTTCAAATCATACATAAATCCTAATTGATGCAACACCACGATCATTCCTTATTACCACTATAAAAAAAACGTTTACTTCTTGCACACACCTATTATATTAATTAACTTCACCATTCAAAACTCGAACCTAAGCCCAAATTACAATTTATGGCAACACGAAAAATATAACTTCAAGTACAATTCTCTTAAAACACATATTCAAATTATTACCACTTAAATCATTCAACACTTATAAATCTCATGTTCAAGAAAATCAAATTCCAATTTGTAGTATTCACTCATTTAAACCAACCATCGTTTGTAAACCAAATTTCATAAACGTATATTTGGTAATTTCATCAAAATTCATTAACGCATAACAACTTACTATTATATCAATCATGTAAGAAAATTAATGATGATATAGGATTCGAGTATAGTTAAACGTGAGATATATCGGGCTGTGACCGAGTTATGAGCTTTATGAAAGATATTTCAGGCATGAAACCTAGTTGTGGATTTGATAGGATTCGAGGAATCCTGGAGTTATGATCGGGCATGAGACCTAGTTATGGATTTGATAGGATTCGAGGAATCCCGGGTTTATGAAGTGTTAATAGACACTGTTTTCGGGCTTGTGACCCATTTGATGATATTTCAGGCTTGTGACTCTATTGATGATATCCGGGCTTGTGTCCCTGTTGATGATGATATGACTTTGAGTTTAAAAACTCGGATTTTATGAGAGGGTCTCCGATTGTGAATATATTTCTCCGGAGAGCACCCTGGAGATATGCTCGCCTCCGAGGTACGAAGAGGTCACGATGCGCCTGCTGTCGAGTAGCCAAGGGAGGCTCGACTCAGGAGTGCGGTATATGAGATCGATCGATGATATGTTCACAACGATATGGAGATTGTCGGCCGTGATGTATTCACGACGACATGCTTAAGATCAGAGCAGTCCTTGAGCATATGGGCACGCGTTGCTAGATTATAACTGTGACTGATGATATGATATTGATTTTAAAGACTCGAGAGTTTAAAGACTCGGATTTTGATACCATGATTTTATTTGGGCTGAGATCCCACATGTTTATGTTTTGGGCTGAGATCTCACATGTTGTTGATTTGGATTGAGTTCCTAGTGAGAAAATGGTTTCGATTGAGAAATATTTTTCACTGTGTTTTGTTTTGAAAAGCAATACGACTTGTTTTTGAGAAGGTATTTGAAATACTTATTTTCTGATGCATTCATACTTTTACGTGGGGGTATGAATGTCTTTTTGATAAATTATTTTTATAAATTGTTATTTTTGTCCACTCACACTTTTTATGATTTTTGATACCCTTCAGGTTGATCGCGGATGCTGGATGTAGCAGAGACCGATACATCACATGTCGCCACTGATCCCAGCGTACTCTAGATAAGCTTGAGCGAGTTGCTGTTTTATCCCTTATCTAGCACGTGGTGTCAGACGGGAGCAGACACATCCCACGATAATCCAGAGGGATTGAGATGAGTCATGTCACAACGAATATAATATAATCAATATTTTAATCGGGTAAAACACCACATGCTTGACTAAATAATCAGCATACCGAATATACAAATAAATCTATTTAGTAGAAATAATCAATACAATATTATATATCAAATGACGCCAAGAACATTTAATATTATGTATATAAATGCCGCTCTGAAATAATTTTTCTGGATATGCCACTAATGGTAACTCGAACCTAAAATGAATTAATTCATGTGATTTTTTTAGGTGTCGGTTGCATTATGTGTTAGCTAGGGTTTAAATTTTAAATTTTGAACAACTTGCGAGCTAGCTAGCTGCTTCTTCGCTGGCTCCTAAGCTCCTGGGAAGTACATAAATATATGTCTATGGCCCATTGTGAGTGAGCGTGAAAGATATATATTGATGAATTATGATCTTCAAGGTACACTTCTCTTGTCTCATTTTTTCTGCTTTCTCATTTCTCATATATATAAAATAAAATTTGATCAAGTCATATACTCATATTTAACCTAGCCAAATCTCAATAACAGGGTTTTGCTAACATTGATGAGCATTATATACATTAGCCAATCTCAAAATGATGGGAATTAAATCCAAAGCAGCTGTGCTATATATCCAACTTTCAAGGAGAATATGCGGTACCAACTTTTTGACTGCATATACTCTAAAACCCTTTTCAAAATTAATGCAAGCGTACGAAAGTGTAATTATACGTATTTTGCGTTATGTGGCCAAGTATATATAGTAGTACAATACAATGTTGTATTTGCAAAGAGGAAACGCAAAGCGTAGGATTATTTTCTCTCTACGTATGTTCATATTCATATTTTTCAAATCATTATTTAAAATTGAATTTATGCCAAAATAAAAACAATGAAATTATTGATCGTTAATTAATATTAATATGTATCAAATAAATCGATTACATGATAACAACTAATATTTACACATTATGGTAAGTGGTTCATCAATTCAATTGATACATGTAAATGACTAAACCATTTTTAATTATTTATAGTTTTATATATTTTCAAATGACAATGTAAGAAATAATGAATGTTTCCAATTGTGATGCATGAATAACTTGGACAAAAAAAATTGTAAATTACATGAGGAGCTAGGAACCAATGTGTACGTAGGTGTATTTTTCGAAAATGCAAGGCAAATATTTTTTACACTTAGATTTTCTCCTAATGCGTTTTTTTTATTTTTTTTTTTTATTTTCAGAAAGATTAAATTAAATTAAAATTAATGAACATAAACAAAAAATTAAATATTTACATAAACAGAAAAATGGAGCGTGAAAAATCATTTTTCTTGATTTATTTTATATTTCACCACAGAAAATAACTCACGTGAAGGATTTTTCCCGATCATAAAATTCAAATAATTACTTTCGAATGGGAATTCAGACTTTGATGGATCGATTTGTCGTAAACCATGTTTGGTGTTCGAGTTGCTCTACGATTAAGACATGCATGAATAGGAAGTGCCCCGCTTCTACAAGATATATGCAACCTTCTTTCCAATTAAATCACGTTTTGGGCATGGAATTGGGAATTTAAATGGACCAAATGTACAAACCAACATCTCAAAATTTAACAAAACGAATAAGACAGGCCATGTTCTTGAAATTTGAAACTCTCTCTCTCTCTCTCTCTTTTTTTTTATGCGACCAAAATTGCACATATGGAGATGACATTGGCTTTGGATTTATACCAAAATTAGAGCAATATTGGTGGCTTCGATTGTAACTGAAAATGAAAGATTTAAAGCTACATGATCTTATCAGTCTATGAACAATTGGATTGCTCACATGGAGTCATTAAGATCAAATTTGGAGTTTATCGAAATGATGTCTCCGCGGATTATCTTTTGTTTCTCTAATCACATGGCCACTCAATCCAAAATGCTAAATAGTTGATATGTTATATATAGCAATTGTAGACGAAAACACGTTGAATGTAAGATCATATGATATGTGGTGATGCATGTAAGATGTAACGAATATGTATTCAATATATATATAACTTGTTTTATTCTATAGTTTATGATCTTTTGTACGTATATATATATTTTGTGGACAAATATAGCCACTAGCTAGTACTCACTAACACAAACTTGTTTCATTGTGGTGTAAGATACATGACCTGTCATATACATATACAGTATACTATATATATCATGTGTAGTTTAAATTGTCGATTCACCTCCTAAACTTGTAGTGAATACTATTAATATACCTCTTTAATTTTTATGTGAATTAATTACTCCCCTAAACTATTATAATTGGCCAATGACAACCCCACCACCCTTAATTTTGAGTGTATTACGATGTTGCATTGAAATATTAACATGAATTTATAAATCATGAAATAATTTTCTTTGTGAAATATGATATTTATTGAATAAATGTGATGATATATCGTATAAAGAAGAAAAAATGTTTTAATTGTCTACTTAAAAACCTTCTCCAAAATTTGGACTGTACATTGATTATGTAATTGATAATTGACGTCTATAAATAAGAAAATTTGAAATGTAAATTTTCCCCCATCTTTCCTTGTTAAAAAAAGAAATGAGTTACGAACTTGGTTAAACATGCTAAAGTCATACATACTAAAGTCAAACATGCTTCTAAAATCACACCATATAATCAGAAGATAATAAACAAAATAATAGTCAATTAGAGATTGGGGATAGAACATGTTATTGACGTCATGATGTTCAAAGATTAACAATATTAATCTTCTCATCTCTTTCAGATCTGAAGACCTATGCTTAGGATAGATTTAAGCTCTGGTATATAAGTATATTATCTGTGAGAGTAGAGACCAATATCTAATATGTACCTAAATTCATATATTATACCTATCACATAACAAGTAGGAATCCTAGATGACTTTCAATAAGGTACCGATTAGATATAAGTTCCATAAATAGCTTAAAACTTATTCAATAGGGATTCTCAATAGATTCTTAATTCATTATGGACTTTATTAGTTTATAGCTTTGTTATTTGCTCCATAAGTTAGCAATTTATACTCAATATTCCAACATTCTCCCACTTGAGTATAAAAAGAAAAATCAGCAAGTTCAACATAACTTAAAAACTAAAAGTGATCACTGAATCCTCAAAAGTACTAAGAATTGAATCCAACACATCAGCCACTGCTGCTTTTGAATTATTGGACTATAAGGCCGCCGATGCAACTTCTGTATCATTGCCTTATAATCACTGTGACATCAGAACAACATCACAAGTTTGTAGCTTTTAGTTTTCAAATAGAAAACCAGTGAGTGTTACGGTTAAAACACTCCTAAATTTTGGTCACATCAATAGGATATATATGAATTCTAACAACAGTTCTACTAAGACAAAATGTAGAATTTCACAGTGAAAAAAAATCATATCATAAATCACAACAACAAAAGTCTCAAACTGTACAATAACTACATCACATAAGGTTTTGAGCAAGATGCATATTTTCTGAATTTTAATGCATTCAATTGAAACTCACAAACTCAACATTGTAGTTTAATTCAAGCGAAATATTAAAGTTCTGATAACTATAAAATAAATGAGAACTCACACTTAGAAACAAATAACTAAGCACATAAGGTGATTAACATCACAAGTTTTTGAAGGGATCACAAGTACACAAGGTGATCAAACTTCACAAGTTTTCAAAAAGATCACATATACACTGTAACGACCCATTCCGAAAATTGGGATTAGATTAGTGCTTAATGATGGTAATCGGTGATTAGTTGGATGCTTTCGGACGGACGGTGTGACATGACGATTTTGCCCCTGAAATGGGTAAAACTGTTGACTTTTTGTTCGAGCAATCAAATGGACTTTGACCGATGGCCGTGATGTAGTTCGGGACGTCACGAGTTCATAGACAGGTGGCACGTCCGATTGCGACATCTGATGTGAACCCAGGTGAGCTTCATGGCTTTTTATCATTAACACAAAAACGACATGTCATTTTTAATAATAACCCAAAAACGACATGTCGTATTTGTCAGGGAAAACAAAAGCGCATAAACGACATGTTGTTTTCTACAAAGGAGAATAAAAACCCGTTTTCGGCAGAGCACCAACCGAATTTTTTTTTCTGAAACCAACAATATTATCAATATGATCATATAATTAAGGAGGGTCGAAGAGCATGTTTGAAGCTCTAATACCACATGTAAACTAATTCATACATACTATAGTCAAACATGCTTCTAAGATCACAACATATAATCAAAAGATAATACATAAAACAACAGTCAATTAGAGATGGGGATATAACCTATTATTAACGTCATGGCGTTCAAAGATTAACAATATTAATCTTCTCCTCTCTTTCAGATCAGAAGACCTATGCTTAGGATATGTTTGGTATATAGGTATATTATCTGTGAGAGCAGAGATCAATATCTAATATGCACCTAGATTCCTATATTATACCTATCACATAATAAGTAGAAATCCTAGATAACTTTCAATAAAGTACCAATCAGATTTAAGTTCCATAAATAGCTTAAAACTTATTCAAGAGGGATTTTCAATAGATTCTTAATTCATTATGCACTCTATTAGTTTCTAGCTTTGCTACTTGCTCCATAAGTTATCAATTTATACTCAATATTCCAACACGTCTCCCTCTCTTCGGGCCGACCATGACCTTTTTAACCACGAAAATACACCATCGGATCCTCATATTCATTTTCCATGGCGGATCGATAGCAAGGTTTTTTTTTTTTTTAATCATGAGTTCGTACCTGCAAGTTTCGACAACAATTCCGAATATCTTCTCAATTGAAGCTGAAAATGACTAAAACGATATACATCAAGCACAAAGTTAATGAATCTTCCTAAAATCTCAAATTATTTCGAGTCTTGTCTAACAAAAATAATTTTCATGTTTTACTGTACAAATAAAGGAAGCATTTATGAGTGATGTAAAAGATAAATGAATGAAACGTTTGATTAAGAAAAATGAAAAGAAGAAAAAATATGGACCTTGTTAAAAAGAATGGATGTAGTATTCTATGGTCCCATATGTATAGTTGTAAGAGTCGTATGATTTAAATGAGACGAAGACTACGATCTGAATCTCCCTCAATTTGGGCCATCCTTATAGCCATGGATGGGGACGTGTACCTGAAGAAAGAAAAATGAATGGCACACTATGTCCCCTATAGATCGTCCCTCAAAATATTTGAGTACCACGGTTCTGTATATATAGCTGTTTTCTATCACAATTTCAGTCAATTGTACTATATGTACTTAATTATTTCATGGTTACATTATTGTGGGAGATAGAGAAGCAAAACTTTTTAGATCGAGCAATATATCTAGGGTTGGTTTGGTGTACTGGTATGTATTGGATGATCTTGTATATATATAACTCAATTCATAGTGCGAAGTGATCAGGTACTTTTTCATTGTAAGAAAATGAAAGGGGAATAATCACATAACAAAATTTACCTCTTTTAATCATTTAAAAAAAAATTAATGATCAAATATACTAATGTGAAAAATTTCATGATCAAATATACTAATGTGAAAAATTTCATTTCATGTCTATTACAATGAAAAATACATGAGGTTCAAATGTTAAAATATCTTGAGCCAATTAGTGTTACGTCCTAGTGAAATTACTTTGCGTACATTCACTACAAAAAAAAACGAGATAGGTCCAACGACACTTTTCCCGATGATTGAATTTTCATCGTTAAATTCAATGTTACCCGACAAATACGAGGAACACGTCGGATTACATTCTGGCGTAAAGGAAAATGGTTCGCGCTCTAAAACCTAGACGTATATGTTGGATATTATTCATCGGGTATCGTAAAATGTTGGTCAATATTACCTGACAATGACATTACGTCGGGCGAAATACATTGACTCGAAGTTACCCGACAAATGGTGATCGACGATATTTGTTTCAGATAAAACTGTTGTTACTTGATGATATTTTTGTTTTCGTCGTTAAAATGTCCGACCCGACGACGGCGGCTCCACGAAGGGCTGCCCGACGACGTTCGACTCTCACGTTGATTTTACTCAAGTATAATATAATCTCATATTCGACTCTCAGGGCGATGTTACTCAAGTATAATATAATTCCCTTCCCTAATACTATTGTACCAAAAAATATTCAAAATACTTTAAATATGATGTATACAATCCATTCCAATACAACTCTATAAGAGAGCCCCTGGAGTACTATTAGGCTATTAATCAGGTATTACCCTATTAATCAGGTCTTAGTCAGTTAATCTTGTGTAGTTTTAATATTGATACTTTATAAGAAGAGAACATAACCTTTTTAATTACATTCTACATTCGGGGGGATTGACTATTGGATATATTCAATCCAAACCTATTACTCATTTTTCTTTTAAATTTGTATAATGACTTTAACATAATACTAAGATATTGAACATAAATACAAATGTATTTGTGATGTATCTAATTTGAATTTTCTGTTTTGGAAAACAATGAGAAGTACGACTAATAAAGCTGATAGATCTATTTAATAAAGAGAGGGAACTGGAACTTGTCCTTGCTAACCATACTTACAATAGAACCAGAAGATGGTGGTCTAATAGTTAAGTAATGGTCTATTTTCCTTCCTAAGTATAATATTCAATTCCAAAAATTACTCCTGATGGACATCAAAGAGTGTAGAGAATGTTCTCACCTATTTTTGACTTTATGGGGTACCAAAATCTATTAAACGGTACCAAAATCTATTAAACGGTACCAAAATCTATTAAACGGTCAAGTGAGTTTAGTTTAGTTAATTTTAGTGTTATCACGTAGACTATTAATTTTAAGTTCAAACTCCGATAATATCGTTTAAAATTTCCTCTCTTCATTATAATAATTAAAAAAAAGAATACCTCATATATTCTTTTTAAAAGACCATACCTATAATAGGGGGGATTAAAGTCATAAACTCTTCCCATTCTTGTAATCCTAACATCCTTGTTATTTTAAAAAGAAAGAGTCACAAATGATCATAGTTGCCCGTCCACCTAGTCCACTAGTGTTCGAGATATTAATCTCACATAATTTGTATCAATTTTTTTTCTATATATATATATATATATCATAACTGTTTTGTGAATATTCTTGGAATCACATTCTAGGTAAGGTAAATTCTTTATCCCTTAATCTCGTTTATATCACACATCATCTTATGATATCATTCTAACGCCTATAGAATTTTATCAAAACACACCTCTTGTATTATCATAAAAATTATTTTTATAAGATATAAATTATATCTCAATACAAAAACTATATTATAATTCAAATTTTTCTATATACAATTTACTCATCCACGTTATATGAAGTCATACATATGCTCCCAACATGAATCAATCTTTTTTTTTTCTTCAAAGAATAATATATAGACTAAGGGTGACAATTTTTGACACGACTCGATACATGGCTCGAAACCCGCACGAAATTTATCCGGGTCAATCCGCATGATTAAAATTTCGGGTCATTTTCAGGTCAACCCGTTATGACCCGTTTATTAAACGAGTGGGTTTCAGGTCAACCTGTTAACCCTTATAATGACATGTTAACCCGTTTAATAAATGAGTAGATTTCGGGTTAACAGGTTAACCTGTATATTGGCTTATATATTCACCCATTTAATAAACGTGTCATTACTAACTCATATATCTACCCATTTACCTACCTAAATATCTATTAAATCTTATAATTTAAATAGGTTAAACATGTTAAACGGGTCAAACAGATCATATGTTAATTTGATTTTAAATATGTTCTCTTTATTAAATGAATTAAACGAGTTACACGGGTTATACAGGTCATTAACAGGCCGGGTTTGAGTTGGGTATTCTTGACACGATTATTAAACAGGTCGGATTTGGGTTGAACATAAATGGATAAAACATAATTTATTATACGATACGAACCTAATACGACACGATCTATTGTCATCCCTAATATAGACCCATGAAAGTGCATGAAATTTCTTGAGCTATAGGATTTTGTTGCATTTCACTCTGCAGCCAAATTTGGCTTTTGGTGGTAGACATAAGATGGGCACAAATTAACTTAAGCACTTTAAAATTGAATGAATGTGTAGATGGAATCCGTGTTGGTCCATCTCGACCATGAGTCTGAGTGTACCAACTGGCAAGTTGAACGCCATAGCTATCAATCAAACGATGAGAGCATTCAGCAAAAGCCATTCACCGTGCTCCTTTAACATGTGTATAGTGCCATCTAATCCATCCATGCATATAGGCACAACAATTTCAAACCGGTTTCTTCTTCCTTCAAACATTTTCTACTTTTCAAGGGCATTTCTGCAAAAACCATCACCAATATGCCCGTTTCCATAAATCACATCTAAAAAGAAAAAAAGAAAAAATTTGGCTTAAAAATCTGACACTTTCTCTCTCATACTGTCCCTAAAGTCTTTTTCTTTAATTACTTGTCCCAATGGTATAAAAAGGCAGCAAAAAATAATGGCGGTTGTGCTTTGATTGATTAGAGCAGAGAGAGAAAAAAGAGAGAGAGGTAAAGCAATAGTGGCAAAGCCAGCAAGCACTAGTAGTGTACTAGAACAATCATCCACCACCACCACCACCACCGCTTAGCCAGACCCAGCAGCAACCTTGTGTTTCAATTTTACTGGAGAATTGAGAACCAAATGAACCAAGCTCTTGGATTTTTGTTTTCTTTTTGAGCAGTCTGTTTCTGATATCTCAATTAGGCTGCTTGTGCAGTATGATTGATCATCACGTAGCTTTCAATTTGCTCTCAGAATAATGCATAGGCCGTGTTCTTGTCTCTTTCTTTCATTTGGGTTCTTTCTAGTTTGAGATCTGGTCCTTTCTGGGTTTTCGTGGCGGCAAAAGTTTTAGTGCTCTGAGACTGAGATCTGGTGCTGATGTTTGCACTCTTGGACTTTTAGGCTCGTGGGTTTTGCTGGGGGTTGGCTATAATTGTCGGGTTTTTAAGATTGGACTGTCTGGGAGTGTGAAGTTTGTGGCGTTGAAGCTCCGTCAGTCTCAAATGTTGACGTTGGTTTGGTGAAGACTGGGGAATGAGGACTTCAATTAAAGATTGGACATTTGGGGGGGTGTGGTTGAGGTCGACCAGGTGCGAATGAGGCTGAAATTGGTTGTGTTTTTTAGCGAAACCGGTTTCGGTTGAAGTTTCTGAAGTGGGGGGGATTGCGGGTTCTTTTGTCTATCTTTGCATGAGTGCAAAGCTGAATGCTTCTGTAATTTCCTGACAAAGCTGTGAATTGAGTGTGTTTCTTTTGGTGGATTGAATGGGTTTTCGCTGGTGAAAAAAATGGTATTGTGCAGTAAAAAGAAAGGAGCTGAAGAAAAGGATTGTGAAGTGGTTTGTGTGAATTTTGGTGTTGAATTTTGTTATAAAGAGGAAGCTTGAGTATTTCTCTCTGGGCTCAATTTTGTGCCTTTCCTGTGTTTTTGAATTCTGCATAGATGAGGCTTTCTTCTGCTGGTTTTAGTCCTCAATCCCAGGAAGGTGAGATGAATTTTTCTTGCAGAATTGTTCTTAGTATATTTTTCTCTTTCTTTTTGTGCAAATTATTATATACTGTTTGGTTTCTTCTCTTTCCTCCATTTTCTCAGATGGCAGTTGCTTTCTGTCTTTTTCTTGTGTTTGGGTTTGATTTATTTCTTGTCACAATCATCGTAAACTTGTAAAAAAATTGTTTAAATTTGAAAGTTTACCATGATTTCCAGAAGGCCATACTGAGAAAATTCATTTCCATCTTTATGACACATGAAAATTCTTTGGATTCTCTAATTGCGGCTTTAAACCCAAATTCATAAACCAAGTGTTTTTTATTTATTAATGCTTATTCATTATGCTGGTTGAATTTCGCAGGGGAGAAGAGAGTTTTGAATTCTGAACTTTGGCATGCTTGTGCCGGTCCTCTTGTTTCCCTGCCGGCGGTTGGGAGCCGGGTGGTGTATTTTCCCCAAGGTCACAGTGAACAGGTTTGTATAATGTCCATCTGCACATCTGCATCTGTTCTGCTTTGCAATAATGGTTTGAAGCAGATTTAGTGACATATGGTCAATTTACCTTTACCGTAAGGACGAATTTACCGATCTGATTTTTGGGAAACTGATTTATTCTCTGTGATGAGTCATCTGTAATATTATACTTTTTTCTTTTTTCTTCCTGTGAAAGCTGATGCTTCATAATGTAGGTTGCTGCATCAACCAACAAGGAAGTGGATGCTCATATCCCTAACTACCCAAGCTTACCTCCGCAACTTATCTGTCAACTCCACAATGTGACAATGCATGTAAGGCTTTGTAATTTAATTCGTTCCGGTTTTGAAAATTCCGATATGATGGTTTCTAAAGGTTAGATCTTGTAAACTTTAGGCTGATGTTGAGACAGATGAAGTATATGCACAAATGACCTTGCAACCGCTTAGTCCGGTAGGCCACTTTGCATTGATTGGCTTTTGGAATTATTGGTCTTGTTTTCAGTTTTGTAAATAACTGTTATCTGCAGCAAGAGCAAAAGGATGGCTACCTTCCAGCAGGGTTAGGCAGCCCAAACAAACAGCCTACAAATTATTTTTGTAAAACATTGACAGCCAGCGACACAAGCACCCACGGTGGCTTCTCTGTTCCTCGTCGTGCAGCTGAAAAAGTGTTTCCTCCATTGGTAAATTCTCTAATTAACTATCGGCTTTGGGATAATTACCATGTTTTTTCCAATGTTTCTAGCACTTGGTCTCTGAGTAAATGGAAATTGATGTTCCTGTCTACAAGTTATAGGATTTTCCGTGGTTTTTTGTCTCCTTTTTGTTTCTGAGTTCACGATTTTTGACACACAGGATTTCTCCCAACAACCACCAGCGCAAGAATTGATTGCAAGAGATCTGCATGATAATGAATGGAAGTTTAGACACATTTTTCGTGGTGAGCTCTTAGGAAAATTTTAGAAAAATATTAATATTCACTTCAAAATCGTGGAGTGAAGTAGATACAAAGAGTTAAGTTTGATTTGTGATTAGTACAAATCCACCTCGTTTCATACTTTCCAGCCATTGTGACTTCTTTTTGTATTTTCTTTTCTGGAATAATGGGAATATCATATTGACAAGGCTTCCTATTGGAAAGATTGCTGACTTTTTTATACTTCAGGCCAGCCTAAAAGGCACCTCCTTACAACAGGTTGGAGTGTGTTTGTAAGTGCAAAAAGACTTGTTGCTGGAGATTCAGTTCTTTTCATCTGGTAAGCGGTTCTGGTTCCTACCATATGTTTTCTGGGCTAGATGCTCCAACTTTATTGAGAAAGGAAAATAAAATTGTAGGAAGAGAGGGTTCCCTTTAAATGATACAAATCTGCTTCCTTTCAATGGCCCAAATTTACTTTTTTTTTTTGGTTTCTGGGCATATGTCACCTTAGACTATGTGATATTTTGCAAATCTCATCCTACTTTTTTTCCCTTCTTCAGGAATGAAAAGAATCAACTACTTCTTGGTATCCGGAGAGCTAACCGGCCACAAACTGTAATGCCTTCATCAGTTTTATCGAGTGATAGTATGCACTTGGGACTTCTTGCTGCTGCAGCTCATGCTGCTCAAACAAATAGTCGATTCACCATATTTTTTAACCCAAGGTATGATTTGGTGCAGGCTGTTGATATAAGATCTTCTGTTTTTTCCACTTCCCTTATTTACAGCTTCATTTCATGCAGGGCAAGTCCATCAGAGTTCGTCATTCCCCTTACCAAGTACATTAAAGCAGTCTATCATACTTGTATCTCTGTTGGCATGCGCTTCAGGATGTTATTTGAAACAGAAGAATCAAGTGTCAGGCGGTAGGTTTTCAACCTTTATTTTGTTACCGTTCTTAGAATTAAATAAGTTCCTTTATATTGATTTTATTGTGCATATGTTATTGGTTGCTTTCTTAACGATTATATGTTACCAGCTACATGGGAACAATAACTGGCATTAGTGACCTGGATCCAGTTCGATGGGCCAATTCACATTGGCGCTCAGTCAAGGTTTGTTGAGAATTATCATGTATAAATGCTGAATATCATTAAAATGAATATTTTGTGCGATAACTTAGTTTTCTTCAGGTTAAGTTCCTTCTGGATATTGAATCAATTTATTTTCTGACTTTGATGAGTTTTTCACTCAATTCAGGTGGGTTGGGATGAATCCACTGCTGGGGAGAGGCAGCCAAGAGTGTCCCTGTGGGAGATTGAACCATTAACAACATTCCCTATGTATCCATCTCCCTTCCCTCTTAGGCTTAAGCGACCATGGCCACCTGGACTACCCTCTTTCCATGGTATACTTATTTACTGCTCCATCTTTGTGCTACTTTGAACTCCTAGTTTATGTCTTCTCGAGGAACTTGGAAAAATTTAGAATCATTTATTTCCTCCCCATTTTGGTATTTTGTTCTCTCAGGTATCAGGGATGATGACCATGGCATGAATTCTCAACTTATGTGGCTTCGAGATAATGGAGACCGTGGAATTCAATCTATGAACTTTCCTGGAATGGGGGTCTCGCCATGGATGCAGCCAAGGCTTGATGCTTCTATGATTGGCTTGCAACCAGACATGTACCAAGCTATGGCTGCTGCTGCACTTCAGGAGATAAGAAGAGTAGATCCTTCCCGACCGCTTCCTACATCCCTTCTGCAGTTCCAGCAACCCGAAAGCCTCCCTAGCAGGTCTTCAGCCTTGATGCAGCCCCACATGGTGCAAGAATCTCAATCTCAACAAGCATTTCTCCAAGGTGTTCAAGAAAACCATCGTCGGTCACAGCCTCCAACTCAAACTCAGTCACACCTTCTTCAGCAGCAATTGCAGCATCAGAATTCCTTCAGTAACCAACAGCAGCAGCAGCAGCAGCCGCATCTAGTTGATCATCAGCACATTCCAAGTGCTGTCCCTACGATGACTCAGTTTGTTTCTGCCTCTCAATCCCAGTCACCGTCTTTGCACGTTGTCACCTCACTATGCCAGCAACAGAGTTTTTCAGATTCTAATGGGAACGCGGCAACCAGCAACATGCTATCTCCATTGCATAGTCTCATGGGTTCATTTACACCAGATGAATCATCCCACCTGATGAACCTACCTAGAACCAATCAACTAATGTCATCAACTGGTTGGCCATCAAAGCGAGCTGCAATTGACCCTCACCTTTCTTCTGGAGTTTCTCAATTTGCTCTGCCCCAGGTGGAACAGTTGGGACCTCCCCAGTCAACTATTTCTCAGAATTCTATTTCGTTGCCACCCTTTCCTGGGAGAGAGTGCTCAATAGACCAAGAAGGGAGCACTGATCCGCAAAGCCATCTTCTATTCGGTGTCAATATAGAGTCTTCATCTCTTCTAATGCAGAATGGGATGTCAAACATTAGAGGGGTTGGCAACGATTGTGACTCTACAACCATGCATTTTCCTTCTAATTACATGAGCACTGCAGGCCCTGATTATTCACTTAATCCAGCAGTCACACCTTCCAGCTGCATTGACGAATCAGGTTTCCTGCAGTCTCCAGAAACTGTGGGTCCTGGAAACCCACTGAACAATAACTTTGTTAAGGTAAGTTCTAGTGGCCTCTTTAACTATATTTTATTTTGATTACGAAATGGACTGGTCAGACGTGATAAGAATTGTTGTCTCCTTCATAGCTTTTGGTTAATTTTATTTTTCTGAAAGTATTATTCAATCTTACACAAAGTGATCTGATTATGGGCTTTAGTAATCTTTCTTTAGTCTCGTTTTTAAATGAACGCCATAATTACTTGCAGGTTTACAAGTCAGGGTCCTTTGGAAGGTCACTAGACATTACCAAGTTCAGCAGCTACCATGAGCTGCGTAGCGAGCTTGCAAGTATGTTTGGCCTTGAAGGCGAGTTGGAGGACCCTGTAAGATCAGGCTGGCAGCTTGTATTTGTTGATCGGGAGAATGATGTTCTTCTCCTCGGGGATGACCCCTGGCCGTGAGTTCCCTATTCTATATTAATTTTTGGTTGCAATTGAAAATCCTTCTAGATATGGATTGTAGGATACTTTTCTGAAAATTGGTGTGTTGGAAAATTGCATTTTTTTTAACAGTAGTTTGAACCTTCGTAGTCTCGATACAAGAGTTTTTATAGCTATAAGTTGTGAAGAGTTGAGGCTAAACATTGTTAAGAAAACTTGTTTTTAATTTTTTTTTCATTGCTTTATTATTATGGTTAGTAAGAAATACTCTTCTCCATGCTCCTATGCACTATTCAAATATGACGCTCAGGTCCTCTGGACAGGATCACGGTAGCTTTCAAGTTATCTTTCTAATTTATAGCCAGTGTTTCAATCAAGCTGAAATAGATGCAAGTTTAGGATTCTAGTTTTGTCCCTATGACTTGCATCTATGGAGGGTCGACAGAAACATCGAGCACACGGCAGTGACACTTTCTACAAATCACCAAGACTGTTTTTCCATCTTTGGTTTGGAAATTACTTTGAATTGGGTTATTAATTAGCTGACTCAATATTCACTCGTTTTATGTTGATACCAGGGAGTTTGTAAATAGTGTGTGGTGTATCAAAATACTCTCACCACAAGAAGTGCAGCAAATGGGAAAACGGGGCCTAGAACTGCTAAAGTCGGTCCCAACTCAGAGGCTCTCAAACAACAGTTGTGATGACTATGGAAGCCGGCAGGACTCAAGAAACTTGAGCAGCGGGATAACATCCGTGGGGTCACTCGAGTATTGAACAACTTAATCGTTCTAAGTCACTATTATGTCTCTTCTGTAATATTTGCAGCTCCTTCAACCCTTTTACGAGTGGGAAGGGCTGCCTAATACAAGCATAAATTTAGTTTATATATAAGCTAATAGTGTAATTATAATGATACGTCTTTGCAGTTTCCTTCTATCGAATACTTGCGATATTATGTTTTAGGAGATTAATGTTTGTGAAATTAGCCTAAAAAGGCTTAGATTGCAGTATATTTCTGACTATTGCTTCCATTGATTTGGAAATTTCCTGTACTTAACCAGCCTCGTTGAGTTCTGAACTTTTGTGAAAGCACAAACATGTGAAGCTCCACAATCCCTTGCTTTCAATCACTAATAAATGTCGAAACTTTGAATGTCTACAATGCATGTTTAAGTTCATCATATTCTGGTAACAATATTGCATCTCAAAAATCCTCCTGTTCATATTTACAAATGATCCACATGAGCTTTTGAAAACACAATATCATGACTGCTCTAGTTCTTTTTCATCGCCATTATTTGAGGGTCCATGTTGTGTCAGTGTGCACATGTTGTCCTTTTCTCGCAAGAGATAACTGCTATTAAAAATTTAAGCTACAAGTTTGGAATGCTAGTTGTGTTTCAAGGTTATGTATATTAGCATATGTTTGTCCTTAGACTACTAGAGATGAAAAGTGAAATTGATAATTTCATTTTCTCTCGGGAGATAACTGTTATTAACCATCTAAGCTACAAGTTTGGAATGTTAGTTGCCCTTCAAGGTTATGCATACATTTGTCCTTAGACCACTTATGAATGGTGAAATTGCTAATAAAGGTTTGGGTTTTTGATGCATGTTTGTGGGCCATCCGTGTAGCGTGTGTGCATAGATAGGATTTTTTGAGGGACGGAGTGGTGACAGGTAGGGCACAGCATCAACAATAATGGGACTCAACTCACTTTATATTTATGAAGAGGGACTTTTTCTTCTAACGTAAATTGTAATCTGTATGAGCAGTTCTTTTCCCCCCTTTTTTTTTGGGATGATCCTATGCTCTATTTTTCTTGTTTGACACAGACATGATGAGCTTCATCCTTTTGGCACTTTTTTTTTTTTCTTTCTAACCTCATTTCAGCCAGGGGGAATACCGTCGTGTCGATGGTAAACATCCCGTGATGACTGATGAAAATACCATCGTGTGATGGTTACATTCCATGATGACATGTCAACGTGCTTTTGTGAATCCACTCGAAATGGCAGAGAGCATACTTACTACAGGGTAAATTATCAATTAATTCTTAATAAGATTGTATTTTATTTAAAATTTTTAATTTGACAATTATTTACTCTAAGATTCTTCCATTATTTTTTATTCAAGCTTATTTATTATCATCTTTTTATGCATATGTATGATTAGGATTTTAACCACCTAGTTCATAATTAAACTTAAAATACTTTTATAATTAAACTTATATATTATAATTTTTTAAAATTAATAATAAAATTCGTATTGTTTAGGATTTAATGGTAATGTATATAAAGTTTTAGGAGGGCTAGTTTTTTTTTTTTTTTGGTTGGGGGGGGGGGGGGGGGGGGGTGGGTGTGGTGGTTGGGGGTTGTTTAGGTAGGGATGATGATGCTTATGACTTAGGGTTTAGAGTTTAATTCTTAGATTTTGGAATGATTAACTTAATATTTTAATATTGAATAATAATAAAATTTCAAATTTGAAGTTTAAAAGTATTTTTGAAGAATTTTTGCTCCTAATTATCTTATTTTAAGTTGGATTGCCCTTATATTATTCTCTCAAATGAACCAATAAAAAGAATAAATTAAAAATTGTAAAAGGGTGTTTGAGTAATTACAAGAACCCAGCAATCACTCACTCAGAGTGATGGACTAAGCACACATAAAAATTTACAACATTGAACATATATTTATACTAATATATCCTATATCTGGATAGATAGATAGATAGATAGAAACATAGATAAACAGAGAGAAGTACGGGAGATACACGTGTCAATGGAGAAAGGAAGTGGCGATCTTAAAGTGTGGAGTTCTCTCGCCGGTCAGATTGCTGATTCTCACTGAATCTAATCGGAGATTCAGAAATGGCGTTAATGTTGTTGATTAAGTTGCACAACAGTTTAAGATTTGAGTTCTACGGCTAGTATATTCAAACCCTACAACTAGTTTGTGTAAGTGTGTGATGTAGGGTATGTACAAGTGTGTGTGAGTGAGTTTGCTTAGCACTCAAGAAAGTTCCTTCTAACCGTCCTAGACATGTGGCAGCTAGGGATAGGCTGAATTAAGTCATGCCTGCCCGTGTGTGTGCTGTGAGAGAGTGAGCGTATATGTATGTACACATTCTCTAAATGAAAAGAAATGAAAATCAAGAGAAAAACAAGAGAAAGGATTCTGGTTTCCTGAGAAAAAATTCTTGGCATTTTAACAAATATCTAGAGTGCAAAATTCACTGTTTGATTGGCTCATCTAGTGTTGATTGATTTTCAATCCAATTCATGTGTGTGTGATCAAGTGTAAGCAAGGAAGACAAACAAGTAAGTCACGGGCTAATCCCGATTCACAATCAAGTTCAGCTAGGAGGTTTGAGGAAGAGTTCATACCTGCAGCAAGAAACCAAGTCTGATCGACCTTGCAGTGCCATTTCCAATATGGTATCAGAGCAGATTTCGATCTGAATTTAGGACGTGATCTGTGAAAGGAAGTAAGAGAAGCAAGTTCTTAGACGGAAGGGTGATCTGAAATGGCAGAAACACACAGTGGAGGAGGAGAACTACGAACTCCTATCTTCATAGGATCAAACTATGATGCATGGAGCATCAAGATGAAAATGGTGCTCAAAGGGTATGATCTGTGGAAGTACATTGAAGAAGGAATTCCTGGTGCAGCTACTACTGGAGAAAGAGAAGAAGGTCATGCACGTCCACTAAATTGTGCTAACATTGTGAGAGACGCCAAGACACTGAGCATGCTGCAAAATGCAGTAGCAGATGACATATTTCCAAGGATCCAGAATGAGGAAACAACTCAATCTGCTTGGAATGTTTTGAAAAGAGAGCATAGAGGCGATGCAAAGGTTAGAGCTATAAAACTTCAGTCTCTAAGACGTGATTTTGAATATGCAAGAATCAAGGATGATGAAAACCTATCTGTGTATAGGTTGAGGTTATATGGGATTGTTAATCAAATGAGAACCTATGGTGAAGACATAACAGAGAAAATATTAGCTCAGAAAATCCTAATTAGCTTGACAAAACCATATGATCCTATTGTGTCTA
The DNA here is from genome assembly GCA_032719365.1 of Prinsepia uniflora. Taxonomy (NCBI): domain Eukaryota; kingdom Viridiplantae; phylum Streptophyta; class Magnoliopsida; order Rosales; family Rosaceae; genus Prinsepia; species Prinsepia uniflora. The sequence goes on from CM064868.1 coordinate 226,582, forward strand.
TCATAGAAGAAACCAGGGATATGGATACAATCAATGTTGAAAGTGTCATAGCCTCAATTAGGGTCTTTGATCAAAGAATTGAAATGCACATTGAGGGAAATGCAGACAAAGATTTTGCTAGCTGGTCTATAAATTCTATGGTACAACAGGAAGATTCACATGGGAAGTTCAAGAGGAATTTCAAGGGCAGGGGCTGGAATCAAAGGTCCAGCACTGGTGAGAGGTCAAGACATCATCAGAATCCTGAGAAAACAAAAAACACAGTGCCTAAGTGCAAGAATTGTGGCAGGAAGCACTCAGAAACATGTTGTTTTAAGACAATACCTACGTGCTACAATTGCAACAAACCTGGCCATGTAGCCAATGATTGTATGAGTGCCAAGTCTGTGAAATGACAAAAGAAGTGATTGAAGCACCAACACCTGGTAATCTGTTCTATACTTACAGTTCAACTTCAATGAAGACTGAAAATGTATGGTATGTAGACAGTGCATGCAGGAATCACATGACAGCTCAAGAATATCTATTGATAGATGTTGCTACCTGGTCTAGAGGAAAATCTGCTTAGTGTTGGGCAGATGATTGAACATGGGTATTTTCTTGTGTTTGGTGATCAATATGTTGATATATTTGAAGATAAGGTTCTGATTCACAGGGTAGCTAAGATTCTCATGACCAGAAACAGGTGCTTCCCAATGACATTTGACTGTGTAAAACTAGTAGCCATGAGTGCAACTGTCTCAGAAGATTCTGAACTTTGGCATAGGTAGTATGGTCACCTAAACTACTCAAGTATCAAGAAGCTACAACAGAAGGACATGGTGATTGGGATGCCTAAGTTACAAGATGGAACTCATGTGTGTGCAAGCTGTGTTGCTGGAAAACAACATGTGGAACAGTTTGATACAGAACCTGCTCTAAGGGAAACTCAACCCTTAGAACTCATCCACTCAGATGTATGTGGTCCTATGCAAGTGGAAACCATTGGAGGTAACAAGTACTTCTTGACTTTCATTGATGATTATACAAGGATGTGTTGGTTGTATTTCTTATCACATAAGTCAGGAATTCTAAATGTTTTCAAGAAGTTTAAGACTATGGTTGAGCTACAAAGTGGTTTAAGTATTAAAAGCCTTAGAAATGACAGGGGTGGGGAGTATCTCTCAAAAGATTTTGAGAACTTATGTGATGAAGCAGGGATTGTGAGGCAACTAACAGTAGCCTATTCACCTCAGCAAAATGGGGTTGCTGAGAGAAAGAACAGGATTGTGGTGGAAATGGCTAGGGCCATGATGTGTGGGAAGAATGTTCCTCATAGATTCTAGGGAGAATCGGTGAGTACAATTGTATACCTACTGAACAGAAGCCCTACAAGGTCACTAAATGGGAAGACTCCATTTGAGCAGTTTAGTGGAAGAAGACCAGGGGTTAAGCATCTCATAATCTTTAGTTCTGTATGTTATTCTCACATTCCTGATCAGCTGAGACAGAAACTAGATGAAAAGAGTGTGAAGTGCCTTTTCGTGGGGTATGGAAGATGTGAGAAATGATACAGGTTGTTCAATCTACAAACCAATACGATTATGGTTTCTAAAAGTGGGGTGTTTGATGAAAAGAGTGTCTCTGGTTGGGACACTGCGAAGACAGATGTTGGAAGGTTTCTCAGCATCAATTATGGTTCTGACAGGGCACATAAACCAGTGAAAGTTCAGCTCATAGTCCATAAGAACCTATGGATGATACTGAGTCAAAAGGTGAGAACCATAATGAGGGAGAGGAAGAAGAGTCCTCCTCAGGTACACCTGTAAACCTCAGGAGTATTCAGGACATTTATGCAAGGTGTCATATGTGCATAATTAAGCTTGAATCCTATGAAGAAGTAGCTAAGGATCTAGCATGAAGGAAAGCTATGGAGGCTGAAATGGATATGAACCAGAAGAATGAGACCTGGTGTTTGCTAGATAGACCAATGGACAAACTTGTCATTGGTGTTAAATAGATCTACAAAACTAAGCTAAACATGGATGGTTGTATAGAGAAGCACAAGGCAAGGTTGGTGGCAAAGGGCTATGCACAGAAACCTGGTGTGGATTTCAATGAAACTTTTGCACTAGTAGCAAGGTTGGACACAATCAGGTCACTTATTGCTCTTGCAGCTCAAAAGAGCCGGAAAATCTATCAATTAGATGTTAAGTCTGCATTCCTGAATGGAGTATTAGAAGAGGAAGTGTACATTGATCAACCAGAGGGTTTTGAAGTTCAAGTTGACAAGGGGAAAGTCTACAAGTTGAAGGAAAGCCCTATATGGACTTAAGCAGGCTCCTAGAGCATGGTATGGTGAGATTGACTCCTATTTTCTAAGTTGTGATTTCAAAAGAAACACAAGTGAAGCAACTCTATACATCAAGTTTGATGAGGATGATGGGGTTCTAATTGTGTCAATTTATGTGGATGACAAAATCTACACTAGAAGTTCACATGGATTGATTCAAGAGTTCAAACATGTGATGATGAGCAAGTATGAGATGACAGATTTGGGTCTGTTGCATCACTTCCTAGGGATGAGGGTAATACAGACAGAGAGCAATATTTTCATCCCCTAAAGGAAGTATCCTGGTACTCTCCTTGAGAAATTTAGGCTCAAGGATTGCAAACCAGTGAGTACCCCACTGGTACTAGCAGAGAAGCTCAGGAAATAAGATGGGAGTGGGGCTGCAGATGAGTAGCTCTACAGGAAAATAGTGGGAAGTCTTCTTTATCTGACTGCCACTAGGTTCTCCTCACATAGAATAATTCAATTATCACTTACTATGTAACGACCCGTCCCGAATTCCTAGATTAGATTAGTGACTGATCACGATTAGTGAGGTTAATCGGTGATTAGTTAGGCTAAATCGGACGAACGATGCGAGATGACTGTTTTGCCCCTGATGGTGGCAAAACGTTGACTTTTCATTCAGGCGGTCAAATGGACTATGACCGATGATTGTGACGTAGTTCGTGTCGTCACGAGTTCATAGACAGATGGCACGTTCAATTCCGACATTTGAGGAGGAAGTTATGACGTTCAGAAGTTTAGGGGCAATTTGGTAATTTTGGTTAAAAGGGCCAAATAGTTGACTTTTTGACCGGGATGTCCAATGGACGAGGGTCGAGGACCGTTACGTAGATCGGGACGATACGAATCCATAGACAGGTGGCACGTCGAATTTGGACTTTCGACGACGAAGTTACGGTTCACGGAAGTTCAAGTGCACTATTGCACGAATTACGAAATAACTTAACTTTTGGATTTAGTGGGCCCCAGATATTTAGCTTCTACCCAATGGATGAGTGACAAGTGTCACCCATCCACAGGCTATCCTTATGCCTTCATGCATATCATCTTCATCGATCCATTTTCCTTCATTCCCAAAACATTTTCCCGATCTCACCCAACCATTCAAACCAACCCAAACCCCTAACCGTGATCATCAGTGAGAGGCCTGAGATGAGGAGGATCGGCTGAAGCGTGGTGGCCGGCCAGGACGAAGCCGCCGTGCACGGCGGAGGCCCAAACCCGAACAGGTATCCGGTTAGACCCAAATCTCCCCTTTTGTCGATTTTTACATTATGGTCAGTTTTGGTCGATTAGGGAACATTTGTTAGGTTGTTTAGGGCGTATAGATATGGTTTTGAATGTGGGTTGACGGCTGTGAAGCCTGGGGATTGAACTGGAAAACAGGGGGTCGTGGGGGATGATTTTTATGGATCGATTTAGGAGGTTTTGATTGGTTTTGTTAATTGGAATTGATAGAAAACAAGAAAATAGGATTTTTAGGATTGAAATGGGACAAAACGGATGAAATTTGAGGGAGGAACCAGGCCGGACCGGTCACGCCGGTCCAGAAGAACCAGTGAACTGGCCAGACCCGGTTCGATCATTGAGAAAGATGAACTATTCACCGGTGCGTGAGCCCACGCGCAGCGCCCTTTGGGAGGCGCGTGCCAGCGCGTGGTGGGGTTTCTGTGGATGTGTTCAACACACAAAATCTTCTATTCGATGTAATGAACATTTTGGGACTGGTCTCGTGTCAATCAGACATCGTTTCGATAGGTTTCGGGCTGTCGGAAGGATTAGGGTCAGTTTAAAAATAGTTAAAAGTTCGTGAAAATTACGGGGCTTTGGTAGGAGGTTAATTAAGTAGTTAGTAACCTTCTATTAAAATTTGGACAGGTTTGGGAGTCCCGTTGACAGTGATCGGCTTGGGAGAGCCTATGACACGCAAATCGAGACGGCAGCTCAGACGGTCTGTGAGTGGACCTTGTTTTCTAAATTGGTGTATGCATAAATGTTTATTATATGTTTTAAATACTTGTTTGTGATGCCATGAGTGCATTTGGATGTGTGGTTACGTATATGCACGTATTTTGAGGTTTCGGCCCTATACGGTGCCTATACGGGTCTGTATTCTTTTATTGGTCTAAATTAAATGGTTTTGGATTTCTAAAAAGATAAACTCGGGTATGAGACCCATTTGGTTTGGTCTCGGGAATATGACTCTAGTTACGACCTACGGGTCTAAATCGTGGTCGCGACGGGTGCTATGTGCACGACGATCGACGATAAGACGCTCGCCTCCGGATTGGGATGTGTTCCTTCCGGAGAGGTCACAATGCACGATTCGTGGTCGGGCAGCCTGGGGAGGCTCGGCTTCGGAGTGCTGACGGTTCAGGATATCGATTGGTGATGAGTGCACCATGATCTTGTGGTGGTCGCGTCGGTTGATACGTTCACGGCGACATACTAGGATTGAGGGCGGTCCTGGATGGATGGTTGCACACATCACTACGATCGGAGTCGTGACTGACCCTTAGATATCGGGCGCGGTGCCCAATTGAGTCATATGTTCGGGTACGAGACCCAGTTACTTTACGGTTTATGATTTCGGGTCAGGGACCCTAGATGGATTTCCAAGTTCATGACGGTTTATGGGAACCGACATGAACTCTGTAACGGTCATTGTGTTTCATGAAGGTTTATGGGAACCGACATGAACCTTTGTCAGGTCATTATGGTACATGACGGTTTATGGGAACCGGCATGAACTCTTGTTATGGATGTTATGGATCATGACGGTTCAGGGGAACCGGGCATGAATGTTTATGTTATGTATATATATGTTCATCTACCTTCCTTTACTTGTTCTATTATTTCCTCCAGGGAGGGTCGTTGGCCTGGGTGGACCCCGAAGTAGTCACGAAGCACCGACTGAGTGGAGTCACCCTCCAGTTGGGTTCCTTACTCTCAGGAAGGCTATGATTACTATTACCTCAGGTAGGGTCAGTGGTCTACGGACATTGATCTTGACTTTGAGAAGACTCGGATTGAGACCCGGGTAGCATGCGCGTAGCTTTGGAAACTGTGACAGGATTGGTTGTGTGAATTATATGTGTATATGATATAAATATGATATATGATATGTGATGTGTGGTTACACAGGATTTGAGCGGTGGCTCGTGTACTTGGTTTATTTCTGGTTTGGGCTGAGTCCCTTATGGATTTGGGCAGTGGCCCGTACGGTTGTTTTCATTATGGTTTTGGGCTTAGTCCCACATATGGTTCTTTCGGTTAAATGGTTTTCGAATGCATACATGTTTTTTAGTGAAGGGTACAAATGTCTTCTTCTGGAAATGTTTTTATAAACTTTGGTTTTGTCCACTCACAGTTTTAATGTTTTGACTGCCCTTCAGGTTGACATCGGATGTGGACTATAGCAGAGATCGAGATATCACATACCTCCTCTGAATCCTGTCGTACTCTGATAGCCCGAGAGGGCAAAGGTCGGAAATATCTCTTGTCTGACACTTTGTGTCAAATGGGAGCAGGGTCATCCCGCGTTAATCCCGGGGGGATTGGGATGGGTCCTGTCATACTACATCTATGTCTCCATTTCTGAAAACCTGCTCAATATTACCAAACCGACATTTTAGTGCACATATAGAGAATAAAAATACAGAGACTTCAAACTAATCTTCAGCAGCTAAACCAAATAAGACCAATCATAAATTGGACAAAACAACAAAATTTCAAAGAAACCCAAAAATACACACATGTATATAATGAATTGCATATATATATATATATATAAAGTTGCGTACAAACAAATGTTAGTTATTTGAAGGCCGTATCTGTTGGAGAACAACAAATGATCCTGCAACGGCTCAATTGTAACAGTAAAGAGAAAAATGAATATGGAGTGAAGTAAAGTCATTACAGCAAAAAGGATATCATTCAATTTTTCGTACAAACAATTCTTCTCTACAATTATAACATCAAGATATCAATAAGTTTTTCTACAATTATAGCATCACTATATCATACAATTTTCTCTATCCTCAAATCAATTAAATTCAATCCATAACGACATTCGCAAAATCCATACCTTGAGTGGGGAATGAAACAAAATTCACCAACGAAAATAAAAAAGGAATCAAATAATAGCATATCTAAAATCCTGTTCAGAAAGTTGATGCATAAAGAATGAAAAAAATGAATGCCAAGAAAGTAACATTCAAAACAATGAACCCACAAAACCTATATATATATACACATGGATTTTTTTGTTTCTTTAATAATACATTTGACTTATCGAATGATCAAAATAAGAAGCCAAAGCTCTATGCATGAAGCCTAATGTTTATATGTTCCATTACATGGAATTAATAGAGAATCATTATTTGAGAAACAATTTACCAATGTGTCAACAAAATTAGAGTATCGAACCTATGAAATCAGAATCAAATGTCAGAGGATGAGATGAAATATGATGAACACAATCATCACGAATATGACATGAATTGAACAACCAGTAATCATTTAAACAATTCTATAACAGTGGGTTCAAAATTCAAAGGTAAAAGTGAGTGAGAAAAAACTTTACCTCGGTGAGGACGATGAACAATGAGATAGAATATGGTGAGTTTTAGAAATTGATCGGACAAAAGTGGAAGTGAAGCGAATAGAAATATCTGAAGTAAACAAACCAAATGAAAGTAAATAAGGAATCAAATAATGGTAGACTAAAAATCATGTTCATAAATTTTTTGAATAAAGATGGAGAAAAATCAATGCCAAGAAAATAACTTTCAAAACAATGAACCCACAAAACCTATATATATACATGAAATTTTTGGTTTCTTTAACACAATACAGAAGGCTTATCGAATGATCCAAAATGAGAAGCCAAATCTCTATGCATGAAGCCTAATGTTTATATGTTTCATACCATGGAATTAACAGAGAATCAATATTTGAGAAACAATTTATCAATGTGTCAACAAAATTAGAGTATTATACTTATGAAATCAGAATCAAATGTCAGAGGATGATGAACAGTATGGAGGATGAGATGAAATATGATGAACACATTCACAAATATGACATGAATTGAATAACCAACAAACATCTAAACAAATATACAACAGTGGGTTCAAAATTCAGAGGTAGAAGTGAGTGAGGAAACAGACCTTGCTGATAGTGAAGGTCAGAGAGAGGGGGTCAAAATTTTGGAGTGACAGAGCAGCGATATCCTACATATAGAAATAGTGAAAGACATCAGAGAAGAAGAAGAAACCAACGTCAATATTAAATTGAAAGTATAAGAGATCTGAAACTGAATTCCAAACTGATAATGAAATGTATGAACGTAATTTCGACGTCAACTAACACAAACAATAGCTAATGAAATCAAACACGAATGGGAAACCAACAACGAAATGCCAATCAAATCCAACAAATCGCCCACGAAACAACTATATATAGTAATATGGTGAATCAAAATGAAACAGGTAACAAATTGATACCTAAAATTGAAGGAGGAGTATATAAAATTAACAAACCAAATTGACGAAAAGCGCATAAAAAATTTGAAAGGAAGCTGAAATATTCAACTATGGCTTTAAAAGAGCAATAACTAATGAGAGAGGAGAGAACATGGCCACAAATGGAGATGCGGCGCTGCTAGATGATGCATGGAAAGCAGATGACGTAGCACCGTGGAGCGAGGGCGGAAAGAACGTCTGTCCTTGGCTACCAATTGGCTGAACGGGCAGAAGAGAAGTGAGGAGGGCTTTCCACTATTGGAGCAACTGCGACACCGTCCATGGGGAAAGAAGACAACAAAGGAAGACGTCGTCGAATTGGATGTAGTAGCGATCACAAATGTGTATGCTGGACTGGATGAAGATCGATCGAAGATGTCGTCGAAGCAGGGAGAAAAAGGAAAACTCTAGAAAAGAGGAGAAGACACTTGAAAGAATGATGAATGACGCGCGAGATGGAAGGGAAAAAAGGCAGGAGGGGCAAAAACAGAAATCCACTGCTCGTGAACAGTGTTAAAACTCAACCGTTTTAGTAGATAGGTAATTATAGTGGTTAAGGATTAGAAAGTTTCAAAAATGTGATTAGGAGTGTTGAATAAATATTAATGTTGCTAAAAACTAATCAATAGATAGCCTAAAATAAGATGTGTTATTTGTGTATATTATTGGTTGTATATGTGTGAATTTGTAACATTATTGGACATTGTGAATTCGTAACATTAGTGGTTGTAGGCAGGGAAGTAAATATCGCCGGAATCGTCGATATATCGAGATTTCCGGCCGGCGGCACCTAAGAAGGGGGGGGGGAAGAAATTGGCCGAAATTTCGACATAATTTCTTGTTTTGAATCCACAGATCCTTTTCTGGGATCAAAACGATGAAGATACACTATTAAATCGTGAAAATCGGATGTAAAATATGGAAGATTGAGTCGGGTCATGTCGTTGGGTTGCAAAACCCCGGTGGCAGACCCGGCTGGAGGTAGGAGATGACTGCTATTTTTCATATTTATATAATTGGAGTTGGTTAGTTTACAAACTCGCTGGCTAGCAGAGTTGGTTGAGTTTTTGTTTGTCAGTTGGGGGGTCTTGGGTTCGACCCCCCCACAAGGCGCTAGCTGTTTTTTTTTTCCCCTTTTTTATCAATTTGAATTTATTTTTTCCACTTTTCAACTTGGATTTTTTTCTTTTTCTTTTTTTTTTGTCCAATTTTAAATATATCAATTACTTCCATTTTTTAAACAAAGTTTGATCTTATTTTTTCATCTTTTTTTTTTCAATTTTAAATATATTTAAACTTATTTTATCATTTTTCTTATGTTGAATTTTTGTATGTTTTTAATATATTAACATTCAATTATAGTAACTCATTTCAATTTATGTTTATATTTAAGATTTTATATTATTAGTTATCGTCAGAATCATATTACATCATATATTTATTATATCAAAATCATTTTATAGTTTTTATTAGTCATATATAACAATTATTGGGTATTTAAGTTTTTCTCAAAATTTCATTCTAAATTTTCAACTTTTAGATCGAATTTCCGTCATTTTTGTTGACCGTAAACGATATCGATATCAATATCGATATTTGAGGCGAGATATCCGTAAATTTGACGAGCGATATATCCGTCAATATCGATATTTCAATCCTTGGTTGTAGGTTTGTAGGTGAGTTTCGTAGACAAAGTTATGTATGTACAATTAGTTTAATTAACTAGTAGAAACTAGTTCCAAAAAGTAGATGTAACCATGATCTAATTTATATTACTCTACATCTTATACCACTTAGTGATATTTCGTAGAAATTTTTGTGGTTGATCCTTGTAGATGACAAGGTTGATACCCAAAATTTATATCCAATTCTTAATGCCAATATTATTGTATAAAAAAAAAAAACAAGATAAAGTTTCCAAAGTGGATCCTTAGCGTATGTTTAGCATGTATTAAGGACTGCTTAGAGGCCCCAAGGTTATGTGGCCTTGCCTGGGCATTGGGGATTGGACTGCCAAATTGAAGAGTAAAAGACCCTTCATGTTAAGGCCCCAATGCCGAAGCATGTGGGGTTTAATTGACTAAAACTCAAAGTAAAGCTTTTTGTCATATGAGTGGGAAGGAAGCATTACTTATTTCTTAAAAGTTGGGTTAGGGAATAATTATGAAAGAAAGAAACAATGAAAACGAGAGGAAGATACGGTGATTTTAGAGTATTGCTTATGGTTAGGACTAACTTATTGATATGGCATTTGAGTCCTTTCTTTGTGCAGAATAAACCCAACTTGGTGGTGGGCTGAACTTAAGCTAAAGCAGCCTTTCACAATTCATAGCCAACAGAAGTCCACCAAATTTAGATGATAAATTAAAAATGCTTTTGATTTCCCCCTCGGCTCTTGATGAACTCAGGTGATATTTCAGTCACTCAACATCATAGCTGGATCTCCTATTTAGTATTGTCTTCTTTTGAGGGGTGCAACGGTGCAAACAATAGAGGTTCAACTTTGATATGCATGTATTCTTCACAAAGTCTGTCTCTTGATTAGCATGCACAACACCACACCTTGAATCATGATCTATCTTACCAAGCACAACATAGCGTTGTATCACAACAAACCACAGCAAATGTAATGAGATGATGGCATTCGTCCAGTCTGGCGGATGTATTCTGCTTGAGCTGCAGTTTTTTCTGCCTTTTCAGTCTTTTTGGCTTCAGCTGCTGCCCGTTTCTCCTCGGATCTTTGCCTTGCTAATGCTATCTTCTTCACCATCTTGGATTGAGCTTGGGCTCTCATTTGTTCAACTTGAGCCTATAAAAAGCCACTCTTTGATTAATCATAACAAATACAAGTTATTCTGATTAATCTGCATAAGAAAAAAACTTTTTTAAGTACCTCTATTCTCCGCATCTCTGCTTCTAGTTTTGCCTTCTGTTGGCTTTCCCAGGCCTGGATCTTGATTTCATCACGCTTAAATCTGAAAAATATTAGCATTCTCCATTTATGTTAAGATGGCATAACATATCTACATGGTTTATAGTTAAAAAACCATACAAGTGTAATTAAAAGTATGCTAGATGAAAAAAGACCTTGCTGTATGTCTAGATTTTTCAGCTTCAACCCATGCAGCTGCCCGTTTTTCAAATTCAACCCGCTCAAGGTCCGCCAAATCGGCACAAGATTTTTTCTCCTGATCATCTTTACTTGCCCAAGCAGCAATGTTCATCTTTCCAAGCTGAACGCCAAGTTCCACAATCTCCTGCCTTGTCTTCATTTTTAATTCTTCTTCCGATAATTGTCTTTTATTGTTCTCACCCAGTGGCCGTGGTTCCCCGCCGTTGATAGGTGTTGGAGCTGGTGCACCTCTAGGAGTTGAAGGGATTGATGAAGTTGGGCTGCGAAGTGGAGTCGTTGCACCTTCAGGTGTAGCAGTCCTTGAAGGCTCTTGACTTGGGATAGGTGTCATTTCTGTTCCCATGTCTCTCATTGAAACCGATCTTACAGTATTGGTGCCTGCATAAACCGAAAACCAATATGTTAATTTCCTCTGCCTTCCCTACACACATTGAACATGTTATTGAACCCAATGAAGCCGTACCCGTACTATTTTCAACAGCATTCTCAGAACAGGCTGAATTTCGTCGATCCACTTCCATCAAATCTTTACTTTGTGAGGAAGCATCAACCAAAGCATTCCCACAAGCTTGACCTGAATTCAATTGAGAAACCGAAGGAACAAAGGAGAACTTATCGAATCCAATCTGTGAGGCAGGCTGACAGAAGTCAACCTGCTTTGTGTCTGCTACTCTGCCATTGAGTTTATAATCATACTTAGCAGACTCTGGAGCCACCCTCACCATATTTGTCACCGGAAACCGAATTGTTTGGTTTTGCAAAGCACTCTTTCTAGGAAAATTAGCTTGTACAATCTGCTTATTCATTATCCATTTCTCCGCGTCATTCCACTTAGATGGCATAGTTCTTGAGAGTGATCTTGAAATGTGCTTATGTACTGACTTCTCCCCTTTATGAAACTCAAAACTAGATGAACTAGCATTACTATCATAATCAAGATTTTCGTCTTCCATCATTCTCACTGAGTGAATTGCACTTGAATTACCATTCTCACCCTTTGTACATTGCTGCGATCTGACACGACCGCTATCACCATTTTCTCTTGGCAATGACTCTTTCAGTTGGTGAGAAGTTTGATCACTTGGTCTCAGGTCCAACGCTGCTTCACTCGAAAAATTTGTAGAGATAGAAGATGTGACTGGACAGTGGACAGCATAAGACTTAATGAGTAAACAGTTTCTAGCTTGGACAACATATTTTTAACAGTTAGAGCAAAGCTTATGAAACAATTAAGGAGGGAGACATACCTTCCTCATCTCCATTCATGGAGTCCAACAAGCTATTTTTGACGAAATCGGAATCGTCAAGCTTGGAAGGAGAAGTTCTTGAGGAGTTACTATTTGATCCATCCTTCTTTTTATGATGGTGAGGCCCTATGAGCTTCATTCTTAATTTACTAGGTGAAATCATACCAGTCTGAAAAAGGAAAGGAAAAAAGGAAAACAAAACATAATTACCCTTCAATCCACCTGAATCATGCCAACTTCAAATCGAACACCAGGTGCAAAATATAATGATAAAAGTAACAATCTTTGTAAAAAAAAAAAAAACATAAATAATTAATCAAACCCAATATTCAAATTACTTCAATCATTCTGAATCATACCAATTTCAAATCAAACACCAAACTGGTGCAATTATTTTGTGTTGTTTTTTCTTTCAAAAACTTTTGAAAACAAAAATAGAGCAAAATCAACAGTCTGTACTAAGATTATTAAGCCATAAATCTCACAATCACATTTTCATATCCTTCCTGATGCAGGACAAATGGGAGGTATGAGGATGGATAAAAGCTAAACCTTTCTGACCACAATAACTTCAGAAGAACAAAATAAACCAAAAAGTCCAATTTCTATAAAAGCTAAATTAACAGCTAACTAGTATTACAATGAAGAAGCAAATGCGTAACCAAATTTGAATAAAAAGGGCATAAATACTGCAACCCACTTCAAATTAAAACCAGTTTCAACATATTTCACAATTTCTTCTTGCATTTCCTCATTTCCCTACCATCCCCAAGACAAAATCATAAATATATATATATATATATCCACAACAAAAGAAGATTCAAAATTTAAACATAAAAAAAAAAAAGATATGGGTTTTTGTTCTTGTTTCATGCAGAGAAAAAAGAAAAGAAATTTACCTGAACTTTGTGTATCCTCTCATACTCCATTAGATCTCTCTTTGTGTTTCTGTCAAAGACGTTTCTTTTTCTCTCTAAAGTATCTTATTGAGGAGGAACTATAAAGAAAAAGAAAGGGCTCTAAATGGATGGAAAAAACTTCTCAGTCTCCCTGATTTCTCTCTCCCTCTCTTTAATTTGACTGTTCTTGTAGGCAGACACAGTCAGCCATGTTTCACAGTTTCATGCTTACAACACTGGGGATGATGAGTTGATGATCTAGTTCTGCTCCTCTGCGGCGCAAGCCGTGCAGTACTTCTTTTTTATCTCGACACCTCACCATCTGGGACCACTTTTTGGAGGTCCCCTTACGACGTGGCAAAATCTACAGAGGGGTTATTGCTAATTTAGCTACTACTCCTTCGTGCCAATCTATTAAATCGTGGTTGGCGGGCTTTTACCGGAGCAAACGAGGAATTGCCGATTTTGGGACAATCAATTATATTTAGTTTTAATTTCGGATAATAATAATGATTTTTGTGGGTTTTTTTTTTTTAAATTGTGTTTTTTACCAAGAGGACAAAAGGGAAATTATGGAAGTGAATCAAATGATTAAAGCCAGAAGGTTTCTGAACAGTGGCAATGATGAAAAGTAGAATTTCAATTTCCTCTGCATAGAAGCTGAACAGACCATATTGGTCATCATAAAATCAAATGATTTCAAAATTTTACTATGAAAAACTTACAATTTTTGCTTTAACAAAATGACAATCAAAAACAAAAATTATTGTCAGGAATTCAAAATTATTCGAAAATTATGGAACTGTCATATGGTGTATAATTTTTAAGATGTCCAAATTGATCTTAGTAATGATATCAACGGTTTACAAATACCCACACAATAAATAATATATTTCTAATTAAGTATATTATTAAATTGGGTTAAAAAATTCAATAATATTTATATTCTTCAAAAAAATAATTGATATTCATAACAATAAAACATTTGTTATCATAATTACTATTAATGTTAATTATCATAATTATCATTAGAAACAATTATTATAATTATTAAATAATATATTTTATTAATAATATATTATTTATTAATTACAAATTCAACTGACCAATCAGAACACTCTGAAACTCTTAAGGTTTTCTTATAAATAGCGGAACTCGTTTCATTTCCAAGGTAACTCTTTTCTTTACTTCGAAATATTTCCTTTTCTTCCATCAAAACTAATTTAGGCATCAGAGTGTTCTTAGTCTCCCGGCTATTCAATCGAGGTAACGATAACTAATTATTTATTGTTTGTAGGGACTGAGAAAAATTTTCGCGGCGGGGAATGACCTTACCGAATCTACCAAGTAGGCGGAAAGGGAAGTAACACGTTAGAAATAATGGACGGAAAATTAGTGAATGGTTTCATGAATGTTGTATTTAACTTACCAATAAAGTTATCAACTCATTCCTAACTCATCAATATGTTATTGTACATTCGGAAAAATTGGAGAAACTTTCCACCAGGAAGCACCTAAAGTCTTCCACCAGAAAGCACCTAAAGCCTTCCACTAGGAAGCACCCAAAACCTTCTTTTGAGAAGCACTCAAAGCCTTATTCCGGGAAGCAAAACCTCCTTACCCGCGGTGGATAGTAACTTCGAGTTCCAATTAGCTGACCTGCTCCGGAGGGCATCTATGACTTTCCCAAACATTCTTTTCTTATTACGGCTAGTGATAATAGAAAGACCCAAATACTTCTCATGACAATCAATAATTCTAATACCCAATAAGTTTGAAATTAATCTTTTCATCACGGGATGCATACTAGGACTAAAAAAATTGAAAAAGAAAATCGTACAATTACCTTCTACCTTCCATCAAGATCATTTGTGTGTTCTTTTCTTTTTTTGCGATTGATCATGTCTGTAATTAGTTATAAATTAAATAAATTTTAAATACATGAAAGTCATATTAATTAATATATATATATATATATATATTACTCTCTGTTGTAAGATAGTAAACAACAATAAATTTGATTGGAGAAATGTTAATTAAGGAAGGATAAAAGAGGCGGGAGAGGTTGATAGTGGGTGAGGTCAGCAGTCAAAGATTGGAAGACACTTTAGGTAAACACATGCATCAATGGAAAGACTAATTATTAATGTGAACGAGAATGAGAAAGCATTGAAGAGTGTGGGTCAATCAAATGGGTCATTGCATTGGATTGGGGTTGTGCCTACTACCTGCTACTGCCTGTGGGGTTCAGAATTCTATAAACCAACCAACTCATGCCTTCATTTCAAATTTCTTCTTCTTTGAAGACATAGTTTACTGCTGTTTTTTTTATGGCATTGTATTGTAAAATTTCATAATTATCTTATTTATCGAATGAAATAATCCATTTTATAAATTACGAGTACAAAAGATATATTATTAAATAACAAATAATTGTTATCCTATTAATATAATAATAATAATAATAAATTGTTATTAAGTAAATTAGTTCAGTTAGTTCTAACGTTAATTTTGTAGACAATTAGTCTCAAATTTAAACTCCGATTATATATTATATAAAAAATTTCTAAAAATTTATATATGCCCTATAATAAAACAATAATAAATTGCTATAAGATAACAAATTACCAAGAGTTCAAACCTTGTAACAACATAGCAAATTGCTAAGAATTCCAACCTCAAGTGATTAAAAAGATAAAACTCACTACGTATCAATTAGAATAATATTCGCATCCCACTTTGGTGGTATCTTTTCATATCACAATTTTGATTTATTAAATTATTTTTATACATATGTCATAATAAAAATTATTTCTTATTTAAATTACTATGTCAATATCATTTATGTAAAAAATCAATAAGATTAAAGATCGCTTTATTATTAATATATATCAACTAAATAGACGGTTTACCATGAAGATATTAATTATTGTCAAATTTTTAAATTTATTTGGTACATATGAATAACTAAACAACCTCGGATCTTGTTGATTTTTTTTTGTGCAGATGATTTTGTTATGATAATTTATAGAATGAACGGTTCAGATTATGATTTATATACAAATACAATTCGATAAATCGAAATAGTGGTATTAAAATATATAATGAAAGTAAGATGCAAAGATTGTCCTATCGATTATCTTGTATTCCATGATTCACCATCATAGAGATAATGAATATGATTTATCTCCTTATTAAAATAGAATTATATATTAGTTCTCCTAGGCCTCCAGGCTTGTATAGGACTCCAAATCCCAACATTAATTAGCTAGCTCTTGGTTTCTTCCTTATATTATGGATATATACAGTCGTATCTACTTCATTATTTTATGTAAAGTAAATTTAAATCAGAATATTTGACAAATTTATATAAACATTCTCCACAGTCGGGCTAACCTAATTAACTCTACACTAACACCAAAATCTGTTGATATTATAATATACATCCATTAGACAATAAAGTTTAGTGTTCAAAGCCCTAGGGAGGGAAATTAATTAAGGGGTACTGTTGCCTGTTTGAATATTCCGTCCACATTATATCACGAGGTCCTACTTTCAATACTACAATTAATTATGAAGAATAGAATTCGACCCCGAAAACATTCTTCATACAGAAACTGGCCTACTTATAACTTATCACATACGTTCGTACTCACACTCGATCGAATGCTGCATGTGTTTTCATTGTCAATGTGTCCAATCCAATGCATCTCACGAATCAAATGAATCATGATCATCGCAATCAACGGATAAGATATGAACAGGTGGCACTTCCAAATAAATGTTTGAAAATGAAATTGACAAAATTGTTGTTGTACTCGGCTTGATCAAAACTTAGTATTCAGCCTACATCTCTGACCACATTCTCCACATGCCATTGAATCCATTGATTGCCAAGACAAGAAGACAGAGGTCGGTTCACGTACGTACTTCTTCTCATTTTTCTTGCCAAGACACAATATATACACCATTAGGTCTTGACCCAAAAAAAAAATACCATTAGATGAAAAGTTAGTTGGTATTTATGTTCTGTTGTAAATAGTTTAATGGTTATGTCTATTTATGTAATATGTGTTAGGGGTAGTTTTGTCCATTTGTATTCCATTAATTATCCACCCCTATATAAGTGATAATTAATCCTTGTAAACCCTATTCTAATCTCATAGTAAACAGACGTCTTATTTTCTTCTCCCTGCTTCTCCATATTCTCTCTGCATTCAACTACCGGATTTCCTTCACAACACGTTATCAGCACGATCGTCTCATAATCGAGAAAGAGAAAGACAGATTCAACCAAGTAGGTTTTTCAAATCCCAAATTTATTTCATTTTTAGTTTCATTAATTATTGATGAACCCTAGAA
The DNA here is from genome assembly GCA_032719365.1 of Prinsepia uniflora. Taxonomy (NCBI): domain Eukaryota; kingdom Viridiplantae; phylum Streptophyta; class Magnoliopsida; order Rosales; family Rosaceae; genus Prinsepia; species Prinsepia uniflora. The sequence continues at coordinate 244,086 of CM064868.1, forward strand.
ATATAAATTCTAGGATTATTTGAAATCGAATTATGTTATTATTATTTTTGATTAACTGTTTGTATAAATCGCATATAATTGTTGGATCGATTAATTGATTGTTTTGATCATCATTAGAAATTGAATTGCATATATATTTTTGAAAATATCGGTAATTGCAGAATGAAATATATATTTGCTTGTTTTATGCATATTATTAAGCATGATTCCCACGCGGCAAACAAGATCATCAATTTTGCCCATAATTGATGAATGATGATGATCATGGAGATGCATTCGTGCATTATCACGCTTTAAATTGATGATTCCCATGCTATATGCATATATGGTATTATATGGTGTGAGTGAGAAGATGCATATAACTTCCCAAATCTTTCAAAATGGTTTCACACGGATGATCATGATGGTAATCATATGGATGAACCAAAACATCCAAGACGTGCACGGTTTTGCAGCAAAACCGTTTTTGGTGGATTGCGCGGAAACATTGGAGAGCTAATCCTCTCCCTATCTCTCTCGCCGCAAAAACCGAATATGCCCAGAGGGTATGGTCCCCCAAATGCAAGAAGGCCCCAGCAGAAAAGGAAAAATAACCCAAGGCCCGGAAGGCCTCTCAAACAAAAAAAAATAAATAAAAAAATAAGAGATCTGAGCCTAGAAGACCCAGACTCTTTACCTCAGAAGGCCCAGAAGGCCTTCCAATTGGACAGCCCGCGGCAACAAAACAAGCCTAAAGGCCTTCAGCTTGGCCCAGAAGGCCAATCCTATTGAATGGCCCAGAAGGTCTCAGCACCGGCCCAGAAGGCCAGAAATGGCCCGATAGGAATGAGTCCAGAAGACTCAGTCCAAGCCCAAAATTCCCAGAAGGCCCGAAAAATATATCTGGCCCTGAAGGCCCAGCATTTCAAAAAAAAAAAAAAAAAAACCAAAAAAAAAAAAAAAAAACAGAATCCTCTTTTGTACTCCTTGGGCCTAAAACATAAACGCATGCATGCCTGAAGCATTGCCATACTCATAAATCAAGGATCAAAAATAACATTTATTTATATTTATGCATATTGTATCTTGTTTCCTTGTATGTTTGCTTGTTTAGTTAATTCTTTATATATTATTTATCAATGTCATAGACCACCTGTAAATAAAAGGAACCTGAAGCTTCCTTCATTGATATTCTAAATTATCATACCATGTTATAGAACCTGAAGTTCTAATCTGTTGCTTATGGATGCATTTTCCCAAAGCACTAATCCTATTCATTAATCTTTATAGAGCATGGCACATCTCAACAAATTGGATTTTGACGCACTGGAAGTTTCCGGAAGAAACTACTACCAGTGGACGGAAGATGTGAAGCTTCATCTCACTGCCAAGAGAATTCGATCAACCATCCAAGAAGACAATGTGACTTCTGAACATCAGAAGGCGGATGCGATGATCCTCATTCGGAGGCACATGGATCGCGCACTGCAGCGTGAATACCTGGGTCAAGAGGACCCGAGAGCTTTATGGGTTTCACTGGCTGATCGCTTCGATCACCAGAAGGATATATTCTTGCCTGAAGCAAGACATGACTGGCATAACATTCGTTTTCAGGATTTCAAATCCGTAAACGAATATAACTCTGAGATATGCCGTATCCGGTCTCTTCTCAAGTATTGTGGGGAGGAACTCACTGAAACTGACTTACTTGAGAAGACTTTCTCCACATTTCCGGCCTCGTGTATTGTCCTGCAGCAACAATACCGAGAGCGGAAGTTTACCAGGTTCGCGGAGTTGATCACTACTTTGTTGCTCGCTGAAAAGAACAATATTTTACTAATGAAAAATGATCAATCCCGACCTGTGGGCACTAGTGCGGCACCTTTGCCTGAAGCAAACGCTGTTGCACCTCGCGATGCCAACCGTGGGGGGAGAAACAGGGGACGTGGTAGAGGTGGAGGACGTAATCGTCCAACACATGGTGCACACCCCTATGACCGGGTACATGGTTACCATGCCCCTCGTGGTCGTGGTAATCGACGCGGTGGACACCCCTATGATCGAGCTCAAGATTACCATGCCCCACGTGGCCGTGGTAACCGTGGGCTCGGTCCACGCGGGGGATATCACGCTCATCCTGGTCCGCATGCTCAAAACGAGAGAAACCCTGGCCCGGCCCGTCGCCACCAGAATCAAAACCCACCGGACCTATGCTATAAATGTGGAGGTCGCGATCACTGGTCTCGCACCTGTCGTGCATCAGCTCAAACTATTGCCCAGTACCATGCTAGACGTGATACTCGAGAGGCTAATTTTGCAGCAGGACCAGTCCCCGCTGATACCACCCTTGCCATTGCCGATTTCCAGACTGCAGCTGGGCATAATGATGATTGAGTTATTTACATACCCATGGATATGATCGCATCTGTGCCATTTTTTTTATGCATAATATTTTTTTTAAATTTATTCCTTCCATTACTATTTCTGGACATTGTTTGGTAATTCATTTTATTTTTGGACTTATTTTGTTATTTGCTCGAATATTACTCAATCTATTGATTCATTTTTTTTTAACACATGCGATTGTTGATTACTTTAGTTATATTGATGGTTAGGCATGTCAAATGGTGAAGTTTGTTGTCTAGCCGACAGTGCTACTACGCACACCATCCTTCGTGATAGGATATTTTTCACAAACTTAATGCCTAACCACACCCCGGTCATAACTATTTCTGGCAAATCAAACTTGATTGAAGGCTCCGGAAGAGCCCAGATTATGTTGTCCAATGGTACCGTGTTTACCATTGATGAAGCCTTATACTCCCCACGTTCCAGCAGAACGTTATTGAGTTTTAAGGATATTCGAGCTAATAATTATCATGTTGAAACCACAACCGAGAAAAATGTGGAATATCTTTGCATAACATCCAACTTGTATGGCCGGAAGCGTACATTGGAGAAATTAAAATGCCTCAGGAGTGGACTCTACATGACCACTATTAGGACCATTGAGGCAAATCACATAGCTAGTCAGAAGCTACCTAACCCCAGCAACTACTTATTATGGCATGACCGATTGGGACACCCCGGTCAAGGTATGATGCGCCGTATCCTCAATACATCACACGGGCATCCCCTTACAAATAAGGACCTAGTGTTTAGCGACACACTATGCCAAGCTTGCTCAAAGGGAAAATTGAACACTAGACCATCATATGCAAAGATCGATAAAGTCTCTGTCCCCTTCTTGTACAGAATACAAGGGGATATTTGTGGACCCATCCAACCACCATGTGGACCATTTAAATATTTCATGGTTTTGGTTGATGCATCGACGAGGTGGTCACACGTGACCCTATTGTCCACACGCAATGCTGCGTTCGCTAAACTCCTTGCCCAAATCATTAAATTAAGGGCCCACCATTCGGATTATCCCATAAAGTCCATTCGACTTGATAATGCCGGGGAGTTTACATCGAAATCTTTCGATGATTATTGCATGTCCCTTGGGATTGATATTGAACATCCAGTTGCACATGTTCACACCCAGAATGGTCTCGCAGAAGCATTCATTAAACGTTTACAAATGATTGCACGGACTTTGGTTATGCACACCAAGCTACCAATTTCTGCGTGGGGCTATGCAATTTTGCATGCAGCTATGTTGGTCCGGTTGAGGCCCACTGCCACCCAACCCTATTCCGCGTTACAGCTGGTAACTGGGTACGAACCTGATGTTTCGCACTTACGCGTGTTTGGGTGTGCAGTTTACGTGCCAATTGCGCCGCCACAACGTACAAAAATGGGACCTCAACGCCGGAGGGGCATATATGTCGGCTATGAATCCCCCTCCATTATACGATATTTAGAGCCCTTGACAGGCGATCTCTTTACCGCTCGTTTTGCGGATTGTCACTTCGATGAGACAGTCTTCCCGCCGTTAGGGGGAGATAAGAACGCTAACGTTCCTGAAGAACGACGTGAATTGACGTGGACTGTCTCCACTATGTCTCATCTTGATCCCCGAACCGCACAAAGTGAGAATGAAGTGCGGAGAATTCTAGATCTACAGAGTGTAGCTAATAATATGCCAGACGCTTTCTCTGATCTAGCTAAAGTGACGAGATCACATATACCTGCTGCAAACGTGCCTGCAAGGATAGACGTCCCCGTAGGACGCGCCGTCCCAGATGGACGGGTCGTCCTAGATGGACAAAGTACGGTCATGGCGGCTAACCAGTCATATGTCCCTGCCCAGAAGCGAGGTAGACCAATAGGTTCGAAGGATTCTTATCCCCGGAAGAGGACAAATTTGGCACAATTGAATCCCTTAGATATCACTATATCATCCGATCCATCTCATGAGATAATTTCGGATTATGGGTCTGTCTTAGAAGAGACGACGTTGGGGGACGCCTCAACGTCTGAACCCATTCCCGAGAATAGAGAGATCTCGGTAAACTATGCATGCTTAAATGAGATATGGAATCGGAATGATATTATCATCGATGATATATTTGTATTCGCAGTAGCTACTGAAATAATAACTAGTGATGATATCGAACCTCGCTCCGTTGATGAATGCCAACGTAGAGAAGACTGGCCAAAATGGAAAGAAGCAATACAGGTCGAACTTGATTCCTTAACAAAAAGAAAGGTGTTTGGACCTGTAGCTCCCACACCTCCCCATGTTAAACCTGTAGGCTTTAAATGGGTATTTGTAAGGAAGCGTAATGAGAAAAACGAGATTGTGAGATACAAAGCTCGTCTAGTGGCGCAAGGATTTTCTCAACGCCCTGGGATTGATTACGAGGAGACATACTCTCCCGTAATGGACATTATAACGTTCCGCTACCTTATCAGTTTGGTAGTTTCCGAAAAACTGAGTATGCAGCTTTTGGATGTGGTCACAGCTTATCTCTATGGGGATCTAGACACAGAGATATATATGAAAGTTCCTGAAGGACTTAAGATATCTGATTCAAATAGTTCCAGACCAGGGAACACGCTCTCCATCTGTTTGAGGCGTTCACTCTACGGATTGAAACAATCCGGACGGATGTGGTATAACCGTCTAAGTGAATATTTGATCAGATTGGGATATGTGAATAATGAATTATGCCCATGCGTGTTTATTAAGAAGACAAGTTCCGGGTTCGCTATAGTGGCAGTTTATGTCGATGACATGAATCTGATTGGTACTCCTGAAGAGATCCAAGAAACCGCTAAGCACCTGAAGTTAGAATTTGAAATGAAGGATCTTGGGAGAACACACTTCTGTCTCGGCCTGGAGCTCGAGCACCGTGCAGATGGGATTTTGGTCCATCAATCGAATTACATCCAGAAGATGTTGAGACGCTTTAATGAGGATAAAGCAAAACCTTCAAGCACGCCCATGATCGTCCGGAGTCTAGATCCTAAAAAGGACCCGTTTCGTCCAGCAGATGACAACGAGGAGATATTGACACCAGAAGTGCCATATCTAAGTGCAATAGGCGCACTGTTGTACTTGGCTCAATGCACAAGACCAGACATTTCATTCGCTGTGAACTTGCTAGCTAGATTTAGCTCTGCGCCAACACGCCGCCACTGGAATGGCATAAAAGACATCTTCCGATACCTTAGAGGTACAGAGGATATGGGCTTATTCTATCCCTATGCATCGAGGAATGAATCACCCCCCCTTGGACCTCGAAATGATGCACGCCTCGTTGGGTATGCTGATGCAGGTTACCTATCAGACCCATATAAGGCACGTTCCCAATCCGGTTATGTCTTTACCATTGGGAACACAGCGATATCTTGGAGGTCTACAAAACAGACCCTTGTTGCTACGTCTTCGAATCATGCCGAGATTTTGGCCCTGCACGAAGCAGTTCGTGAATGCATATGGCTAAGAGCTATGACTGGGCATATTCGAAATACATGTGGACTGAATTCCACCCGTAATGAACCGATAGTTATCTACGAAGATAATGCTGCCTGCATAGAGCAGATGAAGACCGGTTTCATTAAGGGAGACAACACCAAGCATATTGCACCGAAGTTCTTCTTTAACCAGCAACAACAAGAACATCGGAAGATTGAGATCAAGCCAATACGATCTCAAGATAACCATGCGGACTTGTTCACCAAGTCATTACCAAAGGCCACATTCCAGCAGCATGTGCGAGGTATTGGTTTACGTAGACTGGCTGATCTACCTAATCTATAGTTTTCAGGGGGAGTCAATATCAGGGGGAGTATCCTGAAGTATACCATGTATCCAGAAGTATGCTGAGTATCCCGAAGTATATTCACATGATCATCGTGTACTCTTTTATCCTACGATCAAGGTTATTTTGTCCCATTGGGTTTTGTTACCTGTCTAGGTTTTAATGAGGCACATTTTGGTATGATCACCCCGCTAACAATGTATCCTGAAGATACTACGATTTGACTCATATGCATTTGCACATCTTTTCCCTTTAACCACGGGTTTGTCCCACTGGGTTTACCGGGTAAGGTTTTGGTGGAGCAACACTGATGCATTTTATCAATAAAGGCGGATTATCTACCTGTATTCTAGAAGAGACGACATCAGCTACCTCAGAAGATTCCGATGTGATCACGTATACGCACGTTGCACTCTTTTTCCTTCGACCAGGGTTATTTTTGTCCCATAGGGTTTTTGTTACCTGGCAAGGTTTTAACGAGGCAACATATATGTGCGTAGCCAAGCAGTACCATTACATGAAATATCCAAGGGGGAGTGTTGTAAATAGTTTAATGGTTATGTCTATTTATGTAATATGTGTTAGGGGTAGTTTTGTCCATTTGTATTCCATTAATTATCCACCCCTATATAAGTGATAATTAATCCTTGTAAACCCTATTCTAATCTCATAGTAAACAGACGTCTTATTTTCTTCTCCCTGCTTCTCCATATTCTCTCTGCATTCAACTACCGGATTTCCTTCACAACATGTTCGACTTTATAGTTTGTGTTTAGTGATCCTTTTTACTTGCACGTACAATATTGGATTTTTGTGTGTTCCCAGCAACTAGCAAAGAAATACTCGATTGCTCATATTGGATGCCTTCTGTCAATTATTTTACATTAACTTTGCTTGCAGCTACACATACATGATTGATTACCCATCATGAAAGGCTGATCCTCGATGCTAACAAAATTCCTTAATTATTCAATTATGGACCACTAATAGCCTGATGCTAAGAAAATTCCTTAACTATTCAATTATGGACCACTAATGAGGGAGCTAGGCATTGAGGCTTAGCCAAACACAACACAACTCCTCTCACGTTTGTATTCAATAATTATCATATCATATGTGAATAACCTAAACTAAATTGTTTCATATTCTATGAGCAAAGAGAAGAGACCTGAGTGTGCAGTAGTCAATTTTATATTGTGCCCTAGAATTTCCTTTTAGTGTCTCATAATTCAAACTTTTCTTTTCCAACTTTTGGCTGTAGAACTTGTAGACCAGGGCAAGGACCTAAGATCCCAGATCACATGGGACGCCGAGGCCGTCCACAAAAAATTAATTATAATTAAGCAGCTGCATCAATAGTTGCACATATTGCGGCATCGAAAGATTTCTCATACAGCAAAAGTTAAAACTAGACCAGATTTAATAGAAAAAGAACAAGCTAGTTAGGCTGTGGAGAGAATATATAAGTTTGTTTTGACCCTATTTGAAACATAAGGAACAATCACCTTTTTGCTTTCTGGGTTTTTGGTCCCTTTCAGCTTTGCCATCTAACCTTAATTGAAATTTTTGAACTATATATATATATACCACTTTCTTTTAATCAATAGGGTACTTATAATATTACCGGGTATTTTTTTTTATGAGTATCTCCACTCTTTACATGTTATATAAAAAATTTTAAATTCGATTCTAATAAAGAATAAGCTCATAATAATGATTCTCTCTATATAGCAGTATGATTTTTATTTACTTTTAATCGTGTTAAAAGTTCTAAACATGGAGAAATCTTTAGTTATAACTAATCACAGCACAAATTTACGTGGTATATTCTTTTGATTTTTTTTAATGCTTTTTTTAATGAATATCATACTTAAATAGTTATAAATCTAGCTATTGGGTCCTTTATCTCACACAAATTAAGGATAAGATTGATTAAATTTAATTATAACTATTGATAGAAAAATACTTGAATGAATTTGAAATATATGTTATGTGATATTTTTATTATACATTATTATAATATGTCTCATCACCTCTAAAAAATTTAAATACAATCACGTAACATTCGAGTTACGTAACGTATTAATTTGTAATCATCCTCACAAAGTTGGATGGGGGGTAGTCGTCTTTGTTAAAGATGGAATATAAATAAAAAGGAAATTCTCTATCTAAGTTTATAGAAGGTGGTTAATTATTATCAGCTTCTTGAGGCGGAGATGTATGGATGCATGAGAATGAAAATGATGTATTACCTAACAAATTAACATGATTTGCTTTTAAAATTTTGACAATGTGTGTTCATTATATTTCCTTCCGGAAAAGCCAGTAGGCCAGGCCATAAAATGATTGAAAAATTCATGCAATGGCTTTGCAGTTTTGACCATTCCAACTAATAAGAGTATCAAAATGTAAATTTGATATAATATATATATATATATATATATATATATCAATCCTTCCTGATCAAATGTAATTAAGAAGCCAAAATTAATAATCTTCTCACAGCAAATATATATAGCCGTGTGATAATAATTAAGCTAGGGTTTGTGTGAGTTCTGGTCTCATTCTTCAATAAAACTTGCTAGTAAGGAAGGGTTCATATATAATATTATATATATATATCATTAATGAAATTAACTTAATATCATCGAAATGTGAAAAAAAAAAATTTACTTGATTGCAAGTAAGAAATGGTTTATATTATTCTCATATATCATTAACTTAATATCATCGAAATGTGAAAAAAAAAAATTACCCTAATTAAAATTTGGTCCAATTCATTTTTAGTTCTTGAATTCGTACTTGATTGCAAGTAAGAAATGGTTTATATTATTCTCATATATCATTAAGTTTAAGAAAAAAAATTATATTATTAGTTAATTATTTTAAGTATGATCTCATACAATTGAAGTGCTTTGCATTAACTGCCCTTCATCTTTGCTCTCTCCTCCAGCTGCTTGATCCAAGATCTGATGAGGAGGATAAAAGAATTGAAACTTGATATCGTTATCACTGCTCACGTAAATTACTCGAAATATGTCATATTTAACGTCAATTGAGACACTTTCTAGGTAGGGCAACATCGATGTTCGTTGGTTCGAGTTTAGAATCCATGAGTAACAATACTGGAGAGATTTCCACACAAAAAGAGAAGCAATTTGTGGCTTGGTTTGGCACTTCAAGCAAACTCCGGCCGTCACACCTTCCATTTTTCGGAAGCCAGACTTGAACAAAGCTAAGCATGCGTAGGAGACGTTGCTTATTTCACCGCCGTAGATGGCGGCTGTGCTCATGGACACCGTGTCACCCCGGCAGAATTTGGCTGCACATGAACTGTCTCTTGATTCTCCGGCGTAGGCGTTGAAGAATGAGTGCTCAAGTAAGATGGACATGCTTGATGTATTTTCTAACATTGACAGCTGCATATATGCGACCATTAATTGCTGTCATTGGCTACGATATAAATGTGTTTTCATGGTAAAGTAATTGTAAGTAACTAAAAAAAAAAAGATTTATCTGTCAAATATCTTTTTGAGGTAGAAAATTCAGTATAATAATCCCCTCCGAATGGTAAAATTAGAAATGTAAAGTTCTTTCTATATTTAATTCTCCTATATGAAGTAAAAATTTCTCAAATTCACATGTTTGAGAGGAATGCATGCATATCTTGGGTTGGATTTAATTGGATTATAGCTTCGAAATATGATGTCCCGTAATATTATGTAAAGTGAATTAACGCTGCTTTGATTAGCACTATATATGTTGATAAAGAACGTACATATGCAAGAAAAAACTTAATTATGAGATGAGTAAGAGAATAAACTGGACTTACAAGGTTTTGAGTCAATGAATCTTTGTTCTCACAAGATTTCTTGAGCCATGCTCCAAACCATATGATCTGATATACCCGGAAAAAGGCGAAAACAACAGGATTAAGATGACCAATTTGAACAGTATGTACTTATTATATAATCAATTAAGAAAAGATAGAGTTAATTAATTTGTGTATTAATAGTAACATGTTTCGGAACGTACCATATTTCCATGGATGCTCTGCAAAATGGAGCTTTGAACACAACCAAGAGTCTCAGTGGACAAAGAGAATTGCTTGAGCTCCGCAAGAAGATCAGCAACCAGCACAACTGTCGGTCTGAACACAAAAATACTTATGTCTAGGTTTCTGCTGTTGAATGGAACAAAGCATGCCATTCAGATCGATTTTTATTTTTTTTCCTCAGAAATTGAAGCTTGAAAGTTCAGTGGAAAGTTGGAGGAGAAAGTGCATGCGGTGGTTAACTATGGGGCATCGGGGTGGATGGAAAGAAATTACGCTTATTATAAAATAGGAGACGTGATCAGAGGGTCATAGCCTGAGTTCTCTCTGGTCTTTTTCGATTGCTTGTGTTGAAACTTGAAACAGAGAGAAAGAGGGTTTAATAAGTCTTTTTACGAGTAATTAAAAAATAATGAAAACCCATTAAAATGATGAGAAAATAAAAGAAAATATGCAGTTGGTCGGTCTTGTCTTGTGCGTGCTTTGACTTGATGCTTCTAGATAAATATGATGATGAATGTGATCAGTCATCACTGTAGTTGTTGAATTTGGGCACCAAATTTTAACAGAAAAAGATAATAATATTATTATTATTATTATTAAAAATTAGATGGGGCATCCCGTATAAACAACCTTGATTTATGATTTTTCTTTTTTAAATTCATTTCTGTTCTATTCATATTCTCCATGGGTCATGAAAATCCAGGAATATCTTGTCGTTGGAAATACTAGTGAGCTGTTTATGGCGTTATGATCAAATCTGTGTATCTAATTTCTAAATTCTAATGCTTCCTATACGCAATTGAAATTAAACTAAAACATAATAATATTATAAACAGTACGTTTAAAAGGCATCATGGTGTGCTTAAGTGGCACATTTTGATTGGAGAATAAAAAATCGTGTAGAAATGGTGGCCGTCAGAGTTCGCGGTGGTCTCGCTGTCCTTCCTGAGTTCCTTCGGTCCTTCCACTGCAGAGAAAGAACGTCATCAATGATATCCAAATTTGATTGGTTCCAGAACTTTCCAGTCAAAACAATGGGTTTGACTAGTCAACTAGAAGATGTGGATGCCAATGCTTCCCCCGATAATACTCTTCTTTCCGTTATCCGATTATAGTCAATTAGCTAGTAAAGACTCTCTCATTCATCTTGAATTCCTAGGTTATGTTAAGGGTTCTCAATTCCCTCGAAAGTAACTGAGAAAACATCCCTTACACGGTGACGGTGTGATGCAATAATTCAATCAAATTAATAATTATGGAGAAAATTGATAAATAATACAGAAGCAGAGACACTGATATTAAAGTTTATAAATGGAATTAAAAATGAGAGAATTGTCCAAAGCAGATGGCAACAGTATATTAATATGCTACAACCTGAAGGTAAATAAACAAAACTGCTACATTATTTTATTTGTATATAAATCCTAAATGGGTCCATGAGTTTGAAGCAACTCCATAAATTGAACACTTGTCCCTGTTGAAAAAAGAAAAGAATTATTCAATGCAAGTGTTTTCAAGATCATTCACCTGCTCTAACATCACTGTCATTTATTTTTCCCCCCAGATTAATATCCACTCTTTTAATAAAAATATATGATTCATCAGCTTAGAACATGCAAGGCTCAAGTCTTGTGAGCAAAAATCTCTGTTTGCTGCTTCAAGGTAAAGTGCTTTTGGTAACTAGCTGTGTCCTAATCTTTGTAAAACTTTTTAATTTTTTGACCTCTTCAAACAACGATTGGTACATTCAATGATGACGAGCAAACTTCATGAATATTGCGTCTGCTTCCTCCCATCAATATGGGGGATAGGGAAACCGTATATTGTTACTACGAATCCTTTTAATACACAATTACACCAACCTGCATTTCAACCATCAGAAAAAAGTATGTGAGCCTTTTTTTTATTCTCCTACTCTATTGAAACTTGCATAGAAAACATGCGAAGGTGAAACATCTATTTGTTCAATAGTTCTTATGACTTCTCAAATCGAATCCTACCATCGTTCTCATTTCACAGCGCTTGTAAATTGAACGAGAAACAGGACTCCACTGATGAGATAGAGAGGATGGAATTACAATATTATTGCCAAAGCTCATAAATTTCCCAACTATAATAAAAAATAAAAAAAATAAAAAGTAGAATAATCCCACACCTTATTTTCATAGGTCTATGGGCATTCTCAAACCATCACGCGCAAGCTGCACTGGTATCCCTTCCCTGTATACGAACAGAAAACTTGAAAGCATAAGTTTCTTAAGCCACGATATTTCTCATGTATACAAAAGGTGAGCTACAAAGTCTTAGTCTCAATTCTAAAGCTAGAAGCCAAAAGATTATTGGCAAAGAACCATTGCTATGTGATCAGAATTCGTACCTCTTAGACCACTCCATAAGAAATTTATTGTCCTCGTGATGATCAAACTGATGAGTCATCCCAATTAACAGGGCTTGTTTTGGAAAAATCCTCTTCACAGCTTCAAGAGTCTGCAAACACATGCTTCACTGATTGACATGAACAACATTTGGCAATAAGAAGTGCAGATTGTTTGGTGAACGGCATTGGATTGGATCGGATAACTCATTAAATTCAATGTATTTAAATATGAAAATGAATTGTTATTTTCCGGTGAAAAAAAAAAGGGATTGGTTTTCATTATAAGGGGATTAGAGGGACTAGAGATAGAAGAAATCTTATCAATTCAATCCCCTTGAGATAGTAGGATTAGAAAAGGCAAGTTTTCTTCTATGTCTAATCCCATCTAATCCTCATATAATGAAACTGCATTCTTTTTCAAATTCAAAATCCATTGAATTTGGAGAGTTATCCAAACCAATCCTGCTCACCATACTTGGCCTTATTATAAAATAAACCTGTGGGAGGCAAAGGTGAACGTTATGTGATCCGGTCTGCAATGAAACAAAGGTCAAGCAGATTATGAGCAATACGAATAGCTTTAAACTAAAGATAAATGCAAGATGAGAGAAGCCCCAAAGTTAAAAGGACAAACACGGATTAACAGAATATGAAATGACATCATTTACTAATAAACAGCAATGGAGACTGATATATGGTACATTCATATAATAGAATTACCTATAGGGAATTACTGAAAGGACAACATAAATGGAAAACATCAAGTGGGGATGCCATGGCAACACCTTGGTGGGAGGTGCTGCCCAGATGTGGAAAGAGATGGAAGGGGAAAGTGGTGGAAGGAGGGTAATGAAATGCAGGATATTTGAAGGAGAAAAGGAAAAATATGTACAAAAATTTCCCCATAAAGTTCCTGAAGGAGGCATAACTGACTGAAAAAATAAATAAATTCAGCATGGACCCAACCATAACCAACCACGGTGTGAGTTAGTGCCCATGTCGAGAGACATCGTTTACTTGCATGGCAGACATATTATCCAAACTGCAATTTCCACCCCTATAAGGGCGAGCCAGAATATTTTCTACTTTTACCCATTACAGTTTATGAAAACACTTCATATTCTGACCTTATATAGTGTGTCCAGGATAAGAAGATCCAACTGTCCGGCTCCATCTTTCGAAATGACTGCAAAAATAGGAGAATTCAACTATATATTTTTTCAGAAAAAACAAAGATAAAATTTTGTAAATGAACCATATCAAGTGACAAAAACAAGGGTAAACCAATAGGGGCATGTTCATGGGATGAGATGTTCTGGGAATGCCTTCTAAGCCAGAATAATGATTTTCCGTACTACATGATGTGAAAGTTGATAGAAAATGGTTCTCCACAAGGATCTGATTAAAAGTTTCTTATAAAAGGTGACAGATATACCCATCATCCTTATCTCTGCAGATTAATTCAAATCATTGACAAAGAATAAACTAAATGAAAAGGACAGCTTCTCTCAGTGCTTTGTTGGTGAATTTAAAGGTAGAAAGGTCAAAGATGTTCACTAAATGAACTATGGTATAAGAAATTTCCAAAAAGTATACAGGATGAATCTACACTCACCATATTCTGTGCTTGCAGGAAAGCGTGAAACATCAGATATATATGCTATTCTACATCTTTCACCAAACAGAAAACCTAAACAGATATAATCTTCCCCATGCATCACCTACATTTGAGTAATAACGGGGTAAGAAACCTGAAGACAGATAAGGAGTAGGATACAAGATAGAAATGGTTTGGTGAGAGTAACTGGCAAAGGAACAAATTGTAGGCTTGATGCAACAAATGGTGTTTCACAGTTCTCCTCAATTATTGTCCATTCAAGTTGTGCTACTCGTCTCACTTCTTGTCCTTCCTTCTGTTTTTTCTTAACCAAGTAAGGAAATTTCACTGCAAGGCTACTCCAAGGTACAGAAAGCACAATTACTTGAATGGGAATTAAACATAGAAACTGAATGACAATATCATATAAAATGCCCCCGTGTAGTTTTCCACAGAACTTTGTTCTCAGAAGTATTACATTTTTTTGGTGAACAGTAAGACTTGTATTATCATGAACAATCCATAATGGTGGAAAAATTTTACATTCAAACCTCCAAAAGACTGTTGGGAACTATTTACATCAAAATAGATGGAGCAATAAGATACCAATAGCATATCAAAGAATCTATGGTGACAAGTATTTGCATTAATCACAATTATATCCAGATAAAGCAAACAGCTTTGAATAAGGACCAAACGTTTTAACAAACCAATATCCACGTTCAATCAAATTATAGTACCTCTCCATTGCGTACTGACTTAGGTAGATGGGAGTAGGAATAATATCATTTGTGGGACTATATGGTTGAACGGCTCGGATGTCATCCAGCCCAAGAACTGCATCAGCATGTTCATGAGTCAAAATGATCTGCAGTTGATTGAAAAATTAGTTCTTAGTTGCACATATAATTAACTACGTATATCATCTTTGCTATTATGCAAAAAAGCTCTTTTTTTCTATTCTGTACATGAACTAACCTATATACTTCAGTTATTTGCAGGAAAATTTGATAATAGATTTGAAGAACCAAAGATTAGCTAACTACTTAAATTCAGCTTCCAAATGTTTTCTTATTTAGCCCTTAAAGTCTTAAACATTAGCTAACTACCAGTTGCTCCACATTTCTTATAGAAGGAAAATCCACAAGCTATGCACTCAACCTCCTCCCTTCAAGGTTGTTCTGCACGCTCTTACAGCATAAAAAAAAATCTCTTCCCATCTTTCATCCAATCGATTAGACAGAATATCGTAATTCAGTTTGTACTGCACCACTTTCTTTTCCAGCATTCTTTTTTCTGGTTTTATATTTTGTAAATAAAGTAGAACTCTCTTACAGTCATCCAAGTCAAAACCAAGCATCATTTGTCTAAAATACTGGTCATTGATAGGCAGCACGTTCTATAACCAAAGTCATAAATTGCGACAGACGAAAATGCGCACAAGGAAAACTCACAGAATCAACTCTTGGAATCTTGTAGCGAGTGAACCATCGAAGCACTTGCTCCCTGAACGTCTTTCCTACATCGATCAATATGTAACTGTGGTTGCCATCGCTTCGGCAATAATCAATCAAAAGGGAGGTGTTGCACCTGCAAACATAAATCATTCAAATGCTGATTTTCTTCCCACTTTCCTTCACTCTCAGCAAACAAGCACATAATGTCAGATCCAAAGTTCAATTACCGGTAATTAGGGTTTTGTTCAGGGGGTATGGAGAGCGCCTGAGAGCAGACGTGGCAGGGATCGGATGGCTGGATCAAGCACATTGCGTTGGGGACGGCGCTGGAGCACCCGGTACCGAGGAAGATGAGCGCCGATCGACCGTCATTGTGGTTCTCGGCCGCCATTGCGCTCTCTAGTAGGAAGACAAGGGTTTCAGCTTTTCACAGAGAGAGAAAGAAGGAGAGAACTGGCGTTGAGGGAACGAGAAAGGGAAGGGAATATTTGGGGACGACAAGACCCGGGAGAAAACGGTTTTGCCGGTTGGGCATTTGTCCATGTGGCGCAAATCTATTGGCCGTTCAACTGGAGGGTGGTAGAATATGACTGGAATCTTGGAAAATATTGGGGTTTTTGTCATGTGATAAATCCGTCAAACAATTAACGGATAAATCAAATTCGTTCAAATTGAAAACAACCATGACCAAATATGTTCAAATTGTATCTACAGAACGAAATTCAATTTTTTTTTCTTTTCAAAATATGTTCATAACAAAATTATAAAGTTATCATCAAAGTTAACCATTTATAATATATCTGTAAATTAAAATTAAAATTGAAAAATATAAGAAAATTAAGAAAAACTAATGGCAATAAGTGGAATAATCCTCGTGTGTATTATTATGAATAAGCGGAAATTCCCTTAGAGCATGTTTGGATTGAGAATTTTAATATTATTAAGAATTCTAATATTATTAAGAATTTTAATATTATTAAAAATATATCAAATGAAAAATTTTTAATTAACAGAAATTAGTTTTTAGAATTTGTGAAGTTTCTCGTTTGTGTAAGATAAAAGTAAAATGAAATTGTCAAGTAAGTCTAATTTAGTTAGTTCTGACGTTGACTTGTAAACAATTGGTTTCAAATTTGAACATCGATGACATATTGTATGAAAAAATTTCAAAAAATTATCCCTCCCTATTAATAAAAAAAATGAAATTTAAATATGTAATTTAATATTAATATATAAATGGTAATTATAAAGATTGAATTTTAAAAATGATACATTTTTATATAAAATTTAAACTTGGGATTTGTAACCTCCAAAATTTCAACTTTTTTATTTTCTTAAAATTTTAAAATTTATGCATCAAAATAAAAGGATTGTTGCATAATAAACTTGAAATTATAACATTGCAACAAATTTCAAATTTTTTTCTTCATCCAAACGCGTAGTTATTTGGCTGCCAAAATCTTCAAATGTAATTTCAAATTTGTCCAAAAATTTCAAATGATCATTAGACTCTCTACATATTATAAAATATTAAAAATTCGTCCACCTCCTTCTCCCACGAAGTGTGTAGTTATTAAATTAAATATATCATCAATTTTTTTTTTACTATCCATTGATTAGTCCTTAACAACATTAATGTTTATTCAAAACTTATTAACCAAAATTTTTAAACTTTATAATCTCTAACCATCATAATAATTAGTTAAACAATAAAATTGACTATTTTTCTTCAAAAATACTTTTAAACTTCAAATTTGATATTTTTATCATAAGATTATATTGAGGATTATGAAAATTTTACTCCTATTTATAATATTTTTTTTTCACTTGTTCATTTTAAGAGTAAGATGAGTATTTAATCCAACTTAAAACAAGATAATTAAAAACAACAATTCTTCAAAAATACTTTTAAATTTAAAAATTATTTATCATTCGATATTAATAATTTGGTTAATTGTGTATGGTTTAGGGTTTAACTCTTAGATTTTGTCCCAAAATCCAAGAATTAAACTCTACGTCGTACAATTTTCCACCACTATCTCATCCCCTCCAAAAAAAATTCTATACCCTACCGTTGAACCCTCAATACAGACTTTATTTTTTATTTCATAGAAACAAATTCAATTATCACTAAATATATAATATATTTTTTTTACATATATAATATTATTATATGTATAATATAATAAATGAGTCTAAGAGGCCAAAGAGACCAAACATTAAGGGGCACATGGGGCAAAGCGAGCCAAATTAAGAAAACAATGATGTTTTAAATTGTTTGAAACACTTTTCAGTAAAAATAAATTGGATAGAAGGGTTTTAAATAAAGGTAAAATTTGTCAAGGGTGTACCAATTATTTACTTTTTGTTTTGTTTTGTTTTGTAGTTACCAATATAAATCAAACTCCACAACCATACCAAGAACTACCAACTTCACTTTCTGAATTTTCATATATTTTTAAAATAAAAGATCAAAATTAAAATTTATTCAATTGACACACAATAAAATATATTTAAATGTATCTAAAATCGTATGGAACATGACGTAATATGAAAATGTCCAATGCTTTCGCAGAGCTCTTGTCATTTCGTCCAGAAGCCCATGAGTTTGTGGATGCTAGTTAGACCTGTTGACTAGAAACCCGACCAGATCCGTTGTAGATCGTGGCCCGACCCAGCTTGAAAGTTAGTGGGCCAGACTTGAATTTAGGGTATTCAAATATGATAGGCCCAATATGCTCGAGTTTGATAAGCCCAGTCTGACCCACCCATATAAACCCGGGGCATAAGCCCGTGTATATAAATTTATTATTAATTAGGAAATTGTAAGAATAAAATAATAAGAATGATGATAATTATAGGAATCATGCTAGTAGCGGTGGGAATAAACAAATGCTTAAGAGATAGTACAGTGGATTCTCTAAACTCAAAATTTTCAACACACTTTTAAATATTTCAATTGAAAAAATTGAATAAAAAAACATGAGCTTTGGTATAGGCTGCACTGTTAACGATTCTACGTTTTATTCAACACTAATATCCCAACATGAGTTTTGGTAAATACAATGTATAAAGTTAAATTGTATTTCATGTAATCTCTTAAATTGATTACATCAACACGTAAGGATATATATTAATGATTTTCAATATCATTATGTATTTTCTTTCTTTCCTATAATTTTCAATTTTTTTTTCCAATTCCAATTGTTTTTGAATAAATAACTTCTAAAAGCCCATTTAAGTCTAACTCAAGTGAACTTAGTGATATTAAATTTTATATTTATATCCAAGCTTATTTAGTCCGATCTAATAATTTTTAAATTATAAACTAGGCCTGACCCAACTCAATCTAAACCTAAAAAATTTAGGCTTGATTTATCCGATCCAATGACGAGAACTTTCGCTTCGTGTATGCGAATTTGCTCTTGAATTGTCAGGCTGTATAGTTCGCAGAAATGTCATGAAGTCGGCAACTGAACAAAAATACCCTCGGTTTATGAAATTAAGAAAACAATTAAATAAAATTGAACAAATAGTAAAATAGATATTTTAAATTTAAAACCTTGGAAAAATATATATTCGTATTAAAAAATATTTTTTAATAGTAAAACCCCGTTTTACTCTCTAACCCGACCCAAATCTTTCATACCCGTTTCAGAAAATCCGATTTCAACCTGCGGGTCTACCCATCGGAAGACGAGAGGAGGCCAAAACCGCGGGCCGCAAACCCAACCTACCAGATTTCGTTTGGTAAGAGATTCGACCTTTCTCAGATTCAGTGTAGTTGTTTCCGGCTTCAACTTTTCTCATTTCCGTCTTCTCCTATTTCTTTCGATTTAAACCCCGAGTTATGTATTTTGTTCATTTCTGGGTTTGCTTGAACCGTTAGATTTTTATGGGTTTATTTGGCTTAAAAATGAGTATGAGCCTAATTGTTCTAATTTCATTTCGGTTGTGGCTTGCAGCTTCATCATTTACTTGTGCGCTACGATGTCGTCCGGTGAGCTTGCTTGTTCTTACGCCGCCATGATTCTTCATGACGATGGCGTCGCAATCACAGTAATAACCGCTCAACACTTTTATATTCCCTTAATCTTTATGCCTTAATTCACAGTATATGTTTTGATTATGCCAATCCCCCGAAACCACTTAGTAAGATATTAATACTGTTTACAATCTCTATTTAAGTCTAGAATTCCGTTTTATCTTGTTGGCTACTTATACAATTGTATTAGGCCCTGCAAGCGTTACATTTTTGTAATTAGGCTCTGCAAGCCCTACATTTTTGTTTCTGCGAATTTGTTTTATGTTTTATAATTCTGTTCAGATTGGTTTATATTTGGTCTCAGTCCGTGGCAGATGCAAAAAATTTCTTATTGTTTATTATATATATGTATATATGTTTATATGTTTATATGAAGTGTTGACATGTTTTTGGTCGATGCAATTGTAGGCGTAGCATTCTTTGCATTTATGCTCTTACCTTCTACTCACATTCGTAGCTCAAATTATTCGTCTGACTGTAGCAGCTGCAATGTTCTTTGGTCGTGGTTGTTGCATTAGCATCAGAGGAACCCTGGTAAGACCTCCCAAGTCTATTGCCAAAGTGCTTGCATTTGAACCCACCAGCCATTTTCTTGAGCACCCATTAACATGTGCTGAGCTTACTGCATATTTCTCATCGTTTTCTTCAAGTAACTCTAACCTAAGTTCTGAATTGAAAGCTTGTTCAGTTGAAATTGATGATTTTGATGATTCCAATCATGGGCATAATATAGTTGGGAAAATGGGTGCTAGAGAATTGGGAGGGTTGGGTTTCCTTGGAAGTTCCGAGAATGAATGTGAAGTTGATCAAAGCTGTAAATTTAATATTTTCAATGACATTGAAGGGTCTGACAGTGAAGAAGAAAAAGATAGTGATGATGATGATGGTTTAATAGTGTTGGCTTCGTCAAATCGGGTTCCTGAACAAGAAGAAAAGTTTCAAAGAGTTAAAGGAGATGAAGATGAATTTAGGCACCCATTGGTGAGAGAGGTTTGTAGGTTTATTAAGCTTAGGTCAGGTTGGAACCCAAAGTTTGAAGGAGAGTTAAGGAACTTGTTAAGAAGCCTGAAGCCAAGGCAAGTTTGTGCTGTGTTGAGGTCTCAATCTGATGAAAGAGTTGCTTTGAAGTTTTTCTATTGGGCTGATAGGCAGTGGAGGTATAAGCATGACCCAGTTGTGTACTATGCAATGCTTGAGGTGCTTAGTAAGACTAAGTTGTGTCAAGGTGCTAAGAGGGTTCTTCGGTTTATGGCCCGCCGGAGAATTCACCGTAGCCCTGAAGCTTTTGGTTATGTGATGGTATCTTATAGTAGGGCAGGCAAGTTGAGGCATGCCCTGAGTCTGTTGACATTGATGCAGAGAGCCGGGATTGAGCTTAATGTCTCAATATGTAACACTGCAATTCATGTTTTGGTGATGGGGAATAAATTGGAGAAGGCGATGAGGGTCTTGGAAAGGATGCAACTTGTTGGAATTACACCAAATGTTGTCACATATAATTGCTTGATAAAGGGGTATTGTGATGTGCATCGTGTTGAAGATGCATTGGAGCTGATTGATGAAATGCCAAACAGAGGATGTGCTCCTGATAAAGTTAGTTACTATACTGTGATGGGTTTCCTTTGCAAGGAGAAGAGGGTCAAAGAAGTGAGGGAACTGATGGAGAAGATGGCCAAGGATGGTGGATTGTTACCCGACCAGGTTACTTATAATAATATTGTTCATATGCTTTCTAAACATGGTTATGGAGATGAGGCTTACGAGTTTTTGAGGGAAGCTGAGGAGAGGGGATTCCAGTTGGATAAGGTGGGGTATAGTGCAATAGTGCATTCATTCTGTAAGCATGGTAGGATTGACATGGCAAAAGAAGTTGTGAATGAAATGCTCTCAAAAGGTTGCACACCAGATGTTGTAACATATACTGCTGTTCTTAATGGGTACTGCCTGCTGGGGAAGGTTGATCAAGCTAAAAAGATGCTTCAGCACATGTACAAGTATGGTTGCAAGCCAAATACAGTAACATATACTGCCTTATTAAACGGGCTTTGTCGTAGTCAGAACTCATTAGAGGCAAGAGAGATGATGAAATTGAGTGAGGAAGAATGGTGGACCCCAAATGCTATCACTTATGGTGTTCTGATGCATGGACTCCGTAGGGAAGGGAAATTGGTGGAGGCCTGTGATATGGTGAGAGAGATGGTTGGTAAGGGTTTTTTCCCTAACCCGGTTGAAATTAATTTACTTATTCAGTCTCTCTGCCAAGAGGGGGAGATAAATGAGGCTAAACGATTCATGGAGGATTGTCTGAACAGGGGGTGTGCTGTTAATGCTGTAAATTTTACAACCGTTATTCATGGTTATTGTCAAAAGGATGACTTGGTAGCTGCTCTGTCGTTACTTGATGATATGTATCTCAGCAACAAACACCCCGATGCTATCACTTATACAACATTGATCAATGCATTGGGAAAGAACGGCAGAATTGAAGAGGCAACTGGACTTACAATAAAGATGCTGGGTAAGGGATTGGATCCTACTCCAGTCACATACAGGACAGTCATCCACTGGTATTGTCAAATG
This sequence comes from Prinsepia uniflora, assembly GCA_032719365.1. Lineage (NCBI taxonomy): Eukaryota > Viridiplantae > Streptophyta > Magnoliopsida > Rosales > Rosaceae > Prinsepia > Prinsepia uniflora. Next base: position 266,393 of record CM064868.1, read on the forward strand.
GGTAAGGTGGACGATTTATTGAAATTATTGGAGATGATGTTCTTAAGGAAAAACTGCAAAACAGCATATAATCAAGTGATTGAGAAGCTTTGTAGTTTTGGGAACCTTGCGGAGGCTGATAAACTTTTGGGTAAGGTATTGAGAACAGCTTCAAAAGTTGATGCTAAGACTTGCCATATTCTTATGGATGGTTATTTGAGAAAAGGGAATCCTCTGTCAGCATACAAAGTGGCTTGTCGAATGTTCAATCGGAATCTGATTCCTGATTTAAAGTTATGTGAGAAGGTGACCAAGAGACTGATGCTAGAAGGAAACTCCAAAGAAGCAGACAGCCTCATGTTACATTTTGTTGAGCGTGGGTGCTTATTGCACCAACATCAGGAACATATGCAAAGCTAATGAGAACCGATCTGCGCTCAGAACCAAAAAGTGTCAGTTTTCTCCACTGAGCATTCCCTGCTGTTTGGATATTTTCTTCATGCAATTTAATACGGGAAGCCTTATTTTTCTTTTCAGATTTCGCTGTTGTATCTTTTTCTGTGTTTGGTAGTTTTCTGCTCTATTGAGGGAATCTAGAATTATCTGTTTAGTTGTAGATTCATAAAATGTACTTGTGATAAGAGTTATTTTTAGTGAAATGGTAGTGTGTGATTCAAGCCCAAAAGGGGCATCTTGAATGACATTACATGTCCCAATACTTTGGTTCATGTGCAATTAAAATATTTAACGAAATCTCCACATTTAAAATATTTAGTCGATTTTTGAAAATTTTTTAAAAAAATCAAAATACTTATTTTGTTTCTATTTTCTTCGCTTCGTAAGATATTTTGAAATTGGAAGGGATGTTTTCTAAGGATTTTTAGATCCTAGACTCACTTTGTACCCTGTTACAAAATTTCAATGAAATTTAATTTTTTTGATTAAAAAATACGTAAAAAAAAATTGTTAAATGGGTATTCTGAATGGCAAAACATGTCCCAAATAGTATTTAATATTTTAGCTAATGTGCAGTTAAAACTTTTCAAAAAATCCTGATAGTGATTTTGTTTACAAAAAATATGAGCTATAACTTACGATTTTTAGTCGATTTTTTAAATTTCTTCAAAAGCATTAAAATATTATTTTGTTTTCATTCTCTTCACTCTGAAAAATGCTTTAAAGTTGAGGGGGATGTTTTCTAAGGATTTTCAGACTCTAGACTCACTTCGCACTCTATTACGAAATTTCAATGAAATTCGAGTTTTTTTCTTTAAAAAATTTGTAAAAAATAATTAATAGGCATTCTGAATGACATGACATATCCCAAATGGCATTTAATAATTTAGCTTAAAAAATGCGTAAAAAACATTTAATGGGCATCATGAATGGTAAGACATATCCCAAATGACATTTAATACTTTGGCTAATGTGCAGTTAAAATATTTCACGAAATTCAGACAATTGCATTATTTACAAAAAATGCGAACTATAGCTCACGATTTTTAGTCGATTTCTTAAATTTCTTCACAAACATCGAAATAATACCTATTTTGTCTCTATTCTCTTCACTCCATAAAATACTTTGAAATTGAGAGGGATGTTTTCTAAGGATTTTCAAATCGTAGACTCACTTCGCACCCCGTTACGAAATTTCAATGAAATTCGAGTTTTTTTGCTTAAAAAATTCGTAAAAAATAGTTAATGAGCATCCTGAATGGCAAGACATGTCCCAAATGGAATTTAATACTTTGGCTAATGTGCAGTTAAAATATTCACGAAATTCCGATAGTTACATTTTTTTACAAAAAAAAATGTGAGTTATACTCACGATTTTTTGTTGATTTTTGAAATTTCTTCAAAAGCACTCTATAAGATACATTAAAGTTGAGGGGAATGTTTTTTAAGGACCTTCAGACCTTAGTCTCACTTCGCATCCAATTACGAAATTTCAATGAAATTCGAGTTTTTTTTTATTAAAAATGCGTAAAAATAGTTAATGGGTATCTTAAATGACAAGACATGTCCCAAATGCCATTTAATACTTTGACTAATATACAATTAAAATATTTTACGAAGTCCCGACAGTCGCATTTAAAAAAAAAATATGAGCTATATTTAGAACTCACGATTTTTAGCCGATTTTTGAAATATCTTCAAAAACATCGAAATACTTATTTTGTTTCCATTCTCTTCACTTTGTAAGATACGTTGAAGTTAAGAAGGATGTTTTCTAAGGACCTTCATACCTTATACTCACTTCGCACATGTTACAAAATTTCAATGAAATTCAAGTTTTTTTTGCTTAAAATGATTAAAATATCCAAATAACATTTAATATTTTGGCTAATTTGCAGTAAAAATATTTTATAAAATCCCGACAGTTGCATTTTTTACAAAAAAATGTGAGCTATGACTCACGATTTTCAGTCGATTTTGAAATTTCTTCAAAATCATTAAAATACTCATTTTGTTTCCATTCACTTAACCATGTAAGAAACTTTGAAGTTGATGGGGATGTTTTATAAGGACCTTCAGACCCTAGACTCAATTCGCACCCTTTTACGAAATTTTAATGAAATTCGACTTTTATTTTTCTTAAAAAATGCATAAAAATTAGTTAATGAGCATCCTGAATGGAATGACATGTCCCAAATGACATTTAATACTTTGGCTAATGTGCATTTAAAATATTTCAGGAGATCACGACAGTTGCATTTTTTCCAAAAAATGTGAGCTACATACGATTTCGAGTCGATTTTTAAATTTTTTTCCAAAAGTATTGAAACACTTATTTTGTTTCCATTCTCTTCACTCCCTAAGATATGTTGAAGTTGAAGGGGATGCTTTCTAAGGACCTTCAGACTCTTGACACACTCCGCACCCCTATTATAAAATTTCAATGAAATTCGAGTTTTTTTACTTTAAAAAATGCATAAAAATTAGTTAAAGTTCATTATGAATGGAAGGACATATCCAAAATGACATTTAATACTTTTGCTAAATTGCAGTAAAAACATTTCACAAAATCCCGACAGTCGCATTTTTTACAAAAAATGTTAATCGCAAATTTTAGTCAATTTTTGAAATTTCTTCAAAAGCATCAAAATACTTATTTTATTTCCATTATCTTCACTTTGTAAGATACTTTGAAGTTGAGGGGAATGTTTTCTTAGGACCTTCAGACCCTAGACTCAATTCGCACTTTGTCACGAAATTTGAGTTTTTTCTCTTAAAAAATGCATAAAAAATAGTTAATGGGCATCCTGAATGGCAGAATATGTCCCCGAATGACATTTAATACTGCTAATGTGTAGTTAAAATGTGTCTTGAAATCTCGACAGTGGCATTTTTTACATAAAATGTGAACTAATAACTCACGATTTTTAGTCGATTTCTTAAATTTCTTTAAAAGTATCGAAATACGTATTTTGTTTCTATTCTCTTTACTCAGTACGATATTTTGAAGTTGAGGATGTTTTCGAAGGATTTTCAAATTTTAGACTCACTTCGCATCCTGTTACAAAATTTCAATGAAGCTCGAGTTTTTTTCTTAAAAAATAGTTAATAAACATCCTGAATTGAAAAATATGTCCCAAATCGCATTTAATACTTTGGCTAATCAGAAGTTAAAATATTTCATGAAATTCCGACAGTTGCATTTTTTTACAAAAAAATGTGAAACTCAAGATTTTTAGTCGATTTTAGAAATTTCTTCAAAAACATTGAAATACTTATTTTATTTTCATTCTCTTCACCTTGCATCATGTTATAAAGTTTCAATGAAATTCGAGTTTTTTTTACTTAAAGAATGCACAAAGAGTAGTTAATGGGTATCATGAACGGCATGACATGTCTCAAATGGAATTTAATACTTTGGCTAATGAGCAATTAAAATATTTTACAAATCCCGACAATTGCATTTTGTACAAAAAAATGTGAAACTCACGATTTTTATTCGATTTTAGAAATTTCTTCAAAAGCTGCAAAATACTTATTTTGTTTCTATTCTCTTCATTCCGTAAGATACTTTGAAGTCGATAGGGATATTTTCTTAGAACCTTCAAACTCTAAACTCATTTCGCACCCTGTTACAAAATTTCAATGCAATTCGAGTATTTTTTCCTTAAAAAATGTATAAAAATAGTTAATGTGCATCCTGAATAGTAGGACATGTCTCAAATGACATTTAACACTTTGGCTAATGTGTAGTTAAAAAGTTTCATGAAATCCCGACAGTGGTATTTTTTACAAAAAAAATGTGAGTAATAACTTACGATTTTTAATCGATTAATGAAAAAATTTCAAATGAATCAAAATACTTATTTTGTTTCCTTTATCTTCACTCTTTAAGATACTTTGAAGTTGTGGAGGATGTTTTCTAAGGATATTTAGATCCTAGACACACTTTGCACCCTGTTACGAAATTTCAATGAAACTCGGGTTTTTTTTTTCTTAAAACATTTGTAAATAATAGTCAATGGGCATCCTAAATGACAAGACATGTCCCAAATGAAATTTAATATTTTGGCTAATGTGCAGTTAAAATATTTCACGAAATGCCGACAGATGCATTTTTTACAAAAAATATATGGAAATAATTATTTTGTTTCCATTCTCTTCACTACATAATATACGTTGAAGTTGAGAGAAATGTTTTCTAAAGACATTCAGACCCTAGACTCACCTCCCACCCTGTTACAAAATTTCAATGAAATTCGAATTTTTTTGCTTAAAAAATGCGTAAAAAATAATTAATGGGTATCATGATGGTAAGACATGTCCCAAATGGAATTTAGTACTTTGGCAAATGTGCAGTTAAAATATTTCATGAAATCCTGACAATTGCATTTTTTACAAAAAAAAAATGTGAAACTTACAATTTGTAGTCGATTTTAGAAATTTTTTCAAAAGCATCAAAATACCTATTTTGTTTCCATTCACTTCACTCAGTCAGATACTTTGAAGTTGATGGGGATGTTTTCTAAGGACCTTCATACCCTAGACTTACTTTGCACCTTGTTACGAAATTTCAATGAAATTTGAGTTTTTTTACTTAAAAAATAGTTAATGGGCATCCTCAATGGTAAAACATATCCCAAAAGGCATATAATACTTTGGTCAATGTGCTGTTAAAATATTTCATGAAATCCAGATAGTTGCATTTTTTTGTATTACAAAAAATGTGAGCTATAACTAACGATTTTTAGTCGATTTTTCAAATTTCTTCAATAGCATCGAAATACTTATTTTGTTTTCATTCTCTTTACTCCATAAGGAACTTTGGAGTTTGGGGGGTGATGTTTTCTAAGGACATTAAGACCCTAAATTCACTTCGCACTCCGTTACGAAAATTCAATGAAATTCAAAATTTTTAACTTAAAAAATGCGTAAAAAAAAAGATAATGGACATCATGAATGGCAGGACATGTTCCAAATGACACTTAATACTTTGGTTAATGTGCAGTTAAAATATTTCATGAAATCCCGACAGTTGCATTTTTTTACATAAAATGTGAGTTATAATTCACGATTTTTAGTCGATTTTTGAAATTTCTTCAAAAACATCGAAATACTTACTTTATTTCAATTCTTGTCACTCCATAAGATACTTTGAAGTTGAGGGGGATGTATCTAATGACCTTTAGACCCTAAACTCACTTTGCACCCTGTTACGAAATTTCAATGATATTCGAGTTGTTTTGTTTAAAATATGCGTAAAAATAGCTAATGGCCATCATGAATGACAAGACATGTCCCAAATTGTATTTAATACTTGAGCTAATGTGTAGTTATAATATTTCACAAAATCCTAACAATTGCATTTTTTTACAAAAAAAAATGTGATCTACAACTCACGATTTTTGGCCGATTTTTGAAATTTCCTCGAAAGTATCGAAATACTTATTTTGTTTCCATTCTCTTCACTTAGTAAGATATTTTGAAGTTGAGGCGGACGTTTTTTAAGGACCTTCAGACCCTAATCTCACTTCGCATCCTGTTACGAAATTTCAATGAAATTGAGTTTTTTTACTTAAAAATGCGTAAAAAATAGCTAATGTACATTCTGAATGGTAGGACATGTCCAAAATGACATTTAATACTTTGACTAATGTGCAATTATAATATTTCACGAAATCCTGAAAGTTACATTTTTTTTTTATAAAAAATGTGAGCATAACTCACGATTTTTAGTCATTTTTGAAACCTCTTCAAAGACATCAAAACTTATTTTGTTTCCATTATCTTCACTCCGTAAGATACTTTGAAGTTGAGTTTTCTAAAGACCTTCATACCCTAAACTCATTTCGCACCTATTAGGAAATTTCAATGAAATTCGAGTTTTTTTGTCTTAAAAAATGCGTAAAAAATAGTTAATGAGCATCCTAAATGTTAGGACATGTCTCAAATGGCATTTAATACATGAACTATATGTAGTTAAAATATTTCACGAAATCCCGCCAGTTGGTTTTTTTACAAAAAAAAAAAGTGAGTTATACTCACGATTTTTAGTCGATTTTTGAAATTTCTTCAAAAGTATCGAAATACACTTTTTGTTTCCATTCTCTTCACTCCGTAAGATACTTTGAAATTGAGAGGGATGTTTTCTAAGGACCTTTAGACCCTAGACTTACTTTGCACCTTATTACGAAATTTCAATGAAATTCGAGTTTGTTTGCTTAAAAAATGCGTAAAAAATACATAATGGACATCATGAATGACATGACATGTCTCAAATGTCATTTAATGCTTTAGCTAATGTACAATTTAAATATTTGGCAAAGTCCCAACCGGGTTATTTTTTACAATAAATGGGAGTTACAACTCACGATTTTTAGTTGATTTTTAAAAAAATTTCAAAAACATTGAAATACTTATCTTTTTTTTCATTCTATTCACTACGTAAGAAACTTTGAAGTTGACGGGGGATGTTTTCTAAGGACTTTCAGGTTCTAGATTCACTTTGCATCTTGTTACGAAATTTGAGTATTTTTGCTTGAAAATTGCATACAAAATAGTTAATGAGCATTCTGAATGGGAGTTCCCAAATGGCATTTAACACTTTCGCTAATGTACATTTATAATATTTCACGAAATCCCGACAGTTGCATTTTTTTACAAATAATGTGAGCTGTAACTCACGATTTTAATCGATTTTTGAAATTTCTTCAAAAGTATCGAAATACTTATTTTGTTTCCATTCACTTCACTCCGTATGAAACTTTTAAGTTGAGGGGGATGTTTCCTAAGGAACTTCATACCCTAGACTCACTTAGCACCCTGTTATGAAATTTCAAAGAAATTCGAGTTTTTTTGCTTGAAAATTGCGTAAAAAATAGTTAATGGGCATATTGAATGGCATGACATGTCCCAAATGGAATTTAATACTTTGGTTAATGTGAAATTAAAATATTTTACTAAATCCCAACAGTTGTATTTTTTACAAAAAAATGTGAGCTATAACTCACGATTTTTAGTCGATTTTTGAAATTTCTTCATAAGTATCAAAATATTTATTTTGTTTCCATTTTCTACACTTAGTAAGATACTTTGAAGTTGAGGGAGATTTTTTCTAAGGACCTTTTAGACCCTAGACTCACTTTGCACCATGTTACGAAATTTCAATGAAATTCGAGTTTTTTACTTAAAAATGCGTAAAAAATAGCTAATGGGCATCTTGAATGGCATGACATGTCTCAAATGCCATTTAATACTTTGCCTAATTTTTAGGTAAAATATTTTACCAAATCTCGACAGTCGCATTTTTTTACAAAAAATGTGAGCTATATATGACTAACAATTTTTAGTCGATTTTTAAAATTTCTTCAAAAATATCAAAATACTTATCTTGTTTCCACTCTCTTCAATTCGTAAGATACTTTGAAGTTGAAAGGGATGATTTCTAAGGACCTTCAGACTCCAGACTCACTTCGCACCAAATTATGAAATTTCAATGAAATTCGAGTTCTTGTACTTAAAAAAATGCTTTTAAAATAGTTAATTGGCAACCTAAATGGTAAGACATATCCTAAATGGAATTTAATACTTTGGTTGATTTTTAGTTAAAATATTTCACGAAATCTCAACAGTACATTTTTTTTACAAAATATATGAGCTATAACTCACGATTTTTAGTCGATTTTTTAAATTTCTTCAAAAGTATCAAAATATTTATTTGTTTCCATTCTCTTCACTTTGTAAGAAAATTTGAAGTTGAGGGGGGTGTTTTCTAAGGACCTTCAGACCCTAGACTCACTTCGCACCCTGTTACGAAATTTCAATGAAATTCAAGTTTTTTTACTTAAAAAATTCATAAAAAATAGCTAATGGGCATCCTGATTGGCAGGACATGTCCCAAATGACATTTAGTTAAAATATTTCGCGAAATCCAAATAGTTGCATTTTTTTTACAAAAATGTGAGCTATATAGCTCATAGTTTTTGCGAAAAATGGATCCGTCGAGATTTCACAAAATATTTTAACTGTACATTAGCCAATGTATTATATGTTATTTGAGAAGAGTTCTGCCATCCCATATGTCAATTGGAAAAAAAAATGCAGTTTTTAAAGAAAAAAACTCGAATTTCAATTAAATTTCTTAACGGGATTCAGAAGTGACTCTAGGGTTCGAAAGTCATTAGAAACCATCCCCTTATACTTCAAATTTTCGTAAAGAGTCCTACTATCCCGGGTACTAATTAAGATTTTTTTACGAATTTTTTAAGAAAAAAAAAACTTGCATTTCTAGGAAATTTCTTATCAGTCTGAAAGTGACACTAGGGTGCGAGAGTAATTAGAAACCATTCCCCTCTTCTTCAAAGTTTCTTATAGGGTGATGAAAATGAACCTAGAATATGTATTTTGATGTTTTTGATAAAATTTCAAAAATCGTTAAAAAATCGTAGGTTATGGCTCACGGTTTTTGTGAAAAATGCATCTATTGAGATTTTGCGAAATATTTTTATTGCACATTAGCCAAGGTTTTAGAAGTTATTTGAGAAGAGTTCTTTCATCTAGGATGCCAATTAAGAAATTTTAGGGTATTTTTTAAGCAAAAAAAGTCGAATTTTAAGGAAATTTTTTATCGAAGTCCGGAAGTGACTTCAGAGTGGGAAAGTAACTAGAAACCATGCCCCTATTCTTCAAAATATTTTATAGGGTAATGAGAATGAAAATAAAATAAGTATTTTGATGTTTCAAAAATCGACAAATAATCGTGGGTTATAACTCACAGTTTTTGTGAACAATGCATCTGTCGAGATTTCATAAAATATTTTAATTGCACATTAGCCAATGTATTATAAGTTATTTGAGAAGAGTCTTGCCATCCAGGATGCCAATTAAGAATTTTTTATGCATTTTTAAGGAAAAAAAAAACTCGAATTTCAATGATATTTCTTTAAGGGATCCAGAAGTGACTCTAGGGTCATAAAGTCATTAAAAACCACCCTCTACTTCAAATTATCTTACGAAATGATGAGAACGGAAAGTGAATACGTATTTTGTTGCTTTTTTGAAATTTCAAAAACAGACTAAAAATCATGGGTAGCTCATAGTTTTTGTGAAAAATGCAACTGTTAGGATTTCGTGAAATAATTTAAATACACATTAACTAAAATATTATAAGCCATTTGAGAAAAGTAATTAGAAACCATCCCCATTCTCTTCAAGGTGTCTTATGGGTTGTGAGAAAGAAAATAGAATAAGTAAATTAACATCATATCATTCGCAATTTGGAAAGGTGGAAAGGGAAAGAAATGAACATCTTTATTCTTATGCTAAGAGGGTAGATAGGCTTCACGAACAATTTCACACGAAACTGTCCTTTGATTAATATTTTTACAAAATAAAACACTTAAAAAAATAAGAATACAATAATAAAATAAAATATTAAATTTATAAATTAACAAATTAAAAAAATTAAAGATTGATGGAAGTAGTGGAGAGTAAAATACATGGGTAGTGGCTTCTAACATGCCTACCAGCTTCTCCATACTGTTGCATGCATATTTGCAAGTATACATAAGAGAATTTTTTTTTAAATTGGTTACGAGATGAGAGAGATATACGTACGTACCCTATATGTGCAGTATAGTTTCTACTTTGCCGACTTTGTCGATCCATGTCGTGCCAATGGCATGTACCAAAAAAAGCAGACAAAGCCTGGTTGATCAGCTGTTGGTGGTGGAGTATAATTCTTTCGAGAGAGAAATATTTAATTTTTTATTTATTTATAATGAATGAAAATCTTAATAATTAATTAAGTTGCCTTTTTTTCTTCCTGAAATTAAGTTGCCTTTAGCTTAGCAGCAATCAAGGGGATGAATGGCTCTTTTTGCCCTGGCTAGCTGTAATTAAAGAAAAAAATGGAAACAATTATATATATATATATATATATTGTAGCATTGGGGATTAGGTTAGGTCGAAAGAGTGATGATTATGAGTTGCATGTGTTGTAAAGTAAAGTAGAAGTGAAGGCATAAAATGAAACTTTTTTCATATCAATCAGCTTGTAGCATGCAATGTCCCCTTTTGAGGTATCAAAAATCCATTCCCTCGCCTTTCCACCATAACACTCGATCAACAAACAGCTCAAATTCACCATCCAACCATAATATTTGTGAATTATATTAATTTTGTTGCGAATTCAACTGTCAAAAAATTTGATTTATTTATTTAAAAAGAAAAATATTTTTTTAAAAATCAACGCGTGTGTATATATATATATTATGTATCTGCACGCAGCAGCAATCATGAGGAAGATAATAATATATAATGTTATGAAATTGATGAATAAAAATACATGAAAGGCTGAAGCAAACATTCTCTTAGCAGGTCAGCAATTGCTGGAGATTGAGTAAAACATTCTTTGCAGAAAATAAGACTTTACCTCAATTTTTTTTATTCAAAAGCCTCTAAACAGAATTGGTAAGTAATAAATTTCACATATACCCTTTTTATATCTCAATAAAGAGAATGAGTGAGTTATTGAGAATTCCTTTAAATAATTAAAAATAACATTGTTTTTTTTTCCTCTTTGGCTCATGTGCCTCGTGTTTGATTTTATTGGCCTCGTGGGTCCTTTATTATATTATGCATATAATAAATATTATATATATTGTATATAGTTACTGTTGACATCACATCTGACCAAGTAACGGGTTCGTCAAGATATTACACTGGATTACGGGATAAACCCACCAGAAGTCATCAAAGATCACACAAGACCCATGTCTTAAAGCCCATCACTATTACCACAACCTAACCCTAAACAAACTTCTATAAATAGGGAGCCCCTTCCCTCATCTAGAAGACTTTCTCCTCCACTCTCTCACTAGAAGGGCTCTCCCTTCTCTCTACTTTCTTCCTCTAAAGGCTCTAAGCCACTTGTATTATATAAAACACATTATGATTATATTAATGAGAGTGAGGCAACACCGTGGACGTAATCCGATTTGGATGAACCACGTACTTTCTTGTGTCTTAGTGTGCGTGCGTGTCTTTACAGTCTCGTTGGTAAATTTTTTGCATCAACAGTTACAATTAATTTTTTTTCTATAAAATAAAAAAATAAATTTTTTATTGTCTGGAGTTTAACGGTAGGGTATATATATATTTATTTTTTTTGGGGGGGTGGGAGTGGGGTGCTTGAGATGGTGGTGGAAAATCATACAACATAGGGTTTAAAATTAACAAAATTATTTAATATCGGAAGATAGATTTTTTTAATTTAAAATTTGAAAGTATTTTTGAAAAATTATTACTTTTAATTATCTTACTTTAAGTTAAATTAGATATTCATATTACTTTTAAAATGAGCAAGTGAAAAAAAATTATAAATATGAGTAATGTTTTCATAATCCTCAATATAATCTTATAATAAAAAAATAAAAATAAAAAGTAATGTTGAAATCATGATAGATTTTGGTACGTGGGTGCTTTTTAGATTGTTGTTGGATTAGTTTACAATTGGATGACATTAGTTGTAATTTATCTAAAAACTATGATTTATTTTAAATTGTATAGTCCATTGACTAGTTAAAGGACCTGTGAGTTTAATTTTTTTATATGCAAATTTTTGAATAAATTTATATATTAGTAAGGACCTATGAGTTAATTGTCCTAAAAGTATTTATCTTTGTCTAATTTCTTGGTACCAATTATTTAATACATGAAAACAGGTTGCTGGTTTTGTTTTGAGGTAACGAATGCGTCTACTCTCGGCCAAAACAACATTGTGAAATGGTAAATCAGAGATTGATGCATATATTCAAATTAAACAAACAAAAGTGTCTGCTATGAGGCCAAGTCTCATTTTTAGAAAGATTGTGAAGCTAAGGGTAAAATTTAAAAAATTTAGATTAAAAATTATCTCTAGTAAGTGTCCTAAATTTGAATTTTTTTTTTTTTTTGATAATTCAAAAATTTTATGAACAGCCAAAAATGGCAACCAAAAGAATACAGAGACAACCGACAAAGGCCACACAAACAACTAACTAAGTATTAGTAATATTCCAATTCAAAGCCGCCCTTTGGTGATTAAGAGAATGAGTAAGATTAAGAGAACATAATCTAGTTCTAACAATAGCAACGATCGAACGAGAAACCACAGCCGGAGGACAAAGAGGATGACCGAAAATTCTATGCTTCTGTTTCTTCTAAACACAGGGAGAGCTAAGCGGTAAACACTCGTAGCAATGGAATTCCTAAATCAATTCGCAGAGATAAAATTAATCTCATCAGACCAAAAAAGGGAGGGCAATAATTGGCTACAACGAACCATAATCTGATGCCAAATACCACTAGAATAAGGGTAAGAAAAGAAAAGAACCCTATGACTAGAGTCCTTAATTTTTAGTTTAAATGAAAAGGTAACCCTCTGACTAGAATAAGGGCAAGAAAAGAAAAGGACTCTAAAATAAATTAATTTTTGGAGTCCTTCAATTTAGTTTAAATAACATTTTAGGACCTTATGACTAGAGATGATCTGATGAAATCAATTTGGACTTGGAGTATTATTGAAAGAAGCAAGAATGATTGATTTGAAGTAGTGCTGTTCAAAAAGGGATCTAAAAAGAGGTAAAAGGGACATGCATGTACAGAGATTTTCTTTTCATGATTTCTTTCCTTCAATTATTCCCTCCCTGCTTCTGCTGTGACTGATATTTTCCAATCTAAATTATATAATTATCATAGTCCAATTTCATTCTCACAAAAACAACAGTCACAGTATCAACTTTGTATCAACTTTTTAGAAAAACAGTGGTCTAATTTGGATTTGCTCCTTCAATCATTCCCTCCCTATTTAGTTACAGCTTAATATATATATATATATATATATATATAATTAAGTCATTATAATTATTAAAATAAACTTATTAAAATAAAATTATGTATAGGATGAAGAGGAGGATGAAAAAGTAGGGGCAAACCCTAATAGCAAATCCTAAAATATTCACACTTGTTCATCAAGGATTTGAATATTGAGAAAACCAGTTAATAAGCAAAGAGAAGTCACCCAAATCCCAAAAGAATGTTGGTAAACAAGCAGTGAAAAATTATCTTAGCATGATCTTCGCGGGGGACAGAAGCAATGAATAGAAAAAGTTGGCAAATCCTCATTATACAAATTGACCATATCTTGCCAAGTAACCGATAATACTCAGTGGATATTTCCACTTTCAGTCGGTGTGACAAATTTAAGAGCCATTAATAAATATTAGTTTGATTTGGGATAGATTTATTGTCAAATTCTAGTGGTTGTCTTCTATAATCATTAGAGAACGTAGGAGGTCTCTATGACCTAATCCACCTCAGGACACGAATACGTAAAAGAAATTCAACAATTTTTCGTATATACGTACACACATATAGAAATAAATAGTCTTCACCTTTCACACACACATTACATTCCATCATCAACAACATGACAACATATTTCAATCAATAAAGAAAACTTATATATATACACACAAAAACCCCTCTCTTCAATAAAGAAGTTTAGGGGCCAACCCACAAAAGATAAAAAAGTTGATAATTTTGTGACAATTAAAGTTCTTTCTATTTTGTTCATATAATCTTCTAGCTTCTTCTTCATCTCCATACACTAGATAACCCTTAATACTTTCCTTCACCGTATTACATTCAATTCTCCCGGTTACTTGGCCGGAAATATGGACGAGCCGTGGCGCATGCGGATGGGATCAATGCCGACCCTCCCGCGGCGGCGCTCCACCGAGAGCGCCTCCATACGCTCCGTCTTTGCTTCCACCAGTGACTCTCAAACGCTCGATCCCGACGACTTTGCCGACGTCTTCGGTGGGCCGCCGCGGAGCGTCCTCCCGAGCCAATTCTCCGGCCGGTCCACAACTTTCTATGAGGAGATTTTCCGTCCACCGGATTTTGGTTCCACGGCGGATAAGAGCGGACGGAGCTTGCCGCCGTTTAGAATTCCGACGAGGAGCGAGGGCTTTTATAGTGATATCTTTGGATCGGACGACGAAGGCCTCCAGCGAAGATCGAGAGAGCGGTCGCGGCCGAACTCGAAGGCAAAATCGACCTCCTCGTCGGTGCTGAGCTCGGAGGAGCTCAGCCCTCTGCGGCCAGTCATCGGTGATGACGTAGCGCTCTCCTCCTTCGCTTCGAAGCTCAGGTAGTGACTTTGGTTAGTTTTCGCAGCATGCCCAACTGTTTTGCGCAACAGTTATTTTCTTTTGACGATTACACCCTTGTGACTTACTGTTTAAAACTTACCTTTTACCCTGCCTTGGATTTTACTAAAGTTGTAGGGATAGTGATGAAAATTAAAAATAATAATGGCGGGGACTTGGAAGCCGTATGATTTTTATTTATATATTTTTGGTTTTTCTCCATATTCTAATATTTTTATTTTCTTTTATTATGCTTGGATTCGTAACAGAGACGGGACGAAGTATAAGGGTTACAGCCTTTTCAAGATTTTTATTCAATTTTAAAATTATTTTTTTAAAGTTGTTTATTAACTTATTATTTGTAGAAGTTCGAATAACTCATTCTAAAAATTCACCCTATCTGAACTTAACATTCTAAATAAAACTAACATAAGTGGATTTTAGATAACGATATTTATATTTGCATTTCTTTTTTATTCATGTTTATCATTGTAATTTTTTTCTTTTTTAGTCAAGCTTTTATTTATGCAGTCATAGAGATGCGTTTTTATTTATGTATAGAGATACATTTGAACGGTAATGCTTACTGTAATCCCTAAGTAGGTAGATTTTTTTTATGTTGATTAAAAAAATTCAAATTGAATTTTTTTCCTAATTTTAGCATATAAATTTAATCCATCTGAAATTAAAATTTAAGAACCGTCCCTAATTGATAGGTTAGTATATATCTCGTAAATTAGAGAATTTTATCTAATAACACCGTTTTGGCATTTAATTTAGGGATATGGACATATCGGGTGTCCATTATTGTATAAATATTTAACGCCCTTTCCTATATTAAATAAATTGGTTTGCATATTTAAATGTGATGCAAAACCTAGCTAGCTAGCTACAGATTCATATGATATATTCATGTAATTTTTTTGGACTGAATAATATTGGTTTTTTTTTTTTCTTTTTTGAAAGGAGGCTGAATAATATTGGTATGAATATGATATAATAGAAGATAATCAAAGGCGATAGAAACGTACCCTAACCAGCTGGCATGATGTGTTGATTGCAAGTGGACAGCCAATATATGTAATCTAACAATAAGGCCAAAAGCTTACCTAATAACCTAATAGTTGCCACTTTGGAGTTGGGACAAAACACCTTATATATATTGTCAGATCATTACTCATGTGCGAATAAGGCCATGATAATTATTATGAGTTACTTGATGAACTCTCAACGCATTGTTGAATATTGAACTTGATTGCCACAGACCACTAAATGTACCATGTAGATGGAACTCATCAACCATGAGGCCTACCAAGGAAGAACAACGATATAACTCAAAGAAACAAGGCATAAAGGCTCTTCATTGTAATCAAGTTCCTCTCATGGATCATCAAAATGTATATGATGAGAGTTTGACGAGAAGCTCATCCTGCTTTGGGTTCACAAGAAAGGTGTTGTCCCCAGAAACCATCAGCCTTGAACCCAATTCGTATCGGAGCATCAAGCTTTCGGTGGATGATCTCGAGCTTAATAACTCCCCATCATCGGCAGTCTCCTCAATCTGTCAAGAACATGAGATCAAATGCGGGATAGAGAATCGTGTTTTTGACCCTGAAAAAGAAGAAGAGGAAGAAGAAGAGGAGGATGAAGTTATGAGCTCTTATGTGATTGAGATAAATTCTGAGCATAGAGAGGGGGCATGTGAAGAAGCAGTTGATATTGAAGAGGCAATTGCATGGGCCAAAGAGAAGTTTCAAACACATAGTAATACTTTTGATGAGAAAGAAGGGACCTTGATGCAACCGCAGGACAATGAGCAGTCTATTGAAATGGATGAAGGTGATTCTTTCGTACTAGCTTCATTAATTTCTAGGCTTTCTACTCCAAATCCGAACCTACTAAAAAGTCACAAGTTGTGAGAAATTAAATTTGCAATTCAGAACGCAAAAGAAAATTTATGTTACTTATTTACATTGATTATGTGTTTTATATGATTCATCACTCATCAGGTAGGCATAAAGTAGACGAATACTTGGATCATCATCAGCAGAGAGATGAACAACATGAAAGGACTCAATCTCCAGAGGTAAAGGTAGTTTTGTTAATGCTGTTCTTATTGAGAAAATGACGAGGGAAGTAATTTTCACACTCGCGTTTACTTCTCATGCACTCAAATCTCATTGCGCGGCTCCTTCCAAATCTACTTGTTGTCGTGCAGGAAGATCGAGAAGAAAGAATATGGATAATCCAAGATGAAAAGCAACATTCAGAAAAAGATGTGAGTCCATATATAAAATGGGAAGGAAAAAAATGTCTCTCATGTCATTGTTAGTAATTGAGGAACAAAACCTTGATCAGTTGAATATCTTGTGCTCTGAGGTGTCAGATTGAAACGGAGCTTTTGGACGAAGACATTAGGTTATGGTCAACCGGCAGAGAATCCAACATTCGTTTGCTGCTTTCGACACTACACCATGTAAGATATAATTACTTGTTATCTAAACATAGGCCTATGTTGGAAGATGACATCATGATCATATGATCAAAAGTCATCAAATTTTTGTTTGATAAATTGTCATTGTGTTGAGTGATCAGATTGTGTGGCCGAATAGTGGATGGTATGCAATTCCTTTGGCAAGCCTGATAGAAAGTTCACAGGTCAAGAAAGCCTACCAGAAAGCAAGACTTTGCCTCCACCCAGACAAACTCCAGCAAAGAGGAGCAACCCTAGCTCAAAAATACCTTGCTCAAAAGGCCTTCTCCATCCTCCAGGTAATTATATATAAATATATAAAAGTTTGCTTTCATTCGGGTCGAATTGTGAACGAATATTCTTCATCGCACTTGTTTATGACTGAGTAATTATCTGTGGTTTAGGATGCATGGGCTTTGTTCATCTCCAAAGATGTGTTCATTATTTAGTTGGATGGTCTTGAAGGTTGCAACTGAAGGAATACTTGGGATGCAAGTTAGAGCCTGTATTCAGCAACTTTGCATCGATACCTTCTTGTAAAACATGTATAGTGTTCGATTCACTGCACTTCGTGTTTTATCTGTTGATCTTATGTGAGAGCAGTAAAACAAAGTTTTGGTTTTTTTTTTAGATTGAACGCAAAGACTTTTGGGTACGACTTGTTTATTAGAACAATGTGATTTAATTTTTCCAGAAATGATCCTTTATTAATAACACGCAAGGGTCAAATAAGTCTCCGATGAGATTTTACTGCTACTTTCACTCTTACAAGCAGAGTAAAAGTGATCCCAGGTACATCAAGTTGATGAGAGAGTTAAGTACGTCTAATTTACATTACGAAGGATTGCGCGAAATTTCTACAAAACTGAATGAAAAAGATGGAATCAAGATGTTGTCTTGTATAAGATTTGAAAAACAAAATGTAAGAATTGAAAGAATATGATGGAAATGACAGAAATTGTCCCTAATGCTTACAGGGACAATGACAAAACAATTGAGCTTCACCAAATTATTATGTCATTATGGTGCAGATCTTCTCCATCACTTGGTTCTTGTAATGACTATGTGGGTAAGATCTAGAAGTGCCCTCCTTGATTTTCTGACGTTTTCGTCTTCGGTCTCGGGCAGAGATTCAATTGCTGCGGCTGCGAGGTTTGCGTGTTTTGTGGCCAGCTCCTTTGTTCTGTGTATTCCACGGCTCCTACCAAGGTAATCAAGAGCCTGGTGCTCCGCAAAAATATATATCAGCTATAACAATACGATCCGAGAAAGGAGTTTTTCAAGTAAAAACTAGACTTTTAAGAGTGAAATAGTATCAAATTCACAACAACAAAAAACCTTGCGAAATCAATCATGAAGACTTACAAGTTCAATATTTGCAGGATTGTCAAAGCCTTTTTCAACGACTGTGCGTAACTGAGGAAACTCTTCCATGGCAAACAATATTGGAGCTGTTATGATGCCCTGCATAATGAATATATGGTTGCCCGTAATTATGACAAAAACTAGGCACAAAGGGCTCGTTTCATGGGTGGGATTGGATTAGATTGGATAACCCATCAAATTCAATGTGTTTTGAATGTAAAAATGGATGTGTTGTCATGGTACGGAGATTAGAGCAAGTAGACATAGAAGAAAACTTATCAGGCCTAATCCTATCTAATCCTCCTACAATGAAACCGCATCCATTTTGACATTCTAAATACAATGAATTTGGAAAGTTATCCAATCCGATACTACTCAACAAATGTGGTCATGAGGTATTCTATAACATACCAATCAGCACTTACATGTCGGATGTCAGACAAAGAACCCTTTCCAAGGGAAGCCGATGTCCCTGTGAAATCAAGAACATCATCTATCAATTGAAATGCCAATCCCTGAGAAGAAAAAACTAGTCAGCTTGATCCATATACGCAGAAAATAACAAATATCGATCATCCATCCATAAATTCCCATGGTCATTCCGTATGAACTATGTGCATATATCATACATGCATAACAAAAATAAGAAAATATCCACCGATTGCGATCTAGAAGGGAAATTTCTTCCAATTATTTATTGTTATTACTACTATTTCGACATACATGCTTCTGTTTGAAGGACACGAATATTAAACTCAATCTTAGAACTAAGCTTGTTCAAGAAGATAACCGGAGAATAAAAGTTCTAAGAGTGTTCACAAACCAAATTTTTTCCGTAGTCATAAGCCGACATTGCAACTTCTGCTGTATGCCCAGCAAGAATGGCAATTGCCTTGCAACTGTTTGAAATCAACGATGCAGTCTTGTAATACGTCTTTTGGATATAATATTCCATGCTGCAGTTGATATCAAATTATCATAATAATCAGAATTTAAACCTCAAGGAAACTCAAATCAAGACATCACAGAAAATTGAGTATGGCTGAATTGTTTCTCACTTTTCAGCTCTCTTTCTCTACAACCCACTTTGTTCTAAGTTGCGACAGCCCCCAATTTGTTTCATTCTTCTCTTTAGAGCCCTAATTCTCTACCTTTTTCTTAAAAAGTAAAAGTCATAAAGCCTAAAATTCCTACATCAGTCAATGGTCCTCCACCAAAGTCCCTAACTTATAGCTGTTTTTACAAAATTCAAACATGTAATCATCACACGCTTCACACCAGGTCTCCTTTTTTCATTTTCTTCATCAAGTAATCACATCTTTCAACAACTTTATGATGCTAAACCTATAGACCTATATTGATAGCTAAGTATACTAACTTAAAAGGCTGAAATAGGATTGTAACTAACAGTTATAAGGAACAGAGATCAAGAATTTTGATTTTTAATATGCATTATGCAGTCTAAACATCTACTAGCATCAAGTATCAAGAAAATAGAAAAAAGAAAACAAAATACATATATAGCAGAAACAGCAGAGCAGTGTACCTACAACGTTGATCAGATGTTGTACTCATTTGCATGGTTTCACCTGTCACAAGATGCTCAAGAACCGTAGACAGTAAGGATACAACCTACAAATGTACATAATATGTTGAAAGTTCAAACGACTGAAGTGAACGCAGGATCCTTGTGTGTATTAATTGGGAGCATACTAATAAAGATATATAATACAAATGTCCAACTTGTTCAAATTTCAGACAAATCATCTTCATGTTTCACAGGTGGATTGACAACGACGAAGCGTGTTACATGATGAAGATATTGATGCAGTTGTTTATGGTAGGGGAGTTAAATGTTCACAAGTAGGGAGGAGGCAAAAACAAAAGTAAACAGGTTGCTTGAAAACATAAGGAGCTGGCACATTTGGTTGAATAAAAAATTTCAATAGTTGAAAAAGGCTTTAACATACGTTATTTTTGACTAATTTTTATCCGAAAAACTTTGCACTTATAGCTTAATAAGAATCAAGATTATTTCTTGAACTTACTTAACATTCTTTAAGACAAGGGGACGAAATAAAACTGCTCTAAGAATGGGATACCACTCCAGCACAAAATATCAAAATTTTGGAATTCTTTATGCCAAGTTCTCCACATCCCGAATACAAGAAACAAGATGAAAAGAGAGCCCATGAATTCCCGTGTGTTGTTGCTCATCCAATTCATTAGCGCATTTTAATACACACATACCTCTGTGTTTCTTAGAGAGGCCAGTGCAACACAAGCTCTGGAAAGCAGGAAGTCCCCTGCTAAAACGGCTAGCTGCATTCAACGATAGAAAGAACTGCATATATCATATCATGCAAAATCCTTACACAAATCTAACATAGAATATTAGAATGTACAATACTTTGAAAGAATTAATAATAGATGTCATGGAGCAGCAGCCAAATACTGTATGAATAGGACAATACCCTTTGCCTATCCAACCTAGGCATCAAACTAAACACTAATGGAAATAGAAATATCAGTTATCAGCAGTTAAGAACAAGAGGAGGACATAGGAGATATGTATCAAAATCATGAAAAAGCATGCTATGTTGTAACGGTTAATGAGGAAAATACCATTACTACATGTTCTAAGCCTTTATGAAATGAATGGTTTGATTTTCACCCACCAGCTAGAGCATGATACTTTGCCTTATTAAGTACTACATGTTTATGTGTATACCATTATATGCATAATATGATTATAAAACTATAAACTCTGCAATACACAGATAAACACTGTCATCACCATGCTTCTGATCAAATATAGGAAACTTTTGAACAGTTAAGAGAGAAAAAGAGAAGCACGATGATAAATGATGTTCTTCTAAGCGAGCGCACACACACACCAAAAAAAAAATCATCAATCTAAGGGAACCTAAAGCACACCTTATTTCCCATTACAGTATTTAATGAACTAACACCGCGTCTTGTTTCTGCATCATCCAATACATCATCGTGCAGAAGGCTTGCCACCTGGGAAATGAAAACATTGACCATAAGCTTTTTTAGGCTTTAAGTTGTGAGAGTATCCTGATTATCAACAACTTACTCATGAAGCATTATAATATAGATTCCATTCGAGACAAATTTAAGTATAGGGGTGAAAAGAGAAGTGATGAATTTATTCTTATAGCACTGATTTTGGGATTGGATGGGGTGGGTGGGGGAAGCCCTTGTTCTTTTGCTGGTCGAACACTAACATTGGCTTAGAACAAGCCATTGGAAAACAGTGGACATACATGAGTGAATTGATCCAATGATTTCCCACAGACACATGTTGTTAGTACATTAACAAAGATAATATTCTACAAGCACATAGCACATTAGCAAGAGTAGAATATCATTAACAAACATATAACTAACATGAATCATCTCTGTGACTTCTGCTATACATTGCTGTCTTGCACGCAGTTCTGTGGACAAAGCGTCTCGCAACCGTGAAGAAGGTTCGGGTACAGTGACGTTCAGGGCGGTTGACATCAGCAATAGGACCTGCATATAGTGTAACCCCACTGAGTAACTATTGAACTTTAAGAAAATCATAATTCTAGAAAACCTAGGGTAGGGATGAAGTGTTTGCATGCTAATAATCACAGAACTAAGCTATAATCTCAAAATTATAACGACTGAAAAAAGATAGGTAGTAACTACTGCATAAAATGACCCACAAGGAGAATCTTAACATTCCTATACGTTGGAGAGAAGTTTAATGGCCTAAGATGAGTAAGAGATAACCTTTTAACTTGAGGTGTGAGCCTCGACTCACTTATGGCTAGATAAAGCAACTAGCTCGAGAGTTTAAAGATATTTTTTGCAGTATTACATAAAAGCGAAGGCATCGCATATATATTACACATATGAGTAACATATATCTATTTAACGTGACTCTCCTAACAGCTCACAGGGGACGCAAAGACTGAACTTAGAAACATAGAAAAATTGTTGAATAATAAAAAAACCCTCATAAGTACTTACAGAAAATCTTGAGATTCTATGATACTGATAAACTCAAATAATGAATTAGTACTCGCTATTACCGTGGGACGAAACCTCTTTCCTTCAACGCCCATCTTAAAGAAGTACTCAGCAGCGGAGGCAAGCTTAGGGACCTGCGAAAATGATCCAATCTGATTTAAGATCATATGACATAACTTTAAATCTTGGTTTTACAGAGTATCAGTTACTTATGAGAAGCCAAGGAGACAAAAATTGCATATACCTCAGCAACTACCATCGCCCGCAATCTGTCAGCAATAAGTAATAGCTCATCGGAAACAAGCGAGAATGGGTCAAGCGGTTCCTGTAAAGCAGTATCTCAGTATCTTAGCAGGCTAGGAAAACAAAACCCCTTTTACAACAAAAAAGGCTATTCATTTTTTGCCTCGACTAATTAGACCATTTGCAATTGTACCACAAACAGCACTACATTCACACATTACAATACAGAGGCTGATCACATAAACTAAATACTTAAAATTTTGCACGAAAAACCAAGATAAATAAAATTAAAATTAAAAGAATGTCTTTGGAACTCTTGGGTACTCAAAATTTTCAGATTTCCAATGGGTATCTACATACGAACGCCCGACGCCTTACCTCGACTATGGAGCTGCTTTGATGGTGAATTTGACGCCTGGAGCCATGAAAAGTAGGTTGTAATCCCCAAGAAACGAACTCTCTGCAACCCAAAATCTACTAACACACACTTATTAAAGCAATGGAATTTATAAAACAGCACTTCAACAATAAATCCAAGCTTCATGGAGCCAAATTACCTTATGGGTCGAATCACTCAGAGACTGAGAACAAGTAGTGTTGGAGGCAACGAAAGGTTGCGGGTTGCGACGATTAGAGAGCAAACACCGACACAGCCCATTGAAGCTGCCTCGTCGAATCCGAGAAAACCCCCGAGAAAATAACATCTTTATATCTCAATACAGAATAAATACGGTTCAAAGACACGAACGTTGAGAGAAGGAGAGGAATGGGGTCTCACAAAGTGAGTGGTTTGAGGGCTTTTGGGGGTTGGAGAGAGAGGACGGTCAAAGTGGAAGAAGGAACCGACTTGAGGTTATGTGTAAGCGCCACAGCCATGTGCTGTAAGCAATCACAAATTGTCATTAACGACGGCGAAATTGGGCCCTGTAATAAAACGCGCACTTTCGCCCTCTACTTTGAGAATTTATAAAAAGTAGTCAAATTTTACTTCTTAAATTAAAAAATATCAATTTTTATAAAAACTCTCAAATATAGCAAATTTTTTTTCTGATAGACTCAACTACCCTTAAAACTAATTAAATAATTTTTCCTAACTGGGGAATTCTACATCCACCGTGTTCTACCACCTCTGGTTGTTGATGAACCAAGCTTGATTTTACAACTACTCTATTTACTACCCCAAAATACGGCTCAACCTTATCACCACAATCAACCATTTGCAAAACGAAAAATGGCAATTTGATTACACAATGCCATTATCCCTACCACCAGAATCAATCACAACCAGTACTTCAGATAGAAAATGCTTCATTACCCCTCTATTTGGTTTAATTGAATTCAAACAAGGAAGATTTATAGTTATAAAATTGGCACACCCCAAGTGAAAAGCGACCCATCGAAGGCTACAGCAGCAGTGTGCTCCTGGCCACAAGCAATGTCCAACCACCGCGAATTAACCCCGGCTGTGAATCCAAAAAACTTGGTCGCGCATCCAAAAATTTCGATCGTGCATCCAACCATGGTAGTCGATGGAGGACAAGGATACCGTGGTTGTCTTCGTCTAGTCAAGGCGATCTAGAGGCTGGTGATGGTGAGGATTGGGTGAACACGGTGGATGGAGAATTCCCAGTTAGGAAAAATTGCGTATTTAGTTTCAAAGTATTTGAGTCTATTTAGAAGGAATCTATGTTATGTTAGTATTTATAAAAACTGACATTTTTTAATTTGAGAGATAAATTTTGACTATTTTTGATAAATTCTCCTCTAATTTCTATCAAGGGTTAGTCATACTCGTATAATTAGCTTTCTCAAAGGTTCAAATGCTGAAACATTTTTGGAGGGATTTTATAGTGTTTAAGGTAAAAGTTATAAATTTACTTTATTTACGGTGACATTTTAACTTATATTATTCTTTCATATCTCAAAATTGAGAAGTCTCAAGTTCATAAATTTTGAATTTTCTTTGTAATTAAAGAGGAGAGGAATTTTTTTTGAAATTATCCATACTATGTCATCAGAGTTTGAACTTGAGACCAATTGTCTATAAGTCAACATTAGAACCAAATGAACTACACTCACTTGACAAATTGTTGTTAGTAATACAGTTTGATCATAGTGTTTGGGGCTATTCACAAATTAATCCTTAACAACATCATTATTTATTTAAAACTCACCAACTATATTTTTTAAACTTTCTAGTGGCTAAACATCATCATAAAATTGATCATTTTTCTTCAAAAATATATTTAAAGTTCAAATTTGAATTTTTTTATTATAATATTATATTAAGGATTATGAAAACATTAATATGTTATAACATTTTTTTTCACTTGTTCATTTAAAAAGTAATATGAGTATATAATCCAACTTAAAGCAAGATAATTAAAAATAAGAATTCTTCCAAAATAAAAGTTTTAAGCTTTAAATTTAGATTTTTTTTTTATCATTCGATATTAAATAATTTGGTTAATTACGTATAATTTGGGGTTTAATTCTTGAATTTCATGCCCAAAGTCCAATAATTAAACCTCATGTTGTATGATTTTTCACCATCACGTCACCCCTTGCAAAAAACTTTCTATACCCCCAGATAATAGGGACTTCATTTGTATTTCATAGAAAAAAATTCAATTGTAACTGTATAATATATATATATATATATATTTATATATGTATAATATTTATTATATGTAGAATATAATAAAGAATTCAAGAGGTCAAAGAGACTAAACACTAAAGAGTAAAGAGCACATGAAGCAAAGAGGGATAAAGAAAATAATACTATTTTATATTATTTAAAAGATGATGATACAATAGGATACAATACCCGTAATATACATTTATGCTATAGGATACAATATCCTCATCTTTGTACGCAGTTGATTTATGCTATAGGATACAATACCCGTAATATACATTTGTCATAAACTGTATATGCATGAAAATGATGATGATACAATAAGATATGGACCTTGTCCAAAATAAGAAATAGAGTAGGAAAAATCAGAAAGAAGAGAAAAACATTGCAAAATAAAGAGACCCCTAATGAATTAGTGAGCTAATTGGGTGATCAGCTCCCTAAACTCATCATCGGTGGTTTTAAGCAGCAAAGGCAAAGGCAGTTCCACTCCAATCTCCACAACCTCCGAATGCCTTGGCTTTATCCTTTTCTCCAAACTAAATGCAAAATACTGTGGAAACTGTTTCAAATCCTCCAAGCTTTTCCCCATCTCCACTGAAAAATACTCAAACTTTGGCTTGAAATTGTTGTCAATGCTGAAGGTAAGCAACCCAGGGCACCTCAGCACCATCCCCACAGTCTCACCCCTTGATAACCCTAAACTCTCCAAATACTCCAGCTTTGGGATCAATGTCTTCTCCACACTTGAAACAAGGAGCACTGAGTCATTATAGGCCAGGGCATTTAGGTCTTTCAACCCAAGTCTCTGAAGATACAAAAGGGCTGGCTTCAGCTGATCTCTCACACTGCAAGCAAGCAATCTTGGGCACTTGTTGATCACCTTTTTGAAGTTTTGTTCTGGGACTTTGAGCTCTTCTGAGAGGAAGTTGAAAACTGGGTTGAGTTCTGTTCTGATGTTGGAGGTGAGAATGCTGGGGCACAGGCCAAAGATTTTGGCCAAGTCCTTTTGTTGGATGCCTTTGGATTGGAGGAAGGAGATAATGGAGTGGATGGAGCCGAGGGACGCGGCGTGGAGATTAGGGTTTTGGGAGAGTGCCTTGCCTGCATCAACTCCCATGATTTCAAGGCAGAGGATTTTTTCCTTGAATTGGAGGGAGACTTTGGTGTGGGTGGGTGTGTAAAGAGGATGCTTTTGGAGAAGGCTTTTGGGTTTTGAAGCCAAATGGGTGTTTGAGTTTGAAGGCTGGGAATTAGAAGAAGAAGATGATGAAGGATTGTGAGATGACAAGCAGAGAGATGATGACTGCAAAACTGCTGTTAATGGCATGGCTTTTTTAGGGAGGAGTAAGATTGGTTATTTTGGAAATATCATCATCTGAGCGGTTTTTATTGGTAGGGGGCAAGTGTCTCACACCTGGCAATTTGGTTGAATCTGATTGGTTGAGGTTGGATTTTTCAGATTGTTTTGGATTAAATCCACACCAGAACAATTTCTGCAGCATTTTCCCTCCGAGTCACAACTACACAAGCCACAACTGCATGTTATGGAAACAAGTCTGGGAGTTTGGATTTTACAATTCTCAGTAATCTGCTTTGATTGAAAATCTCATGCATCTAATTGGTACTAAATAACAATACATTTATTTTTAAAACTTACATAATACATTAGGGAAAAAAGGTATAAAAATCTAGTCAATTTAGCAGAAGCCCATTTGCAGTCACCATTGATTGATTGACATGAAAGAGAAGTTGACGTGATTACAATTGTTAAAAAATGCTCACTCAGATTAATTCGTCACATCATAGATTTATATACTTATAGTAAACAAAATATTTCTTTCCAGAGTTAAAAAAAAAAAATACATACGACGAAGTTAAGTTTGTGCATGAACATGAATCTAAGATTCATACCGGGAAAGGAAAATGCATCCAAGATTCCTGCAATTATATAAATTACACCACTGTAAAGAGGGGAAATATATAGGCGGCTCCGATTGCAACTAGCGAAACTCGCTCTTCAATTTCCATTTCAACATTAAATGGGAGTTCTGATCCTACGAAGAATGCATAACGAGTGTCAAATAAGTGACAAGTGCCATAGAAAGAAGAAAATTGTCCTATTTGTCTACTCATGGATCTACAAATTTTACCATGTGGTATCCAATTATGCAACTACCAGGACTGAGACCATTAAATTGTACAAAGCAGGAATACAATTATGAACTCAGCTAGCACCTACAGAAACTCAGTTTCCTACTCCCATATTCACATGGAGCATAAACAATCAAAAGCTTCGTTAATGAGGTGCTTGTTAATGAAACAGAATCATCAATCTTTTCAAGCGAAGAAACATTGCTTCGTTTTAGTTAAACATTTACCTGCAAAATAATTGGAGTTACTAAAGTACCATCATTGCTTATCTCAAAAGTGTCCCTGGCTTCGACTTATAGAATGGTTTCGAAGGAGTTTCTGGCCAGGGTTTTGGTGATCATCCTGTAAGTATGAATGCAATCAATACATGTTGGTGCAACAAAAACAAATTGTTGAAATGATAAGTAGACAAGAGTTTTGGCTATTCTTTATGCATTCATCAATTCGTATGCAGTCTTGGTAGCATAAAAGGATATATAGCACCGAAGTATAAATGTAGATCCCACATCTACAACATCAAAGTATAAATGCAAGAGAAACAAACCTTGCATAAAGACGCTGCTGACTCAGACTGTACGTTCTGAATCGCAGAATGCCCCAGTGAACGCAAGGCATCAAGGGCATCTAAGGTCAGCTGCCAACCACAAAGTGCAACAGCATCAGCACTGGTACCAGGGCCACCACCACTACCGCCGGCAGCAGCAACATTCCCATTGACCCAGGGGCAAAACTGGTTGTGATGACCAATTGGATCAAATTCCATAGGTTCTTCATAATTGCTCTCTCCTTTTGGAGGCCCTGAATAAACAAAATAGAGTTAATTAAAAACCAGTCAAAAGCTTTAACGAATACAAATGAGTAAAACTTTCATCATCTTTTACTAAATATATAACTAAGCACAGGCATAAGAATTTATGAACACAAAAATATTCAGTTCAAGATTCTATTTTTTATGTTTTTTAAATTTACGATGCAGTCAACCACAATATCACTTTAACATCAGTGTAGCTCACAAACATCTTAAGCATTAAGCATCACTTTTCGACTTATGTAAAAGAAAGTTATTAAAGGTAATGCCCAAAATCTTAAAACACCATCAACCCTTAAAGTAACATTACGAAGGATAAAAGAAACTATCTTCGTGTTTGTACAGGGATGTAAGACATGAAAAAGCTGCATAATTGCCCAAAAGACAGATTTTTACCTATGCCATTGGCAACTGCATACTCTGATTCTTGGTACACACAATTGTTTGTAAATGAAGATTTGGCAGTATTTTGGACCTCTTTCTTGGTTGTTCTATAATTGGACTTTACATTAGCATTGCATGAAAGAGAGGGCCGGGCATTGTTCTCTAACTTGCAGCTTCGACTGATCTTTTCACCGCTCTCCACAGATTCAGCCTTAGTAGAACCATCAATCTTTGAGCCACTATCAGCCCTTCCTACTGATCGAGATAGCATCTCCTGGCTATCACCATGGGGATCTTCCCTATTTATTTCATCAGGGACAATTTCATCCATTAGTCCAGGATCTGGAGCAGACTCACCTGTCTGGCCTTGGTTTTCCGCATCTTCAGTTCGAGGTTCCACATCACCAACTACACTATCTGCTCTGTGGACAGACACATCAGCCCCGTGAATCTCAGCTTCATGACTAGCACACATACCAACACTTCCTCCACTAATCCCGAAACTAATCCCATCTCGGGCCTGAGCAGTCACGGTCTCTGTGTTGAAATCATTTGTGCTGCTAACACCCATTTCCCCAAGAACCACATCAGCAACAGGTTGGAAACCAATGCTCTGCTGAGCTTGATTACTATAATTCAATTCTGATGTATCATTCATGTCCAGATTTCCATATGTACTAGAAGTGGGAAAATTAGCATCATTGGGGAAATGAATATCGTCAACGTCTCCTGGGTAATTTTCAACACTTTCCATAGAGTCGTCATCTGTACCATGACCGATTGTATCCATTGCAATGACTGATGATGCACGTGCTGAATCCCTATTTGAATGAACTCCAGCAAATTGATCACTACCTTGCTGAAATGAACCAACTCTATTGCCATCAGTATAAATTTCAAGACCCATTGAATGACTGGGACCAGCCCCAGATGAACAGTATGTATCGAAGATATCTGAATCACGAGCACGTTTTGAAGGGCCCACTGAATATTGTCTACCATCTGTAACTTCATCACCATCACGATCAATGACTGTTCCTTCAACACTGTCAGCCTGCTGCATCCTTAAATGTGGCCTGTCAACAGAACTTCCTCTTTTATCCAAACTCCGCTTACGAGGGCTAGGACCCCTTGATTCATATGAAGCTGCACGATCACCAACCTCACTGCCTGCAGGTTGCCCAATCATTAGATCCCTTCCCATATCTACATCGTGAATATTTTCGGACATTTCTGTTCTTCCAAACCGGTTAACAGTTAAACCCCCTCCCATTGTAAGATTTAAATCAACATCTGTTTTTGGGACCAAGTTCCCCTCAGTTGTTGTTGCTACTTCATCACGGTCTTCAGTCTGTTCTTTCTCTGCATCATCAGCAGCAACCCAACCATTAATTCCGCTAGCTGCACTTGCGCCACGAGTCAATCCCATTTTTTTGCTTGAGTCAGGAATATCAATGTTGTTGGGAGTAAATCGCGCAGGTCGAGGAATGGTCAAGAAATCCAATATTCTAACTGTAGCACCACATAAGCTGCAATCCAACAAAGGCAATCTGAGATCACGTCTAGATTCCCTAACTAGCACTTTACTCTTTCCAGTATCCTTTCTAGCAGAAGCGGAGATTCCTTTCTTGCTCGATCCAGGTTCCTGAGAAAGATGGACCTGCGCATAAGTTGGCCCAAGAGAATATCCATTTCTAGCTGATTGGGCAGAATGTTCTTCACAGTCTAGAACATTTAGAAGCCATCTTGGTTCCCATCCACAAAGACTTATAAGCCTCTGAGCCTGATAAAGGAAAGCAACTGGATTAGAAGAGCATATAACTGAATGGTAATTAAACACTCAGAACCAATTTCATAAATCGCTTCCAGGAAGAAGTTCAAAAACAACTCTTACACGTGAATATAAACATACTGATCCATCTCGGGAGCCTTCTAGGTCTAGTATATTTTCTTGCTTGAAATCTACTTCCCCTGCCATAAGATGCGGCTGGGACAGAAAGCGATCAACCTGTGGACCCCGAGAAATACACATCTGCTCAATAGCAGATGCAGCTACCCTAGGTAGAGTATGGAACTGCAGAAGTCCATCACATCTATCCTTATATCCCCCGATTAAGGCGGACTGAGGAGTTGGAGGGAATTGCACCAGGCTTTCTGGGCAGCTGTTTCCTCTCCAAGGACAAGGAACTTTGTGACCAGAATCCAGCTGCTTGACAAACGCTTCCCCCGCAGCATGTACTTCACATTGAAATGAAAATATAAACAAAGTTAAAAATTAGGAACCGCCAAACTCATGCAGCTATTTCTGAAATCTTCATAACTCAAATTTTTATATTTTTAAAAAAAAAAAAAGAGGAAGACAAATAACATATTTAGAAACTGAAGATTAGCATAATTATATTTTTTTTAATAAGAAACCAGAATTTATTAGCAAGTCAAAAGAGAAATACAGAGCATGATGGGAAATAACTCCAACAGGAATAAACAACTAAAATTCCTGGAAAGACAGCACAAGACCAAAAATTACTTGTCCCGCAGAAGACATCCTATAAATGCATAGACAAAGTCACAAGGATGCCAGAAGCCAGGAATTTAACGCCCTATCCCAAAGTTTGGACTGTAGAAACTTCCTTTTAGATGTTAATTTAGCAACCCAAACAAATATTGCCTAAATATGGATATCGTACTACGTAAAAGTTGAAACCAAAATAATAAAATGCACTAACAATATAAGAAGTCATATGCTTAGCTAAATGTTTAATTTTGGTATATTGAGTATTTCACAACAACTGCAGCGCTTTTATGTGTAAACATAGAAATAAAATAAAAAAATGTATACTGAGCACATGCTCTCTCTAAATTCTAATTCATATCAGTCAGAAGCTGCTAAAACAAAATTTCTCGGAAAGAAAAAAAACAAGACAAGCTGTAGTCCCCACCATGAAATCCAACATGACCAGAAAGCCCCTAAGGCAACAAAAGCTAACCTTCGTCAAGAGTCCAAGATGACACCGTAGAAAACCCCAGGGATGAACCACATGATTCACATGCAATTTTATCAACATCAACATTCGCCCAACCTCTACGAGCACATGCCAAAGAACATATTATCTGCAAGCAATAACAAAAAGAAAAGTTAGATTCTTTGTGGGTAAAATACATTATTGGTCACCATAGTTTTGTTTAAAAATGATTTGATCAATGTGATTTTAATTTTACAATTTTGACCACTGTTCTCTTGTTAGATCACAAATTAAGTCATATAGCTAATTTTGTTAATTAAACAGGGCATGTTAGAACTTTAACCTAAAGTTATAAAAATAAATAAATAAATAAAATTGCCTCCCCTTCATCCCTGACCTCCCCCTTGGCTCAGCCGAACCCGCTAAAAATCCCCACCCAACACCCAACCCTAACAGCAGCCATCCATGGTGCATAATAATGCCTAGTGCCATTAAAATTGCCAAATTCTTCTGATTCGCTCCTTAAAATACGCAGCGGTTTTGCCATCGATGTCCCCTTGCTTTTGATGGGTTCTTTGGATCTTGCATGAACAAATTACAGCAAGATTGAAGCTAGAGAAGAGGCTGTAGACGACTACTTGAATAGTTAGTTACTCACAAAGTTGATTTGACCATTCTTTTTCAAACTTTTAATAAACCTTCTACTGCCTAAGAGGATTTGAGAGAAAAAATAAGAAAGACTGAGATAATCATCCTCCATTTCCCAAAAGAAAAGTAATGGAAATTGTACATCATATGGTGTGGGGTAGCTCTAGGCATTATAATGCGCCATGGATGGCTGACTGAGATAATCATCCTCTATTTCCCAAAAGAAAGATAATGGAAATTGTATATCATATGGTGTGGAGTGGTTTTAGGCATTATAATGCGCCATGGATGGCTGCTATTATGGTTGTGTAAGGGGTGGGATGGGATTTTATCTGGTTTGGCTGAAGTGAGGGGAGATCAAGATCAGGGAAGAAGAGGAGGGGGTTTTTTATTTTTTATTTTTTTGAAACTCTTGAAGTAAAAGCACTAAGATGCCCTTGTTCAATTAATAAAAATTGACTACATGACTAAATTTGTTATCTAAAAAATATACAGTGACCAAAATTGTAAAATTAGAACTACGGTGACCAAAATCATTTTTCAGCAAACCACAGTGACCAGTAATATATTTCACCCTTCTTTGAAACTGCCTTTCCAATGTTACAAGAAAGAAATTAGAGATTTTGAAAGGGAAACATTAACTGCAATTGCTTTCAGTTATTGATTTAAAAGTTGGCGGTGAATATCATATTATTGCTTGCTTCAGATGAAGCAATTATTAAAAGAACACGTCGTCAGGAAAATTAGAGGGTTTATTTTCCAGGGTTTTAACTTTCATTATGTTAACCTCTCCATCACATTATCTTTGGTGATAAACAATTATTGATAAAACCGTAGCTCGATTTTGGAATTGACTGCAGAGTCCCTAAGAGTTAGCTGTGCCTATGGCCTTAAGGTGATTTTTCAATTTTAATATTTGTGGTTCAGATCTAGCCCATTGTTGTGGGGGGTGGTGGTGGTGGTTTTTTTTTTTTTGTGGGGGGGGGGGGGGGGGGGGGAGGCCAAAAAAAATATTACAAAAATCTTCTTATGCATTCTACATAACATCTAACATCAGACTGGAGTGCTACAATGAAGTTCAGCAGAAATGTACTAAACAATAAATTTGATATACTCACCTGAGAGAAAAGCCTTCGTTCTAAGTAATATTCACAGGACACTCATAAACAATACTTATTCACAGGACACTCATAAACAATGTGTTGCGTACTTAATATTATTGTCATATAATGCTATATTTTTATATTAAGCCCTCAATAAGACACTTCTATAGGCAAAAAAATATTATTTTAGCTTAGAATTAATATTTATGAAGCGAATAGAAAGATGCATATAAATGTGATCATATAACCCTATACATGCTCGCATTCATAATACTTTCATACGTACGAATGCATGCACACCTTTATGCATCCACATGAATTGACAAAGGCAGTATTGGTGTTGGAAAGTTTATTATTAACATGTCCAAACCAAAGATTTTTTTGGGTATGGGAATTTTAGTTTACTGGAAAAAGCAGCTAAAGTTCAAACCTTGGGCTTCCCAAGCCAATTTGAAGGCTTAAAGGTAGCCAACCGGCGGAGTAAGTCCCCTCTTTCCCAAGGTCGACACGACAGCCTTGAAGATCCAAAAATAGAACTACCCCCACCGCCACCACCAGCACTGGTGCTCAACGAATTCACAGGCGGTTGTGAGCCAACACAAGATATAGATGCTCCTTTGGAACCTTGCCCGTGAATAGACCCATCTACGCTGCCCACATTTGCCGGAACAGTCGGTGATGATGCCCCGGCCGAACTAACAAAGGCGAAGGAAACATGGATAACTAAAATTGAAGAACAATAAAAATACAAACTTTAATTGAGCAAAGTACAGCTATTTCACCTAAAATGAACAGAAGTTTAATCCAAATCAAGCTGAAATTCACGCAGTCAACTTTCAAAATAACCGAGCAGATGCTTGAATTGACCAATTCAACACATAAATGACCCAAACACTAACAATAACAGCAGCTATTGGCACACTAGACTCATAGCTGGATCCAACAGCAAGGAAATGCAAAACCCTAATTAGATCAGAAAGAGAAACTGAGGGGACACGAAGACAGAAAAGCTTCGAGAACACGGAATTGGAGGGAGGAGAAAGAAGGGGAAAGGGATAGGTACCTGGCAGCAGGAGTAGGATCAATGGTACCTCCGGAGCTGATGACCTCCTCTCTCATGTTTGCTAATTTCCGCACAAATTTTTCTTTTCGAGTGCAGAGAATAGGAGAGTGTGCGTACTGGCAGCTTATTTTATAGCGAGTACAGAATGCGTGGCGCGTAAATGGTACTCTCACTATTTTTGTGGTCAAAATGTGGGTCGGGTTTCTTGGGTCGGGCTGTGTTGGGCGGGCTTGATTCCTGGATTGGTACTCCTCCCAAATCTGGCTAAACAAGCCTGATTAACCACGTAGTACTATTGATGAGTAGCATTTATCTCTACATTATTATATAAAAAAATTTGGATTCGATTTTTGTATAGGATAAAGTCCATGTTGACAGTATGTAATTCTCTTACCTCTTCATCACTATAACAAAATTAAAAAAAAAAAAAAAAAAACTAGCTTTGTTGGCCTTTGACAATGATCTTATGGGGACAATTATTCCCTGAACTTGTGTTCCAGCCAATTTTTTCTTTAAACTACTATTAATAACCAATTTATCTATGTAATCATATTTACTTACATTTTATTTACTATTTAAAAAAATTACATATTAGTCATTAAATATAATTCATTCCTGTTATGATACATTTAATTATTTAAAATATGATGAATTTAAGAAAAAAAAATTAAACGAAATATAACCTTAGAATAAAAATAGAGATTATTGGTCATTAAATATAATTCATTCCTTTTATGATACATTTAATTATTTAAAATATGATGAATTTAATAAAAAATTAAACGAAATATAACCTTAGAATAAAAATAGAGAGATTAAATATACACAAGAAATTTTGATTATATATTTTCACTCCGTAATTTGTTTGTATTTGTAGAGAGAGAGCAACTTTGACGTTTTTATTTTCTTCCCTCTCAAACGAAAAGCAAGTAGCAAATATAGCACAACTCAATGCCCAACCAAAACAGCACCGAGTATCTAACAAATTCAGTCTCTCACGCTGCAAGCAATCATTTGTATATTTATTTTACATCTGACATCTGGTTCATCCCAACGTATGAAAATATGAAACAGCAAATAGCGAAGAAACCCGTCACAACTCAAGTACTAGACGCCACAACACCTGCACTGGCACCTGCGCGTGCAGAAGAACCTACAGAAGAAAGTGAGTATCTGAGCCTCCAAGGGGTAAAGCTATTTTATGCTGAATCCTAGTATTTCTGAAAGACTAGGAAGTGATACTTACCGCCGTCTGCTTCCTTCCTTGATTCATCCCCTGATTTCCAGACAATATCTTTCAGCCCGGTCGACAGGTTCTTGTAGAACTGTAGAATTTAAGAGAATCCATGGAAAAAAAATCAGAACACAGAAAAGTACAGGATTAGTAGTCCATGCACTGTTAAAGTTTGCAGTTTAAACATTGTGCCAAAGCCCAAGCTGCAGCTAGATGGACAATAAATCTAACGTAGCAACAGATAACAGGTGGGTGCCGTCGCACCAATGATGCTAGAGGCTATTACTTGTAAAGAGCTAATTATAGGCTCTCAATTAGATGGCTACACAATACTTGTTAGCCGCCATGAATGAATCAACATTGCAATAACGTACATTGTGAAATTCCAGAGTGTCTCCCCCTGACTTCCGGAGCTCAACCATGTAAAGTGAAGGGGCCACCTCAAAAATCTGGATAAGAAAGTTATATTATAGTCCACTTGTCACAAGGGATGTAACTGAGGTAAAAGAAGTGAAAGGCCTGAAGAGAAACAAAATTAAACGGGCCTACCTCTGTGGCAACGGATAGATGACCTTTACGTCCAGTTTTTTCACCTTGAAGCTTCAACTGAGATGGATAAAAAAGAAATGGAATTGTGTTACATATACATGTATTTGCCGCAGTTTCAAAAAATGTTAGCAAAGGTGCAGCAGAGAGAGAGAGAAAGAGAGAGAGAGAGAGAGAGAGAGAGAGAGAGAGAGAGAGAGAGAGAGAGAGAGAGAGAGCACAATCATTTACCTTGTAGTTATTTTTCTTTACACCAAAACCCAAAGGTCCTGCAGCTTCTTCAATTTTAGAAATTATCTCATTGGCAGGACGTTTTGATGTGAATCTTGTTTCTCTTTTCACAAGTTCCTGATTATATAACATTACGTCAGTTGTCTTCTTGAACTATATGCAAACAGAACCAAACCAGAAGGTTAAGGCTTGCCAATTATGCAAAACAAAGAAATTACAATGTGAAATGTAGCAATTAGAATCTCACTTTCCTTTTTCTTTTTCAAAGCTAACCTTACCATTTGTTTCTCAAAAAGACTATTGAGATTCAGGCCCTGAGATGTAGAGATAAGCTCGAAGGCATTCATGGTGACAGGAGCCAGATTCCGTTCTTCTCGCCTCTCCACTACAAGATTTTGAGAATCCTGTTCTAATCAAGTACAAAGTCAAACCCTGGCACCATAACCCAAAGTAAATCATAACATATAATGTCTCTCTTACCCCTGATTCATTGAATATAGAATCCACATCATCAAGACTGACATCAACTTGTTCAAAACTAGGTGGCTTATATCCTTTCTTAAACCACTCATTCTCAATGACCTCAGCGATAGTAATTCTCTGTTTCATGAAATTAGTTTTGTATAGTGAATAAAAATAATAGAGAAAGAAAACCAACTGGAAAAAGACATCTATATTGGAAAAACAGGAGACCAGGACATACTGTCAAAGGGTTAGGATCCAAGATTCTCTTAATTAGCTTCTTTGCACTCGAGGAGAACCATGGAGGACATGTGAAGTCAGCCTTGAATATCTGGTGATCGCATAAAACCCATCGATGTTAAACAAGTAAAACAGAACCATCGAATGACTAATGTTATGGTTGTGCCTTCAGTTTTTCTCCGTCACCATGAGTTAATGCACTAGCGAACAAACAGTTCTGAAATAAAATTGCATTCAAGCTGTAATAGAACACAACGATTTTTGCATGGATAAACCTCTTACACAATACTTATAACTTAAAAGCAAGCACTTGGCAAGTGTATACGTGGAAGTAGGCAATCACACATACCGATCAATGTGCACACTGAAGAATGCCCAGTGAACCAAGTAACTAACATGATGTTAATGGCCCAACTCAAACACACTGTCTTCTACTATTTTCTCATAATGTCAACTCAAGCATACCGTATACTACTATTTCCCAGACTTTGTGAATAAAGGACACCACATTCAGTGGCTTGATTAAGAGGAAGAGATGCCGGGGTGTGGGGGGCGGGTTAGGGGTGGGGGTGGGTATGGGGGAGGTGGGTGGCGGGGGGTGTGCGGTGTGTGAAGTGGTGGGGAAGGGGGAAGAAGAGGAGAGAAGAAGAGAGTCTAATGTGGCATATGACCATTCTCAATGAGGCTATCACTCAAAATTTATAAAAGCAATTATATAAAGCTGTTACAACAATATAAACTGTTAGTAGTGTGCAGCACAGAATCACCAGCAATGATACTGAAAAAAAGCTACATCTACGTACAAACACACACAGCAATCAATGAAGTTGAATAAAGTTAGATCATTGTCCATCATGTAGAATAATTCAGAACAAAAAAGATAATGACATGAAGTTGTATACACCATTAGCATCAAGTAACCAACAACCGTACATGCCAGACACTCAAACTTCCAATAACACAGTGGACTATCATCGAGGTTAAAACATGTTATAGTGGAACTTGAAACTCTCTTTTTATTACTTTTGTCTCTAACTCATATAGGTCAGATTGTACAAATGCACATACGATCTTATGAGCGATTACATCCAAAATCCATGAAAACTCTGAATTCAGTCCACACAAAAAACTTGAATGAGTTTCACTTGCAGATATGAAGCCAAGTGGATAATTTGCAATCTCCAAAATTGAAGGGCAAAAAGAGAAATAAATAACAGGTGGGATCATAGGAGAGAAGAACAGGGATTCACCTTTTTGTATAAGGCCATGAGATTGGAATCTTCGAAAGGCAAATACCCCGCCATTAAGACGTAAAGAATCACACCACAAGACCATAAATCTGATTTTCCTCCATCATACCCTTTGTTGTTGATCACCTATAGAGCGAGTATCATTAAGAGGAAAAGGGTAATAAAATAAGAAGTCATAGCTGATTTCATCGAAAGTTAATATACCTCAGGGGCAACGTAATTTGGTGTCCCGCATGTTGTGTGAAGCAATCCATCTTCCTAATCAAAGGGAAAAGAAAATCACTCACACATCCTATCACAAATGAATGCTCATAGCTCTCAAATTATTCAACACGGTGACAGGTATTGTCAAAGACTAAGAAGTACTATAATGAAGCTGTCCATTCTTCACTATCAAAAGTTGAATGGACTTTAAAAGGTTTACTTTTCCTTGAGGGATGAAGTCAAAATACTCACTCGAACTTGCTGAGGTAGTGCACTCAGTCCAAAATCTGAAACTTTAAGAACTCCACTAACATCCAGCAGCAAATTTTCTGGCTGTAATTTACAACAGTTAGTATTGCATTATAGGATAGCTCATCAAGTCTGGTTCTTTAACTAAGAAAATCAGAGGTATGGACCAATGATTTGAGAACAAGGACATGAGTGTTATGTGCCAACACAAGCACAAATTTGGCAACAAGGACATACCCTTACATGCTTTCATTTTCTGCTAGCCTTTTTTTTCTATGTACAAAGACATTTATCTATATCTGAGCATCAGTACTTCTCTAAACCATACGCATCAAGTTAATTATAAAAATAAATGATCTTTTGTTGTTTTCATGACAGAAATATCAAAGACCTGCATCATTTCTTTGAAATAAAGGTGTATCATTCTGAGATCGAAAGAAGTGTTTGACTAGGGTATACACTAGCGTTACGCAAGTATCTGGCACCACAAATTATTTGAGCTGTTTACTTAAAAAAAAATTAATAACAAACTATTACCATATTAAATAGATGCATCAAAAGGGAACAATCAGAAATCAAACCTTTAGGTCTCTATGAAAAACCCCTCTGCTATGACAGTAATCCACTGCATTTATAAGCTGCTGAAAGTACTTTCTTGCTTCATCTTCTTTCAACCTTCCTTTACTTGCCTGAAAATAGAAAATAACACAAAGGCTCAGATTATATATAGTGTAACATCAGAAGTAAATGGAAAGTCCATCAAGACATCTGAAGCAAGAACTGTCTTACAATTTTGTCGAACAGTTCTCCACCTGTCACAAATTCCAAAACGATATATATTTTTGTCTTGCTTGCCATCACCTACAGCATAAATACAGCAAGGAAGTTATTAGCAAGTAACGAAGGAAAACAGAAGAGAGAGTGCATATCTAAAAAGAAGCATATAGAGATGAAGTTTTAGAATCAATCACAGAGTAAAACTCCACAAGAAACCCCACTTCCACAGCAAGCATCAACAATACTGACAGTTGACACTGTATTATAATCACCCCTCCTCCATCCACCCCAACCATCCCCCAACTCTTTTCTCTTTAAAAAAATAAAAAATGAACAGAAAGATAATGGGAACTGCCATGACTACCATCTATGTCAAAGATGTACCTCATCTTAGAAAACAACCTTCTGAACTGTTTGTTAAGATTACATACAGAAACATTCGGAAACCAAAAGCAACATGAGAAGTTTCACCTCATACATACGGATTACATTTGGGTGTCTAACTAATTTCATTGTTGATATTTCTCGTTTGATCTGCAAAAGGAGAGCATATAGAAAATTAATATTCATTTGATTTTCTAAGTCAGAATGAGGACTGCCCCCAAACCAGATTAGCGTGGGAACCCATATTTGCAAGTTAGAACACGTGATTGGCTTGTTTATTTTTCCATTCAAATTAATCTCAACTAAACCTTCACTCCAAAAATCATAGTAGTTTGTTTATAATATATTGACATGTACTAGTAAGGTAAGCTGATAGCAAATTTATTCTTTAGTAAGTTTTTCCATCATATAAAACAAAAGCACCTCAAAACGCATAATTGGTGAAAGCATTCACATCAGTTGCGAAGAAATGCTCACATTGCATCTATTCATCATTATTCCTTTCTATTTGCTCCAGTAGAGGCTTAAGGAAAAGAAACAGAGAATTATTTAAGTAAATTGTGTGCTTAAACTCAAATGTGTTAAAAAAAAAAAACATTATCTCCAAATTTTTACTTTGATTGCCTAACTAATGATATGAAAAACAAAACAATATTCTCCGAGTTCCTGTTCGTTTCTCCCCACATTTGAATAAAATTGGAAATTAAGAATAGAGAACTTTTTGGCTTTCTTATAAACTTATAGATGTCTCCTTCAAAGGAGATAACTATATACATTTCTTCAGAGTCAAGAAAGTAATCCATTTTTTATAGTTACACAAATTTCTTCAAAGTCGAAAGTCAATATAGCAGTCATCATCAAACAGTAAAATTATTCAGGTCATAAACGACAGACTCAATCTAGTCGTCCACGTCATACTTTTCAAAGTTGACTTTTTTCAATCTCTTTTCATTAACTCAAGTAAATAAAAAGAAATCATTTTTTCTTGATTGTTTCTCCACTCTCACCCACCAAACAGCGGATCAACCAGCACCATGATCATTCAATTAAGAGACGACACAAAGGAGAATTAAATAAAAAAGATCGGAAATTTGACCTGGCCGATCATCTTGTG
This sequence comes from Prinsepia uniflora, assembly GCA_032719365.1. NCBI lineage: Eukaryota > Viridiplantae > Streptophyta > Magnoliopsida > Rosales > Rosaceae > Prinsepia > Prinsepia uniflora. Next base: position 307,579 of record CM064868.1, read on the forward strand.
CTTGAGAACCTTCTCCTTGTCGAGTATTTTAATGGCGAAGTTCTCACCGGTCTCGACGTTGCGAGCGAACTTGACCTTAGCAAAATTGCCCTCCCCAAGGGTCCGACCCAGCTCGTACTTCCCGACCCGCGTCCTGCTGGCACTGCTCATCTTCGACGCCATTTCCAACCTCTTCCTTTCTATAGAACCTTCTCTCACTAGAGCTTTCCTTTTTCCAATTTCCGAATTCCAATTATTCTATCCACCTACCTCTTCTTCTTACAAGGCTGCCAAACCTGAGACTTCGTCACGCTCATCTTCCTTTTCTCTTAATTCAACAAAAAAAAATATCCCTAATCCTCCGAGCCAATCCAATCAATCCCCAACTCGATGTTCAAGCTGGGAAAGCTGAAGCTTTGAGGATACAACAGTTACACAAAATTGAAGAACCGTTGACCGTCCGATCCGAGAAGACCCCCATCAATTCGGATCCCTAATTATAAATAAAACGGTGAGGACGATGATGATGATTGATGATGATGATGATGACGACGGTGATGCATGCACAAAAACTGAAATTCCGTTTTTTGTTTTGGAATGAAATAAGAAATGGGTTTGATTGGGCAGAGATCTCGAGGAAGATATTGAATCAGGGACGTCGATCTGATCCTCTGTGTTTTATGCTGCCTGCTGGCTTGGATTATTTTTCTTGAGAAATTGAAAATAAAAATGGCACAATGTCACCGAGGGAAGGAGGCTCAAAATTAAATTAATAGGTTTCAACTGAATTATCGAATATTTAGGGCGATGATTGGGGGATCGGAGGTGGGGATTGAGATGGACTTTGGATTTTGGATTTTTTTTTTTATATTTGCTTTCCTCGTTTCTATACTAGGCAGGTCGTATCTGACGATTTTATAATCAATTTGCAGACCACCTGTTATTCAAGGCGGCAAAACATCGTCGGAAATGATTTACGTAACACGTTGTTTATACGAATCATTATTGGGCCATCGAGTATATACCCATTAGGCCCATAGAAGAAAATTTTGATCCAGCCCGATGTTGGTGTCGGCTGGTTCGCTCTCTTGGGTTAGGGTGTTTATTCTCTCAATTTGTATTTATTTTCCAATTTCTTGTATAAATTGTTATTTTAGTCATTGTTAATAATTCCAGATTTTTCGGGTCATTTTCAGGTCAACCGATCATGACATGTAGGTTAAACGGGTATATATATTAATTGGGTTTCAAGTACGATCTGTTTATTAAATAGGTTACACGGGTAACCTAGGTCATTAATAGGTCGGATTCAGATTAGACATTTTTAACACGATTATTAAACAGATCGAATTCGAGTTAGATATATTTTGTTAAAACAGAGTTCATAATACGACACGACTCATTGTCAACTCGAGTTTTGTTTGGCTTCTTCATTCTACATGAAAGCAAACTTAGATATTGTACTTCCTTCTATATTGCAAATAATTTATCTGTTAGAAAAATAAAATAAATTTTTTATTGAAAAAATATACAATAATTAAAAAAAGTAACTATCTGAACTCACTACTTATTTTTCGATAAAAAAAAAAAAAGCTCACTACTTATTCACTTTTCCCATTAGCCATTAACTTTTGATAGTTTATATATTTAATATTTGATTCTACTCATATATCCTTTTGATTTTACTCTTAATGATTAATATTTGATTTTAAAATATTGATTTATTTAAAGGTAATTAATCGAAAACTAATTGTGTTAAAAAAAATTGATAAAAGTCGTTTGACTCTTTTAATTTTATAATAATAGAGAACATATATTTTCGACCTTATCGTTGGCAACTATTATGCTAAATACAAATATCTTTAACCATATTTATTTGTCAGGCCCTAAAAAATATTAATTTTATATATATATATATAAAAAGGGATTCAAAATCCTAGAATTATTGTAATTCTAACCTTATTTCCTCACCGCCCTCACCACTGGTTGAACAATTTAAACAAATTGAAAATTATTTAATTATGCATATGTTTTTTTTTTTAAGATTTGATGCATGAGTATAACCAAATCCATCTCCAATTTAGTTAATTTTTTACAAACATGCATGATATATAAAGTGCGTTTCAAAAAAGGAATAAAAACTAGTCATTATTTCAATTAAGGATGGCATTGCCCAGCGACATAATACGTAGCCGCTGGCTCGTTGCTTTGTTTCTGGTGTGTTGAATTATTCAGACCAAAACGCAGCCACATGAAGCCATCATCGTCAAGCAGAGCCAGAAGCCACGGGGAAGCAGCGGGCAAAAGATGATCGTGAGGTGGTTCCCTTCGATCAATCGGCGATCTTACAACGGTAGAACGAAACTTAATTCTTATTTCTTACGAGAGGCACTACAAAAAAAATGGGCTACAACTACAATTTATAGGGCACAAATTTTTTTTATGTTTTAAAAAAAAAATGAATATTGAGCACAAAATTTAATTACTTCTGTACTCTAACTTAAATTTTATTAAAATATTCAAATACCATTTCAAATTCATGAAGAAAAAATTGTGCGCTTAATTGTTTAGCACATGTGACAGACACATGACACGAAAAACAAAATATGTGCCCTATAAGTATCACAAACCGGAAAAATGTGCTCTTTGTGAACTGATACATGCACACCTATGTCAGACAGAACATGGATGAAAAGTCTTCAAAATGTGCCATATAATTAAGACACAAATAGAAAAAATGTGCCGTATAACCAGTGGAAATTGTTGTAACACCCACTGATCCTTTCAATGTGGCTGCTTTGTGGGTATTTTTATAACCTACAATTATTAACTAATATTTTTAGTCCAGTTTTTTAGTAGTGAGGCCGGCCACCGGGCCACGTGTATTGCCCCTCTTTGTAAGTTAAACGGGCAAATAACGTATAAAGGCAGATATTTAAAAATGCTTTAATATGATTTTTTTTATTAAATTATGATAGATAGGAATGAATTTCATTGAATAAAAAAAATACAATGGTCAAAATATATTTTCCCATTGGCTCATTGTGCCATTGTGGTAGCCGGTCCCTAGATTTAGGCCGCGGTCATTATGTCAAGGTGTGTCATGAATGCTCGTGGTTATAATAAGGTGATTGTTAAATATATCAAATTTTTTGCTAAATTCGCATAACATGCATATATTAGTGATGAAGCATTTTGGATACCAAAAATTGAACAATAATCCATGGTTTATTCCATTTGTACAAGAAGATTTGTTTTAATTATTCACAAGTAATATAAAATTTTACACGTACATAATGCATGCATGCATATGTCTCATATATATTGCATATTGTGTGATCAATATGCCTAAAAGAACTGGCTTCCTTTACAATCTCTCTCATCGATTCATCTGCTTTGGTCATTTCACTCATTCTCCATGACCAAGTTAGTCGAACCAAAATAAGAAAGGCAAAAAAAATAAAGGAGAAAAATATAAACAAAGCTAGCTACAGGGCCTCAAAAACCCGGCTCCGATAACTTAAATATACACACATATATATATATTGCACAAAATAAAGCGCTATAGGCTACAGCCGTAGTTAGCTAGCATTCAGCTTATTATTGATTATCATCCTCAGGTGAAAGCTTAATTGATTTCAGTTCCCGAACTTTAAAAAAGACCTCCGAACCTTTTTAAAAAAGAACCTTGAATCAGCGCCACTGACGGAGGAACCAGCAAAACTAGGCCGTGCCTGTGACGGTGAAGACGAGGGCACAGAAGAAGATCTGAGAGATTCATTTTGGGTAGTGTGAACGTACTCCCTCTCCTCCTCATTGATCGTGTCCAGCACCTTTGAAGTTCTGTTCCTCATGACACTCACAATTTGGGGTGGTGCGACTTCCGTAATGAACTTCGCTAAACGAGCATTTGCCATACTTTCGTTGACGATAATTAGTAATCGCTCGAATCTAATGAAGTTTGGAATTTTTGAGATGCATAAATTCAAAACTAATTTCACTTTTTGAGATGCCTAGAAGAACACAATTTATATAGAAGAAATTTATTAGGCTTAAACCGAACCAGGAGTCGTAAGCGAAAAATGTTAAATCAAAGTTTTAAACCTAGTGCCGCCTTTTGCTTTTTACATTAATTGTGATGGTATGACGTGGCGCCCAAGTATTGGTAGGTGTCAATGTTTGGGTGGAATATCCGACCTCTCTTAAGGATATGATTTTGTTGGGGACGGTGGCTTCCAAATTTGCACTTCCCTGCTCAACTGGGAGTAGCCAGTTGCCATGCCACGTTTCAGTTCGTTCTGGTTTGATTGGAAGATATGATAGGGTGACAAAAAATTTCTCGAGAAAATTTCTTCGTGCCCGCCGGGAAAAATATGGTCCTCCAATTTGGCTGGTTCAAATTCAATTATATATAGTGTATTAATGTTAGGATGAAAATATCCCAATCGCGGTATTATTAGTACCGTGTTTGCTAGGTTGACAATGACTTTCGCAATCAGTTACGTGCGTTGCTGATTATAATCAAATTATGTAAATTGTAGTTTACAATTTGCAATTAAGCTGGCTTAATGCTTAATCATTAGTCTATAATTGTATACAGTTTGGCAATTACAAGCGAAAGGGGGGGAATTAGAAAAAATCCAGAGCCACTTATGTATGAGTTGCAATGATTTATTTTCTTCTCATACAGTCATACCATTATTAGTATAAGTAAATTAACAATATTAACTGCCATGAAAATAGAGTGAACCAATTCTTCAATAGGATTATTGTATGCGTTAATTTCAGTCAATTGGTTTGCGTAAAATAAGCTATATTGTGCATATAAACTTGGATTTCGCAAGGGAGCTAACTTCGTGCGCATAAACTTGGAATATGACTCATGCTGATCAAATGGTTACGAATTAGTCATTCATGAATATATATACAAGTTTAGGGACGAGCATAATTACTGGATATGAATATCTGGCTATGGGTATTATTGAAATTGATAGAAATTATATGAGTAAAATTTACCCATCATCGATCTAATAGATAGAATGCGGGTTTAAACATCCGTTATTTCAGCTTTGATTAAAAATAAATAAATACAAAAATTTAACGAATTTATATTAACATCAAAATTTCGTTGATAACTTAACTCATTAATTTTAAATTATTTAATAAAAATCAACGTAAGCTATGTACATCTCCAGGATTTCACAACCATGGTCTTATATGTTGCTGCTTGTATGGCTATGGTTGTGATCAATTACTTGAAATACGGGTATCGTGTAATTGTCAAATTGAGTAAAATATCAAAATTAGTAGAAGCTAGTATCCGATATATATATATAAGGATACTGAAAAGAGAGAGTTATACAAATTAAACCACAGAGGCTTGGGAAAGACGTTAACTACCTTCCAAAACAAAATTGGGTTTCTCTATTATGTATCTTTTGAATGTGTTTTAAATAAAATATCAAAGTAAGAAAAAAGTAAAAAAAATAAAAATAAACGTGTTAGAAGAAATTTGAATAAACTTGTTATAAGACATTTTGAAAAACAAAAAAGAATAACAAAAAAAATGAAAAGCATAAGAATTCGAAAAAAAGTTATAAAAATTGAAGCAAAAAACAAAATGAAAAGTAAGAACATAATTAAAAAGCAGAAAAAAGAAGATTAATTTGTCATGGGCACCCATTACCCCGTGATCTGTGGCAAGGGTATAAATAAACCCTCAAAAATTAAAAATAGTCATAAATGGGTAGAATGCTTATTAGTTGAGTAAGGGTGTGTTTGGTACACCGTATTACGGTCCGTATAGGCTAAATAATCCGAAACTTGTGTTTGGTACCAGTCGTATTAATTAGTCACCGTATAAGTTAATACGGTTGAATATTTTTATACGGTCCAGACACGCTAAAATAATACGCTCGAAATTGTCCGTATTAAATAGTCGGATAACTAGTAATCTTGTAAAATATAATAATAATAATAAATAGTAATATAATAAAAATAAAATATTAATTTAGTAAATATTAATAATAAAAAGTAATAAAGTAATAAATACTACTAATAATAAATTAATAATTAATGATATTTTAATAAATAATAATGATAAAATTAAAAATAATTAATTAATAAAAATGTAATAAATAGTAATAATAATTATTATTAAAATAAATAATAATAAAAATAATGACATACATAATTAATATTTAAGATATAAGTATTTCGTCAATTACTATAATATAATCCAGTCAGTATAATACAGTCGGCATTCTAATCCGAAAAAGTATCAAACTCCCGACTAAATAATCAGTCTATTTGATGAACAGATTAGTCTATCCGATTGAAATAGATCTAAAAAAATAAAAGAAGAATGTGAAAATCACTTCTCGATGTTCCAATTTCAAACGGGGTCCTACAAATCACATGCTATAAAGTGTTTTTTGTACGATTCTCAATGGATCAACCTGAAGCCCTACACATGCCCATCGTCATCTTCATTCAAACTAGTCAGCTAGCTAGCTTGTTGTCGTACTGATTTTGGTCTTAGTCAAAATACTTTATCTCTTCCAGTCTCCAATTTCCATTTTCCAGGCTGATGAAATTGCTTCTTATCCGATGCATGAACAGTGAAGCTATACACAATCCCCTTCGATCACCATCCAGATTATTTCCAAGCTCTTTGGTCTTTTTCTGCTTCTTTCCCCTATGGCTAGTGTAGCTAGGCGGGTGCCGTACGAAGTGAGACCAATGTTACCTAGTCCGCGGGTGATTTGGTACGAAAAACAAGTTCTGTTACGGGGTACGATAAATTAAAAAGATTTTGGTACGTGGAGTATATATAATCGGTGCGAAATTTTGAGAAAACGACTTCATCATGAACGCAACATTTGTTCAGTTCGCATAGATAACAAAGTAATTATCTATTTATCTACTCTAAATTTATCTTAAATTTCTGTGTTGTTCGATTTGACAATCTAAAGCGGAATCGTATTCTATGTAGAATCAGGTGTTCCGAATCGCAGGTCAGATCCCCTTTCACTGAACCAGATAACTATGAGTAAGACGACCATTCCAAATCAATAAATAGCTGGTTGGGGCCCCTGTTATCGATTTTTGAAATCATCCTAAAAACTAATTAGATAAAAGACCATGACTTGATCGAGACCCAATTGATTAGTACGTAGCTCCAAGATCTGCATTTAATTCATAAAGTTTCCGCTATCTTCAGAATATTTTTTTATACATATGAGATCGAGGACATCGACCTTAAATTCAATCAAAATCTAATCTAGTAGACTAGCTAGCTAGTACCTTATTCATCCTTTCACCCTGCATGTACTTTCATTAATGTACAAATTAAGAAACAATTGGAAAACCATATTCATGTACGGCAGATGGAAATAGGTATAAAAGGTGAGATTTTGTCTTTGGACCGCATAAAAGTTCGTATGACCTAATCATAATATATGACACTCGAGTTTTCATCACGTTAATTAACGTACCTCTTACCCGAGTTCAAGTGGGGCGACAAAGATAATGACCGAATATTAACCAGCATATATGCAGGACCTTTACTTTACCTAGATAGAGATCCAAATTAACACTCCATTATTTACGTTGTGCACTCCTTACTTTGGATCCACAAGTAATTCTGTTTGTGTGAAATCGGTTCCAGTACTTAAACATGTATCATAAAACAAAAGTTAAGAATTTAGAAAGGAAACAAAAAGTTAAGAATCAAGGAATATTCTAATTCACTGACAAAGACAATCTTCTCCTCTCCTTCGCAACTTCTTAGAGTTAGAAAAAAAAATGGCGAAGATTACTCAAACAGTTTTCGGAACCCTCCCATTATTGATCACCCCCATAACTGTTTGCCTTCCCAAGCCTGAAACTTTATCGTCAATATTATTGACGCCGTTATCTGCTATTGCACCCTCTCGCTTTCAACTTTGATACTCGGCAGCTCGGGTGCAGATTCAAGCATCTCTGGAAAAAATACACGAGGAAGCTAGAACTCGAAGACGATAATAATGCAACCTCTGAGAATCTTCAGATGTGTGCCCCTCCACCGACAGCGTCATCGACCTCACTCTTGTCGACGGCTTCTTGCAAATGAAGACCCCTTTGTCATCTTACACCCACACGATCGCATGCCGGTACTGTGCTTAATTATTTATCATTCTATAGCTAGTAACTAGAAGCTTTTTGTTCATTCTAGTTCACTGTACGTAAACTGGCTAGCTATATATGCTAGTTGTATCATATATATATATATATATGTTGCTCCTACTTAAACCCTAATTACTAATTAATTAAGCTACAATCTGTGCATTATTATTTCATTTTTGTAATCTATCTTGCCTCTTTACCTTACCCATTTTAGCTTTTATATTTATTATTATTATTATTATATATATAACATTAATTTTCTGTGATACAAGAGATATATATTTTAGTACATACTTAAAATAAAATGTGGAGCGTAAAATCAGAGCCGATTCAAACACTTGAAAGCTCATGACAAAAATAGAAAATGTGTCATTAATTTGCACACCTAATTATTAAAATATAATTTTCTATAAAATGTTTATTTAAATTTTATACGATGAGACCTCATTAAAACCTTTGCTACGGAAATCCCTTTATGACAATATATCTGACGAAGAAGAAAACAGTACTCCATATATGTTCAAAACATTGATCAATTCGTAAACAAAAACAAAGATAAATCCATATTTCTAACTTATTTGTTGATTAAAATACTCATATTCAATAAAATCAATTAGTCCATCATTTAAGAAACTTGAATCAACATCAAACTTATATATTATTATATTATTTATATTTGCATGCTTTATATATTTATTAATTAATTTATTATATTATATAATATATATTAATAATTTTGGGCCCTATATTATTATGGACTCATCAGGACTTGAGCTTAGCTCTTTTGTCCTCCCCTCTGGCCAGCCTGAAGTAAAATTCAGTCAATTAGGTCCGATGTAAGGAAATTAACGGAGTATATATATATTTAAGTTATCATTTGGAAGAACACTTGCAGTGCACAATAGCATATATATGCACCCCTGCGCTTCTGAACTTATCTAGCTGTTATCTCAAGTTTCTGCTTTGCAGGTTTGGTAAGATTGATAAGAGTGAATGTAATTACATATATTCATGTTTAAAAGCTTATTTTTTTAAAGTAATATGAGTATTTAATCTAACTTAAAGTAATATAATTAAATAATTCTTTAAAAATACTTTTAAATTTTAAATTTAATTTTTTTGTATCTTCAGATATTAAATAATTTGGTTAATTTCGTATAGTTTAGGGTTTAATTCTTGAATTTTGTGCCAAAATTTAAGAATTAAACATATGTCGTACGATTTTCTACTACTATCTCAACCCCTACCCCTCCCTTCAAAAAAAAAATAACCCCGGACAATACGGACTTTATTTTTTATTTTATAGAAAAAAATCAATTGTAACTATATACAATATATATAGTATACATATATAATATTTATTATATGCATAATATAATAAAGGGCTCAAGAGGCCAAAAAAATCAAACACTAAGGGACACATAAGGCAAAGAGGACAAAAAAATACAATGTTATTTTTAATTGTTTAATGTAATTCTCAATAACTCACTCATCCTCTTTATTGAGATGTAAAAGTATACATATATATGAAATTTATTACTTACAAATTTTGTTTAGAGACTTTTAAATAAAAAAAATTGAGATAAAATCTTATTTTATTTAATATACAAACATTAAAAATTTTACATAAAAATAAAAATAATTAAGAATGTAACAATAATTTATTCTATAAATAATCATTAAAAATAAGCGTGCGCATCTCCCATTATAACTTAATAGAAATTACATCCAGTTTTTATTTTCAAAATTAACTTATTGATATTATCCGTACATTAATCTCAATTCTCAAAATCTTCTAGATAAGATTATACAGAGGATAATGTATAAAATCAGTATGACTTGTAGTCTTCTAGATTTCATTTCGTCGATTTTCCCGTGCGCGCGTGTCAAAATCCAATTGGCTGTGGCATATTCCATGCACGCGGTTATTCCAAACCTGTGGTTTCTGTAAGATTTACAACCTTATACAGTTATACCCCGCGAATTTTGCCAAATTTAGAAACTTCCTTAGGCTTTTCCAAATTTGGAATTACTAGATCATCATGACGTACCACCTCCTATCATCTCGGAGTAATTTTCAGTATATAAACAAGTTTCACAAATCAATTCCTTCAAACCCAACAAATCTCATCAAAATTTAATTAAGATCAATATTTTTCTCTTAATAATATTGTTCTTTAATTAGTGCATTGATTAAATATCTAATCTTATATATATATATATATATATATTATGATGGTGAAGGAGGTGAGCTACATGAACAACTGGGGAGAGGTTGCACCCACCCTTTTCATTTCGCATCAGAAATCCTCGAAATGTCCGAATCTGGAGACGATCGTTGAAGAAGGACCGGGAACCGGGTCGAAGATTCACATCGAAATTCCTCCGGTTTCAAAGACGGCGCCATTATTGTTTCTTGTACTCCCGGTGCTTGTTTCTTGTGTTTCTTACTTGTTGTTGTACAGATACCAAGTTTGATTGAATGATTATTAAATTTTAGGTAATCGAATTGGAAACAAAAATGTACATGCATGTAATACAGATTGGAAAATATATCGACGGTAGATGTTCGTCGTCACTGAAAATGTGTTAAGGTTTAGTAATGGATTCACATCATGTATTCGCAAATTCAACGTCCATTATTACAGTATGCATGTACCACGCTCTAGCGTTCCCAGTTGGTAAATTTATTTGGCAGGTTTCTTGAAATTTTATTTTTAGAGTTTCGGTATTTACTATTTAAAATTGGGATCAATTGGCATGTTTAAACGTCCGTAAATTAGAGTATGAATAGTAAGACGTTCTTAGTTTTAAGTAATTCAAATTTTAAAAATAATGTGTATGAATTAAATGACGAAATAAATCTTGTGAAATTAATTTAGAATTTCGATTTTGATTGTATTATATGTTCTTTCGGGCTTTCCATCTCCCGTGCAACTTTTTTATGCCTCTTATGTACCGCATGTTCAAGTTATGCGATTGTAAAGTGCTCGAGTGAGCTCGAATTCTAAATTACATTTTTGCTTGTCATATATATTTTCGGTCATTTTATAAAAAAATCATAAATAACAGATTGAAAATATTAATTATCAGCTAAAAACCCTTTACTTTTTTTGTCTAAATTTAATTACCTAATTTCATTTTCTTTTTCTCAATTGATTACTTGTGTCATGACCCTATGAGTTAGTATGAAAAGTGGGTTCTAATTTGCTTCATATTAGTTCATATTGGTTTATTTCATGTCCCATGTTAAATTTGTTGGGGTGGGGTGACCTTGGCATAGGGTAGCTACAATGAGAGAGAGAGAGAGAGAGAGAGAGAGAGAGAGAGAGGCCAAGATCAATTATCAATTAATAATGGCACTAACACAAAATTTGTTGGCTACAAACCAATATTATTAATTCCACCAACTCAGAACAATCTTTCTTTTTCGCAATCATTGAATTTTGTTTTAGTGAGAAAATTAAATTTCTTCCTAATACAAGAATTTGATTATTAATGATGAGCCACCTTGTTGTGACCATTGTCAAGCCACAAATTCCTTGAACAGCAAGATATACATAAACCCAGAGAGGAACAAAGGAAGAGCATACATGAAGGTTCCCTTCTGCACAACAACTTCAAAGCTCCCTTCTGAGGACTCTTCAATTATGGGCTCTAGTTTTGTAAAACTTGAAGATTTTCTATTTTGGTTTACTAAAAGGATTGCAGGTGCAACCTCTCCCCAATTTTGCAGGTTTCTGAACCCCTTCTCCATTTTCTTGCGATCTCCAAATAAAATCAATTTGGAGATCACTTGCTAGTTTTTTCTTCTTCAATTCTTGGGAGATTAGTGTTTTATTTTTGGATGAGGGTTGGAGGAACTAGCAAACCAATGGTTTAGAGCCTTTATTGGTCTTCAATGCCTTCAAAATTGTGAAAGCAACGAGGCTTCAATTATGTTCATTTATTTAGGACCCCAATTTTTTGGGGTACCAAAATAGTGAAAGGCCAATTGCCTTGGCAGCTTTGTTAGGATTGTAAACCAATCAATAGTTAGCCTAAACCAATGACCTCATCAAACTTTATTTTTTAATTTTGGGATGTAAGAAGTTACTAAGGGTACAAATTTCGGTGATTAATAGTGATGCACTGTATTTTAATATTTTAATCCAAGTAATTAATTAAAATTGAGCTCTTAAAAAGTTCAGCAATGTACTCTAAATTTTTCGATGATCTCCATAAAATAGGATTAAAGTAGTATAGGCTGCTTTAAGATTGGTGAAAATAGGACAAGCATATTATTTAAGTATATTTTCCGCATTAAGATTGGTGAAATTGAAACCAAATTTTCATATTATGGTACAAGAATGCAGAGAAAACCAGCCATTGATGACTGAATAAATAATAGCATGTACAACATGTTAATAGCTGGAATGCTTGTTTTTGCTTCGTCTAATATTTCACAACATGTAATTTTCTTGTTTTCCAAGTACATTCTGAAATCATTCAAACATTTTGATAACTCATGTGGATTGTGTTGAGGTTACACCAAATCAACCTGGACAGAAAGAATCATCACCTTTCCTGCTGGAAATGCTTTGCTTGTTCCAACACTGATAAGTTCTTCCCCTATATGGCCTGCAAACGTAAACAGATTAATAATACAGCAGAATAAGTCACCATCAAATATCGGGGAAGTAGAATACATAAACGGAGAAAGACTCAAGGCATGAAAACAAATATGAATCAGGAACTCACCAAATTAGTATGATAACCGGCGGCAGGGAAAAGTTGAGAAGGAAATCCAATTATGGCGATTATAGAGTTCTAGAAAACAAAGCAGATATCAGCGAAATCCAAGAATGAAGATAGTAATACTTGGAAGCAATTGATATAACGTCTATTTATAATTTTATATCCTCTGGCAACTATAAACTGACAGTTGGAAACAGAAGTCTTAGTAGATCCTTGTTTACCTTGGACTTTTCATATGTAGTAACAAGAACACAACAGACATGAATATGGAAGTTGAACCAACAAGAGCGAAGGCAAGTCCAAGGAAGTCATTCTTTCCTCCTAACCAGCTTGATGTTGAAAGGATAAGCTTTTTTTTCCCGCCAAAACTGTAAGTGTTGTAATTGTTTGTTAGATTGACTACTAGAACATCGTCTGCATCCAAATCCTCTTCAATTCTACCATACAGCTTTCTGAAACTGGGGAGTGCAGCTGTCCGCATCCATACAATAAGATCTTCTTGATCGCTTAGAGGAATTTTTGGATCTAGCTTCCCACCACCGATTAAGGTCCCGTTCTGGAAATTAAATGGATATACATGGTTCCCAAATTTGTGATCACGGTCACTCTGCCAAGCTATGTTCTTCCTGTTGACTTTTAATTCAGATCTTCCACGAAGAAAAGTATATGTATCGTTAAACAAACTCCATGCTATCAATCCACAGGGAACAGTTGGAAGACCATTGTTGGACTCCTGAGGTTGACAGGAGCTTGTGTCATTGTACCCCAGTCCATGTAAAAGCTGCTGATCACTCCTACTTTTGACATACCTGAAAATTTGGGAATCAGCCAAGTCAGACCATAAGGCTGACTTTAAAACCAATAATATACAAATTAAGATTTCTTAATATTTTTCCCAAAACCTGACAAAAAGAGACACTATTAACCTTCCCCAAATTTCCATTTGAAAATCACCCCAAAAGACAGATTGAATAGAAATGAAAAATTCTCCAGAATAATTTCCACCAGATTAGCAAAATATTAATTTTGTACATTAGCTATAGTACTTTGGCTCCATATAAGGAGGTTAAATGGTTTTACAACCAAATGACTTGCTCCACCATTGTGATATATCTTCAGGGAAAGCTAGATCCAACTACATCTTGTAACACATTAGTTTTTTGAAAGAATTCAAAGGTCTACTAGCTTAACAAGAAGAATTCCACAGACGGCAGCTGTTGGTGATATAGAAACCAAATGTGTTTCAGATTAATGAAATAACTCTCACCGTCGGTGGTTTTGATAGTAGTTATCGAGCTGATAGTATACATAAATTGGAGCTTTCATATGCTTGAAAACCTTCAAAGAGAGACACATTTATAAAATCAGAAACAAAGGGTAAATGAAAAGCAACATAACTGAATACAACCAGCACAAAAAGTTAAGAATAGAAAATAAGTTTCAGATAAAAAATAATTAACTAATGTAGCCAAAATGCATACAAAAACAAACCACTTCCTGAATTTTTTTGATTTAAATGAAACTAGAAAAAATGCCAAATCAGAACCTCTAAATTATGGAAAATATTTGGAGAGACATGTACCTAGAGCTCAGGAAAAGACTATACAATCATGCAATAGCTATTATATTTACCACAAAAATATAAGTCAGCAAAATGAATAAGTAGACTTGAGTGTTGGTAACATATTACTTCCCATGACCATCAATAATTTTCTGAGCCACATATCACCAAATTTTGGATTCAAAGTTTAAAGACTAAACAATGGAAACATCATTTTAAGATTTAACCACCGTCCGGGGAAGAAACTTGAAGAATGAAACTGAATCAGTTTATGGAAATACATCAGTTTCTTGATTAATTAGATATTGGATAATAAGCTCTAGAATTTTTTTTTTTGCAGACTCACTGTGTAGTAGCTAGCAATAAAGAAATTTACTGCATTCAAATTCTCTTTTTTCTTAAATTTGATTTAATAGTGCCTAACAACTAGATCCTCCTCTACAGGTCTATAATAGTGTAATTTTACAGTCTGGCCTCTAAAACACCATTAACAGCTCAAGCTTAATAAGTAATGATGATAGCCATTATCCATATAAATAAAATTAAGTAAAGGTCTAGCCAAGAACCCCAAGCAAAAAAGAAAAACATAAAGATTACCTTCAAGAACCGAGAACAGTTTTTAGGTACTAGGTTATCTTTGATATAGGCCACCTTACTGCTCTTGAATGCCTCTGGTACACATTCCGAATCATATTGATCCACAATTTCCACAATCTATGCATCCAAAATCAAACAGATAACTATCCTCAAATTTATGCTTCCATATAAATATGGGTGCAACAACAAACAAGAACCAGTTGAACAACAGAGATGAGATTTACACTCTGGGAGATGTTGAGAGATATAAGCCCAACAGGTATGAAAATGGCACCGACCAATAAAAATGTAGTAATCACCTGCAGAAGAGATAGTTAATGTCACAAAGCACACATAATTAATGAACAACATTCTAAAGAAGAGTTGCTTATGATATTTAATAACTCACCCATGCTGGCGTGAGGACAGGTTTACAAGCAGGGAGATTTTGCTGTTGAAACTGATAAAAAGCTACAAAACCAGCAAAAACATAACCACTATGTATGAACAAGAAGAATACACCAATCCAAAAGAAAAAAGAACAGGAATAGGCTTAAAGTGCAAAGTCTTCTCTTTTTTTTTTTAAATGACACTCATATTAACTAAGAACATGCTAACAAAAATGATTAAATAGTGCATTGCGAAGCTCCTTCAAAATGTCAAAAAGGTTAAAGACGGCATGAGATAATTTTACAAGCATAAAATTAGATGAGCGACACCTATGATTAAAGCAGCCGCACATGCGCGACCATACTTTCAGGCCTTCCAGTTAGCCTATTCCAAAATTGAAGACAAGAATGATTCTTAAATTGTATTCTAATGTATCCTTCACTAGTTTTCATCTCTTTAATTCCTGAAGTTTGTAACCAATTTGATATACATATACAACCTGGTTACTCTGATGAATGTAATCAAAATGAGTAGCCCAGAAAAAAATCCAAAGCAGATTTCTGCACCATTTGTCGTTGGAATTTGACAAAAATTCTTAGATTAGCTCTAGTTACTTAAACGCATTGGCTTATGAATCAATTCTCTGGAAATAAAGTCATCCTAGGGATTATTCACCAGCTGAACTGCTAGGATTTATATGTTGCAAGTATAATTGATAAAAGCGCTTGTTTTCCCTTAATAGTAAATAACATAAGAGATAAACACAACTGCATCCGATCTTCAGCCTTACATCACGACAATGAAAAAAGAACCAAAGTAATGATTACTAACAGGATGTGTACAAATGCATATATCTCAGGATTTAGTTAGTATAGGACATGTCGGAAACTGCCTAGTTTTTGCATTCTAGAAACTTCTTACAACTTCTTACGTGGAAATTTGATAATCGCATGAGAAGAATCTAAACAAAGTTCCAGAACTGAATCTAAGGAGACAAAGGGATGATTACAAATGGGAAAGACCAAAAAACATACCTTTCTGTCGTCTAGATTGTACTTGAATTGGAACTGGAATTGATTGAGCACGCCTAGAAACTGTTGAGGCACTTCCATCCACTTCCATCAAATCCAATCTTCAACAATACAACCCCAACAATGTACTAACTTTAACCACAAGTGGAACCTTTATTTAGTTAAATGCCCCCATTCAGGAACCAGCCTCGATTTCAATTGTATACATATCAAATAAAGTTTTTTAGTCAAGCAACAGAGTTGACCACCACACTACCCAACCAATTGGTTAGCAATAGCAGATAGAAGCTCAATTGGTTTAAGGGTTTTAGTTTTCCCCGATTCCTACACAACCAAAAAATACAAAAAGATGTATCAATTCTATTATTTTTATTTTCCTGCATTTTCTCAGCAGCCAAACACCAGATATGTTCAGTCGAGGAATGAAATGGACAATTAAAATTAAGATAAAAAAACAAAAAGGAAATAAAAACTGGAAATCGAAAGGAAAATGAAACTGAGAGAAGGGAGATCTGGAATTACCTGGAGAGTGTGAAGTGATGGGTTTAGTGGGAATTGAAAGGAAAAGGAAGAAGGAGAGAAGAGATTACTTGGCAGTGAGACAAAGCTCAAATCTTTCTCATTCGTGTCTGTCCAATATGTTTAGCCTAGGTAAGAAACGCCGCAAATAACGGAAACTGCTGCTTCTCTTACTATTACGATTGGGCTGTAATGTCTACTTCTCTCTCTGTTTTATTTTTAAAAAGGGATTTTTTCTTTCTATGTTATCTAAAATATTGCACTAGTAATCTTTTTCCACGCGTACAAAGAGCATGCTTAATATTTAATATACATAATATAATTATTTTACATTATAAAAATATATATATTTTTAAATTATTATTGTGATTGGTTTGGCAGTAGTGTTACATACGATTTCAACTGTATCACAAAAGTAGACCAAAAAAAAAAAAGCAAGCCCTTTTTCGCATGCTTTCTTCCACGTATTAGGCGAAGCTTCTCTCAGTCTCTTCTTCTTCTGTTGCTCTTCTTGGTGATAAATGTTGGTTTCTATCTTGCCCCAAAGACCTTAAGGCTCACTTTGTGTAAGTCTAATCAAGATGTCTTAGCAATATTTCAAGCTCTGCAACTAATCTGAGTTTTTTGAGTTTCTTTTTAACTATTTGTAAACTCTTGCATCCTAATTTGTTTTTCCAAGGATCGAAGAGCGCAGTACTCGGTTTGGGAGAAATTGTGAGGTAAAATTTTTGTTTTACAATTAATTTTAACTTTCATTCATGTTGGATGATAATTGATGTTTCAATCAACTCTTGAATGGAACGATTGCCGCGTTCGAATCAGTACAATTCTAAGGTGCTTTACTACGATTGAAATTCTGATTTTTGAGAGTTTTCTCTTTGTTATTTTGTTAATTGTTGCAATTTACTATTTATCTGTTTTTTTTTTTTATGAAGTGAATTGGTTTATTATTTAGGAGAAAGATGATGATGAGTAGGTGTTTGCTGATTATTCCACTTGATTCATTCATATCGAGATCATATTTCACTCGCCCACAACTTTGAGATTCTCAGGTAAAATTTTCAACTTTCTTTTCTCAAATTTCTTCGTTCTCTTCGCCCACAGCTTTGCGTTTTCGAACAGTATTAAGGTAATGTTTTCTCTTCCAAATTTGTTTTCAATTTCCATTTGATATGGATTTTCGAGTTCCTACGGAATTTGTGGGCTATTTATTTAATTGTTTTGTTGTTTTTCATTGCCGGGATTAGAGAAGATGTTATTGGGCTTTATCAAATAATAAGCCGAAACTTTTGTCTTTCAATTTCAGTAATTTTCCTCTGGTTTACGTACTCTCTGCTCTTCTATTGTGTTCTCTTGCTACATTTGATTTGTTCATGCAATTGGTTGTTCTTTGATTGTGTACATAATAGATTTAATTTAATTTCCTATCTAATCGTGTAGAAGATTTGAAGAACTCTTAGTTTGAATATGTAACATTAGCATATGAAATTTTTGTCCACTCCATATTTGATATCAACTGTAATATTCGTTGATAGATGTTGACATAGTCAAAGTTTATGTTTATGTTTAATGATGCATGTGGTATATCTCTCTACAAAACTAATGAGTATGTACTTTAAACTGAAACAATAGACATGGTCAAAGCTTATGTTTATGTTTAATTATGAATGCGGGATATCTCTCTATATCTCTAAGTATCAAAGCTATAAACAGAGAGTGTCGCCACATCCCCCATTTTCCTTGGGGTTAATTTTTTTTTGGGGGAATCCTGTTTGATTATAATTTCTATCATCATGACGGTACATTCACAGGTTAACTGCAGCCAATGTTTCTTGGCTAGCTGTTTGGTGCACACTGAGTTGTTGAATACTCTAGGATAGGCATGGTTTGATTAATTTTCATTTCTTCCAACTTATGCTATCATGAATTGACGCATCAGTGCTTTTACTTGACATAATAGCGGTAAATGAGAGGAAAATGGAAATTGAAGATAAGCTTATGACTTTGTTGATGTTTGATTTAGGTCCTGAGTTTTAATATGATTTTGCAAATACTTCTTAGATGTAGATATCAGATGGTTTGAATATCATGTTAATTACATGTGATAAAATGACGGTGTTGGTTTGGTTTTATTTTCCATTTTTTATCATTACCAAGATCAATTTCGGTCACTGGTTAAAGTTTTCCATTTTTTATCATTACCAAGATTAATTTCGGCCATTGGTTTGTTTTAAACCAAGATCATCTTTTGACTTTAATTGCAGAACATTCCCATTCCTTGGATTTGGAGCTAATCAAGCACCTTAATGGCATCATAAGGGTTTTTCTCTATTCCTTTCTCATTTTACTGTTGCTATGTAGCTACCATTGTGAGCGACTAGAGATTATGACGTTGAGGAAACTTCAGAGTGAGAGCAGGCAAAAGAATGAAGATGTATAACTATCACATGAACATAAATTAGTTTCATTGAAAAGCTTTATTAAGTGATTTCATTGATTTATGTTTCAATTAGATTATTCTCATTGATTTTGTGGTTTGATTGCCTTGCATGTTTATATTTTGGGAAGATTGATGAAGAAGTAGTCAAATGTTTGAAGACTTTTGAAGAATTTGCGGGGTAAGCTTTTGGGTTTTAGTGAATTTATATTTGAAATTTATTTCTTTGTTTGCTTTCTTCCAACCAGCTATTGATTTATTGCTAAAATTTGAACTAACATTGTTTAAATCAGTAGCCTTAATATGTGATCAAGGGATGTTCAGCCTATACTATCAGTTGTGTTTGATGTTTTTTTTATGTACCCATTATTAGTTTTGATGAGTTTTTTGCATCAATTGATTTATCATCTAATTTGAATAGAACTAACACTCTTGGAATGCGGGTTACATCTTAATCACTAAGGAAATGAGTAGAATTGATATGTTTTGATCTTCTTTTTTTTCGTTCGAATGTAGAATACATTGTAATCACAGAGGGAATCAGTAGAATTGATAAGGCTCTTTTTTTTTGGGTACCTTTATTAATTTTGCTGAGTTTGTTTGCTTCTTGGAACCAGTTTATTTACTGTTCTAATTTGAACTATCATTGTTCAAATCTAGGATACATCATAACCACACGGGGAAGTAACTTTTTGGTTGTGACTCTTTAGTGGATAAGGTTCCTTGATGTTGCATGTAACAGCATTCATACCATCATCTTTAGCTGCATGTGGTGTTTCTTTAAGATTGATTTCATGTTGTCTAGACTTGGTGTACTAAAATTCTTACACAGGATGTTGTCACACAGCAGCTGTGGGCGGGACAAGGGAATCCGAAGATCACAGAAGAGGGCCCGAAACCAGGAGATGGCGGTGGCAGTGTAGGCAAGCTGGCGGTATTCCGCCTCAGTACTGGACCGGGAGACACCCCCTTGTTTTTTGGCGCTCCAGGAGACAAGGTTGGAGCCAAGATATATACAGTAGCCACCAGTTGAGCGACGGTAATAAGGTCCGAATCGGACAGGGGAGAACCAGAGAGAGCCAGGGAGTTGGCAATGGAATTGACTTTGTCCAGATAGTCAGTTATGGAAAGATCACCACGGAGGGTGCGAAACAACTCGCTGCGAAGCTGCAACAGGCGATTTTGGTTTCGAGAGGCAAAGCGATTCTCAAGAGCCAACCAGGTTGGTCGAGCAGTGGCTAGGTTGCACCAAAACGTCCTTGGACACCCGGATCGCGTTTCGGATACCGATACCGGTCCGATACGCGTCCGATACGCTCGGATACGTTCGGATACGGTATCGGTATTTGGATACGGCTTGGATACGTGCGCATCGGAATTGGATACGCATTATGTAATTTGGTTGATACGTGAGGGCATAAATGTCAAAATAAAGAAATAAAATCTGCAAGTCAGATCCAGCGTGCGTTCGTCTCTCCCTCCCTCGTGACCCTCTTCATCTTGCCTCTGAATCGGCGAAGGAAGAAGCTGCTAGAGCTGAGTTTGAGGTCACGGCTGGGTACGGTCCCGTGATATCAATACGCTTGTTCCCTTTTCATCTGGTAAATATATAACCCTCTTTTTTCTTATTTGGGTCTTACGGTCTCCTATCAGATTTGCAGTTTGGTCGCTTGCCATTGTTAAGTTGGTTCATTACGGAAAACCCAATTCTTTAACTTGTACACATAGAATTTTTGAGCGAATTTCATATAGTTCAATTTTAGAGAAATGAAAACAAAATTAGCTTGTTTGATGGAAATCAAGAACACCAGAATCTTATTCTTCGGTTTTCTCTTTGTCATTGGGTATTCATTTGGCTGTACTTTAGTACATGACTACATGCCGAAATCACTGGATTTCTGCGTGTGGAAGCAGTATTTTTGTGTTCATAGCTTTAACTCGCTGTCTGCTTCTTTGAGGCACAGCTTGGGGGAAGCTGAAATAGGCTACAATCAGATTGAAGCTCGGGCTTTATGCTAATTGTATTTGAATTTAACAAGCCATGGACAAATTGTTGGTTCTTGTAAATGTATCGTTGAAGTAGAAATTAGACTCAGTCTTCTTGCTGGTTCTCTTTGTTCTTAATAAGCAGAACGGCATTTCTTGATTGGTTGGCCTTCTTATCAGTGTTTGGTATCTTTAAGCATGGTTAATTTCTTTAGCTCGAAAGGTTGTGAAGGTGAACCTTCATTCTTCTACATATCGCAGTGGCAGTTACCATTCATGTCTAAGTTAACAAATTACTTTGGAGAAATTGCACCCCCCATCAAATGTTGTTGAAAGCATACGGATTTTTCACTTTTAGTAATAATAAAATTTCGAAACTTAAGGGGAAAGGAAGGAAGGACATAGTAATTTCTGAACTAATTTTTTTGTCTCTACATAGATCCTCAGTTTTTCTCATTCTTATCTTGGATGAGTTTCCAGGAGACTTTTTTTTTCATGAACAGAATGAAGAGTTTGATGTGGAAGATGACTAGAGATCTTTATATGAAGTAGTTATATGATAAACTTAATTTACTTGCTTGTTGTTAACTATATTTGAATTTTAATATATTATTTATTTTCCGTATCCTTCTCGTATCGTATCCTTTGATTTTTTGATTTTGACGTATCGGAATATCGTGTCGTATCGTATTCTCGTATCCGTATCCGTTTCGGTGCAACCTAGAGCAGTGGTGAGGTTGGTGACCGTGGATAAAACGGTGTGGTGAAGAGAACCGTTGATCCAGGACAACACCAGTTGGTCATGCTGAGTCCAAGCAGCGTACTCAGGGTTTTCCACAGGGGTGGAGTTGACAGCATCCTTGTCAGGGGCAAGAAACTGAGGTGGACAGGAAGAAGATCCATCGACAAAACAGAGGAGTCGACGGCTGCGAAGGACAGGGAGGATTTGGGCTAACCAAAGAGGGTAGTTAGTCCGGTCAAGTTTGACGGTGAGAACATGGGAGATGTTGGGCAGGGCTGCTTCAAGAGAGGAAACATCAGAGGGAGACATTGGGAGATGAGGAAGATGATGGGAACAAGGAGCAGAAATAGAAGGAAGGCCAGAAGGATCGAAGAGGAACAGCAATAGGCTAAGAGGCGACTGATACCATGTAAGATTGGACAAACAGGTATGCTTTTAAGCTTATGTTTCATTGATAAGATAGGTGCCTTATATACAGTAAAGACTTCCTAATATGTACGATGGTTAGCTTGCTCCTAAAGTATAGGAATTGACAGGATAGTATAAACTGCCTAAATAGGAAGATCCTAGGATCCTAGAAGATACATGTAAATCATAGGACATCTATTCTGATCTGATTGGATCCTGAGGGTCTAACAATATGATCAAACTTAGTTTGCACAACAAATTTAGCTCAAAAGATTTCAAATAATAGAATACTTTGTGGAAGATCAATTTACTATTGGTGCTTTGGCTGATTTCTTTTTTCACCTTGGTTTTAGGCAAAGACTAATTCAGCAGTTGAAAGACTTCTCTAATCTCCACACAAGTTTTGGTTTTTAAGAGCTGCATTACCAGGGTATGTAATTTTAACTTTTCTCCTAACTAAAACGGATGGATTATAATTGAATTCTCTGTATTTAAACATAATTGGAAGATGAAATTTACTGTGGAATGACTATTGAACAATTTTAAATTTTGTGCATTTCAAGTATTTCATAAAATGCATTCGAGAGCATTTAGGGTGTCATAATTGTTTTAGTCAGCTCATTAATTAGTATGGTTTTTCTGGTTTGATTTTTTTCTTCTATGATTGGGTTTTCCTTCATGAAGGCTTTGTAAACTTTTCTCTGTTAATTTCTTTTGTTCTATCGATTTAAAAGGAATATCAAATTTACCTTCATTATCATTGTTGTTAACAGTTTGGATTTCATCTCATTGGTGGATCCATTTATTTTGGGGGAAACTTTATGTTTGTAAACAAGCTCCTAAGTAGTTACTAAGTGGTAGTTATTGGCATACAAAAAAAAAGAGTACTAATTCGAAGTGAATGTTAAGTTTTTGTCATTAAAATTTGAAGATTTTATTGGCTCTTTCTAAATCTTTGCATGCTAATTTTTTGAAAGGATTGAAGAAGAAGTTGACGCAATGCACAAATTGAAAAAGAGTATATTACTGCTAATCAATTTATGATGGCCCTCGCTCAATCCTCAGGTATGTCTCTTTTAGTAACATACCCTTCATTTTGTTTATTTTCATTTCATTTTTCCTTGCATGTTTTGCTTTTGATCTAGAGAATTTTTTTACAAATCCGCACCGCGCTAGTTCATAACTAAGGGGTCAATTGTGCTTAATATGCCTCACTCCCAACGGGCACAACACGCTCTCTACAACTCTTTCCTTCTCAAATTCCTGCACTTTCCCGCTACCCAAACAAAGGCTGTTCAGCACAATCTCTTCCCTCTTGAGCCTTTGCACCGAACCCAAAAAGTTCCAGCAAGTCCACGCAGGGTTCGTCCTTCATGGCCTGCACCAAAACCCAACACTTTCTTCCAAACTCATCGACTGCTATGCCAACCTTGGCATCCTCAGCCTTTCCCAACAGGTTTTCAACTTTCACTGACCCAAATCTTTATAACACAATCTTAAGAAATTTCGCACAGTCTGGTGAATTTGAGAGAACCCTTTTGGTTTACAATGAAATGGTCATGAAATCTACGTGCCCAGATGAGAATACTTACCCTTTTGTTTTGAGGCCTTGTTCTTTCATCCCAGATGCTAGAATTGGGGAAAAGATTCATGGGCATGTGGTGAAATTGGGTTTTGATTCTTATGATTTGGTGGGTGCTGCTTTGGTTGATATATGAGATATGGTGGTTTTGTAAATGAAGACGATGTGTTTGATAAAATGTACAAGGCTTCACAAAGACGAAAAGAAATGGAGAAATTTGAGACGGATTCAGTTACTTTGATTAATTTGTTGAGGTCAACTGTAGATTTGAACTCATTGAAGATGGGAAAGGCTATTCATGGTGTGGTTTTCGTGAGCAATTTGTATGCGGATTTGTCTGTAAATACTGCATTGTTGTCTATGTATGCAAAGTTAGGTGATTTAAAATATGCAGAAGTGGTGTTTGAGAAAATGCCTTACAAGGACTCTGTTGTTTGGAATATAATGATTTCAGCTTATTCTAGAAATAGGCACCCTAAGGAATCACTTCAGCTATTGAGATACATGGGAAGATCATGCATCCGAGCTGATTTATTTACTGTAATCCCTGCAATTTCTTCAATTACACAGCTAAGAGCAACTGACTGGGGAAAACAAATGCATGCTCATGTGATAAGAAATCGTTTGGATTATCAAGTGTCTGTTCACAATTCTCTTATTGACATGTACTGTGAATGTGATCATCTGAATTCGGCGTGCAGAATTTTTGACTTGGTGACTAACAAGACTGGTGTTTCATGGAGTGCAATGATTAAAGGATATGTAACCCATGATCAGTCCCTTAAAGCTCTCTCTCTCTTCTCCAAGATGAAATCTGACGGAATCGGTATTGATTTTATTGTACTGATCAGCATCTTGCCTGCTTGTGTGAATCTTGGAGCACTTGAGACTGTAAAATGCTTTCATGGTTCCTCAATGAAACTTAGCCTCAACTCACTTTCATCTGTAAATACGGCATTTCTAGTCAGCTATGCAAAATGTGGATTGCATAGAGATGGCCTGGAAGTTTTTGATGAAGAAAACATCAATGATAAAAATGTAATCACTTGGAATTCTATGATTAGCGCATACGTGAAGCATGGAGACTGGTCTTATTCTTTCAAGTTGTACAACCAAATGAAGGAATTGAGCATGAAACCAGATCAAGTAACCTTTCTGGCAGTTCTGAGTGCGTGTGTAATTGTGGGTCTTGTTCAAGAAGGGAAGGAGTGTTTCAAGGACATGACTGAGAAGTATGGTTGCCAACCAAACCAGGAACACTGCTTGCATGGTGGATCTACTTGGCCATGCCAGGCGAGAGAACTTGTAAAGTCTATGCCTTTCAAACCGGATGCTAGGGTTTGGGGCCCTTTGTTGAGTGCTTGTAAGTTGCATTCAGAGACTCGGGTTGCAGAGTTTGCTGCTGAGAAGCTTATAACTATGGAGCCGAAAAATGATGGAAATTATATCTTGATTGCCAACGTGCTTGCCAACATATATGCTGC
The DNA here is from genome assembly GCA_032719365.1 of Prinsepia uniflora. Taxonomy (NCBI): domain Eukaryota; kingdom Viridiplantae; phylum Streptophyta; class Magnoliopsida; order Rosales; family Rosaceae; genus Prinsepia; species Prinsepia uniflora. The sequence goes on from CM064868.1 coordinate 333,177, forward strand.
AGCCGGAAAGTCGGATGGAGTTGCTGCTAAGATGAGGAGCTTTTTAAGGGATGCAGAACTGAAGAAAACTCCTGGCTGTAGCTGGGTAGACATATATGGATGTCTACATGAGTTCTGGGTAGCCGGTCGATCTCATCCAAGATCAGATGGCATATATGCCATATTAAGAAACCTGGAGTTAGAAATCAAGGATGCGAGAGATAAAGAAAGATTATAGGGAAGTTAGGGATACTTTCATAAATGCCAATATTGTTCTTTGAAGATTGAAGACGTTGAAAGTTTTGAAGCAACATTCACTCAAAAGGCTAAATGGATTATCTTTCAAAACATTGAAAGTTTTGAAGCAACATTCACTCAAAGACTAAATGGACTAATGGAGTATCGTTGAAATTGAAGTTTGGAAAGTGCATTTATTTCCATAAAATTTACTGAAAACTATGGCTTACAAGAAGGATCTTTGTTAGAGCGGCACAGAAGCCTGCAATTAAATACTTTAACGGTGATACAAATAAGTATCAAAACCACCGACGGTGAGAGTTATTTCATTAATCTGAAACACATTTGGTTTCTATATCACCAACAGCTGCCGTCTGGAATTCTTCGTGTTAAGCTAGTAGACCTTTGAATTCTTTCAAAAAAACTGATGTGTTACAAGATGTAGTTGGATCTAGCTTTCCCTGAAGATATATCACAATGGAGGAGCAAGTCATCTGGTTGTAAAACCATTTACCCTCATGTGGAGCCAAAGTACTATAGCTAATGTACAAAATGAATATTTTGCTAATCTGGGGGAAATTATTCTGGAGAATTTTTTCATTCATAAGTTTGTTCTCTTCAATGTCTTTTGGGGTGATTTTTCAAATGGAGATTTGGTGACGGTTAATAATGTCCCTTTTTGTTAGGTTTTGGGAGAAATATTAAGAAATCTTAATTTGTATGTTATTGGTTTTAAAGTCAGCCTTATGGAGTGACTTGGTTGATTCCCAATTTTTCAGGTCTGTCAAAAGTAGTGATCAGCAGCTTTTACATGGACTGGGTTACAATGAGACAAGCTCCTGTCAACCTCAGGAGTCTAACAATGGTCTTCAAACTGTTCCATGTGGATTGATAGCATGGAGTTTGTTTAGCCATACATATACTTTTATTGGTGGAAGATCTGAATTAAAAGTCAACAGGAAGAACATAGCTTGGCAGAGTGACCGTGATCACAAATTTGGATGCAGACGATGTTCTAGGCATGAAGAGGAAAAAAATATTGAAGTGTATCGAAAATGTCTTCACAAAATATATTACATCACATGAATTTATATATTTCTAAGTTAATACAACCTTTAATGTCTGATGCGGATAGAAGAACGGACTTTACCTGCAATTAAATTTGCAATTTTGAAAGCGTAACTTTTATTCGGATCTATATCAATAATATCTGCGAAAATCTCTTTTTAAAATACATCACATCATATGAATTTATATACTCTACGAACCTCCCTATTCCCATCCAAAAAGTGCATAGCTTTCCTGGAAATTACCATATAATTTCAAATGACAAGACAAATATATATTTCCATTATCAGGGCTCCATATCAGTTTTCCAGATTTTTACTGAACTTGTGTATTTTGGTTCTACGTTGGATCCAATTCTAAATACTAAATTAAGCCTAAAATTATAACGATTGTAATTGCTGTATACATATGACTTTGAATACGTTTTTCGGTTTTCCCGAAGTTTAGACTGGATTTTAAAATAAAATATCGGTTTATTAAAAACTTGAAACGAAACCAAATTAATTAGAAAGTTGGGCATATATGAAAAATTCTTATAAATAAAAGGAGAAAAAAAAAAGAGCGCATCTCGTTTCAAGATTATACTTCAATAGTTCAATCTACACGCTCTAAAACAAAATTGATATGTTGGAAAGTATTGCCTCTTTGGTAAAAAAGGCACACACAAATAAAGCCTCAACAAAGACTGTCAAGACGATTCCCATTGGTCAGCAATTTCGACTTGCTAATAACTTATACGCCTTCTGTTGCTGCATCAGTCCCTTCTTTTTGAATGCCTTTGCCAGTCTGTTGTCGTTTGAAGGCTGAAACACAAGTGATAAGTGAAGCTAACTATCAGTTGAAACAACACTTGCATAAAAATTTATATTACATATTCACATTGCTGCACCAGGAACATCAAGATATGTATCGCAAATTACCATATATCAAAATTTAGTTATAGTCAGATCCTTTTAAGTACCACTAACAAACACACCAAGTCAACAACAAACAATTTCCCTAAGAATTCCCACTCCGGTTACGTGCATAAATTTTATATGACAAGACATATTTACTGCCCAGGTTATATGATAACCATATCTTAGAAGATTCATGCCAAGACAAGTTTATAGAAACAACTAATGAAACGATGGAAGAAAAGAAAACTCTAGAACAAGACTACTCACACTTCATTTAAGGGGGAAAACATGCAATCGAGAAACAAAACAAAACAAAATCAAGCAATCACGCAAGCAGAAATCTTACGCTTAAGAGAAGATCCAGCTAGGCAAGTGAGCCTAGATTTTGTATTAACCTCGGCCAATGGACTTGGCTTCTCCATAACAGCCATTCGAACATCCCAAACACGAATAACCCCATCTGACGAGGCAGATGCTAGAAGATGTGGATCATCATCGGCTACAGCACCACCTTTGCTTGTAAGTGATACAATTCCTTTCACACGAGTAGTATGCGCATCCTCAATACGGTATGCAACCTTTGCAGTTTTTGTGTCCCACGCTGTAATGCTCCGATCCTCACCACCAGTAAGCAATATTCCATTCTGTCAAACATAAAATAGTAAGAGAGACATAAAAGCAAGTAAATATAGAAATTGACACAAGTACATAATGCAAGTTTGACACATCTAGGCTCATAACCAAAATTTACTTCAAAATGTAGTGAATTGTTCAACAAACTTCAATGGTACATAGGAAAAATCTTAACAAAGGAGAACTAGGAATTGGTAGTATACTGAAATTGAAAAACGAAAACTTTACAAATGAAGCAACTCCTTATAGCATCAACTGGTAATTTTCAGACAATGAACTAATGGAATAGTCTTCCCCTCATGGATTAGACCCAATAACACTATCCTATATACAACAGAAAGAACAGACACATATAGCTTTGTATGAGTGTAAAAGAATTACAGAAATATGCAATGAAGGCAACCTTGGCATTTACAAGTAGATAAACATAACACAACTTACTCAAATAATAATGTCAGACAACATTATACCAAAAAGGAGAGAAATTTAATCCAAAATCAGAAAAAGCCAAATGCCCAAGAAACGAACCTCGCCGGGCTCAACGCAAAGAACTCGCTTTGAATTGTCCAGTTCGCAAATTAACCGAGCATCCTCAGCCTCATGAACCATAACCTTCTCTTCCATGGTCATATAAAACTTATCCCCAGAAACATCATAGGCCACCAAGCTAGCCTCCTTCCCCAATCTGCAATAGAAGCTCCTCCTACCCCTCACCAAGTTTATCATCGCCAAGCACTCGTCTTTTCCGACGGTCAATGCCAGTTTCCCAGAATGGTGCAAGGACAAATCGTTGATGGCCTTCCTGTGCGGCTTAAGCCTCTTGAGGAGGACAAAAGGGTCGGCCTCGTAGATGCAAAACGACCCCTCGGCGTCGGCGGAGACGAGGTTGAGAGGAAAAGAGAGATGCGAAGGGGTGAAGAAGGAGAGAGAGGTAATAGTGGCGGAGTGGTCGTGGAGAGAGCCGAGGGAGGTAGCAGAGGACATGTCGTAGAGCTGGATGGTGTCATCGGATCCACCTGAGGCGGCGGCGGAGCCGGCTGTGGCGACTGTGGTGATTGGAGAGAGGTGGGAAGGGTAGGTAAAGAGTGGGGTTAGAGTGAGGGATTGGAAATCAGCAGTAGGGTATAGGGGTTTGAGCTTGAAGCCCCATATGAATTTCTCGTACGAGCCTGCTATTAGGCTCATGGTGAAGCGGGATGGTGGTTGCTTGCTAGGTCTCACTGAGGGTTTTAGACTTTTGGGTGAGAAAGGTTTTACAATTTACATTGAATTACAAGCTTCAATTCAAAATGACCAAAAAGCCATTGTCAATTCTTTCATAATAACACGTGCCCTTCTTTTCACAAACAGCTATATTTAATCATTTGTATAATCACTAGTTTAATAAAAGCGATCTCATGGCGTGACGCGGCCAAAATTCCCAAAACACTGATTTCATGGTGTGAAGTGGCCGACGGTGGTAACCGTCAAACGTTGTCGAGTTGGTTAGGGATTACAGAAGTTGTATAAATAGATAAATAAACTTGGGTATGAGCTAATTAAAACCTATTGCTGATCAGTAATTGCCGGCCAAGGATTCTGGGAGTTCCGAGGAAGAAGCCAATGGATCAAGAAAAAGAAGAAGAACGACAACCACAACAAGAAGATCAACAAGAACAACAACGACTGGAAGAAGCTCCCCCTTCTGATGCGACCTCCGAGCAACCCTCCACGGCCCAAACCGACCCTGCTCCCGTGTTCGATCCCAGTCGAAGTAATTCTCTCTTTCCTGATATGTCTCTTCTTTGGGTTTTTTTTCTTTGAAATTGCGACCATGATTATGTTCAAGGGTGCTTTCTTTATGATAAAGTTTGAATTTTCCATCTGGGTTTATTGGAAGCTGAGTTATAAGGTGTTAAATTCAGTAATGCAAGTTCTATAATGTGGTTAAATTCGTAACTTCTAATTGGGAACTTATCACATTGTGGGAAATGTAAGGCTTAGAGTAAGTCAATAGATGGTAGGCTGCAAGGGATTCCAAATTGCGTGTTTGCTGATTCATTTTCTTGAAAAATCGAATCGGCAAGTGCGGTTCCTTTGTAGCTAATTGTTTGCTAGAGTACTGCATTTCTCTGCAGGGGGTAACAGCATGAGAGATTTCTCTTTTTCATACTTAACTTGATTAATGGCTGACACGATAGTGCTGTAGCCTTTCTCATGCTTTATCAACTACACACTTAGTTTGTCATGTCCAATCATGTGCTGCATTTCAGTCCCCAATCAAAGTGGTATCTCTTCCGTGATATTGCACATAAAATGTGTATTTGTCTTGCCATTTATGATGAAAAAAAGGGGATTTATTCTTTGTTCCTTGTTGGCACTGACATATAATGAGATTTTCATATTCTTTTTTGTAGTGATTGGAATCATTAAAAGAAAGGCCTTGATAAAAGAGTTAGCTGCTGCATACCATGCAGAATGCCTCGCGTACTGTCAAGAGCTTTTGGAACTTCAAAGGAAGTCAGATGAGGTCAGATATTATGCCCTCTTTGTTTGTTTCTAATTTCTTATGAGTTATTGTTACTTTCTTTGATAACCACATATGCACGTACAACTTTGTGGAATCTGTTAATTTTATAGCATGGTTTAACTCCTGATCCAGTGATCTGTATACTCCAATTTTAAGGTTATTCTAGGAATGGCAATCGAACAATGCAGGGCCAGTTTTTCTGTCCCCAACCCCTCCGCTTTAGAAAGACATCATCCCCATTCGGGGCCATATAGGAATGTAGTTGATTTCTGATCCCCACCTAGTTTATAGAATGGGGTTCCCACTTCCCATACCTTCTGGCTCGCTCCATGAATATGAAGAAGATGCAGAGCTTCAAATCCCATACTAATGTGACCAAATCCTGGTCCCTTAAATTTTAGCATAAAGAACACGAATGCACTCACATAGAGAGAGAGAGAGAGAGAGAGAGACACAGAGATATTAAAAAACACGGGGATGGGGTTGGAGGTTGTTTTGGCTAACTGAAAGAGATTAGCTTTCTTAAATCTAATGATTCACATGGATAAATTGGTAATGGCTAACTGGGGTTGGTTTTGATTTCGGAATTGCTCCGATGCCTTGCCATTCTGGTACTATTGTATTTACCTCTATTGGAAGATCTCTCCCCTTCCCTTAATTTTGTTGTACCCAATCCCATCGGATTGGGAATCGGAGACGCAGATAAAATAGGCATCATAGGTTTTTCACAATTTCGGAATTGATACGTCCTGTATATTGCTGTCCTCCTATGAATATGAAGTTGGCTATAAATCTGTTTATGACTCTTGGCGTAAATTCATAAAGGTGGAGGTTGGAGTTGAATAGGTCTTAGGTTATGTTTTCATATTCATGTGGCATGATGGATTTCTCTTAGGGTCTATAAGCCAAAGATTGTTATGTCCTTGACAAAATTGCATAGTCCTTATCATCTTTTTTTTTTTGCTTATCTTTTTCTTTAGCACGGGCAGGAAGGACCCTATATCGGCGCAGAATCTGAAAGGTTTTCTGTTCGTATATGGTCTGATTTGGGCTGATCATTTAACAAAATGCAATCATATGGCTGTCTGTTGTGAATAAGAATTTTGCTCCTGTATTTGTTGATTGAAGGTTTTAAGTTTTACAGGATATGAGAATTGTCTTTTGATTTGTTCTCACTATTAGTGGATTTTCAAATATGCTTGCAGCCATTGATTGATTTGAAACCTCTGGAGGATCTGAAGAAGGAAGCAATGCGGCCCTCCAAGCGGCTAAGAAAAACCCGCTAGGCATTGTTGATAATGCTGTTTGGAGCTTAACTCTCGAATCTGCACAGAACATCCTCTGGGGGCGTAGTTTTTCGTCCTTTCTGACTCAGTTTATTTGGAAACAGCACAGGATACATGCATTTATTATCTCATCAACATGATGGATTGTAGTGGATTCCAACTTATGCAGAGTGCCCTGTTATGGTGGGGCATCTTGTAAAAATTGTTACACGCAAGGGAGCTTTGTTTTCCCTCATTATATATGTATGTGTTGCTTACTTGTGGAATTTGTGGGTTCTTTTCACTATCTGATCAGTGGTTCAGCAACACTGTGCAAACATCCTTTAGCTAGTTGCATATGAAAAGTTCAAAATTCAATAAAGTACAAAATATACAATGTTGACATTGTTATTTGAGTTTCTTGTACACAGATTTGTATCAAATGCTTCTTTGTTACCTGTCTCTCTTTTCATGGGCTGATTTTTCAAAAACCCGAACTGCAGTTTCTTAACCATTTTGAGGTGGCTGTTTTCAGGCCTCACCAATTCGTTCCTCTTACCTGAAAGGAGAAACAGCCAGTTGCCTACCCAGGTTTTTCAACAATGACGACATCCTTTGTAGGGGGCAACTTGGGGCAGTGCCAGGCGTATTCGATATTGACGCCCAAATCCTTTGTAGGGGGCAACTTGGGGCAGTGGGTGGATAAATCTGTCCCATTTCATGAACAGACTTGATAGATTCTGAGAGTCGATTCAGAAGGTTTATCAAGGCAATTACTTCATTCCGTTGCAAGTGCAGCTGCAACCAAAACAAGAGAGTTCAGTTGGAATGAAATGGAAAGTACACTCAATTCCAGCTACATTCATATATATATGTGTGTGTGCGCGCGCGTGTGCAAATCCATGGGTTGGAAAAAGAAATTAAGAAAAAATGACAAGAATTGATGAGAATTCCTGTGGGGCATAATTACATGGTACAACTGTGGTTCACAAGTCAAAATACACAAGTCACAATAAACAAGTCACAGAGATGAAGAGCAGACAGTCCATTCCAACAAAAATCACTGTTCATGGAATCTTTGTACATGCCATGCAATTTAGGAAATGGTGTTGACATGGCTTGCTACGAGTTCCTTAAGTAGGGTCGATTAGATAAGACAGAAAAACAAATGGGAGAAAAGGGAATGTTGTTTCACAATTAGATCATATTACTGTAGGTCCATAGGTGATCAGTGATAACTAATAATGTCAGTCTTGCCAACCATTTTGAGCTATTATTATCTTACATAAATGCATCTAAATCAAAGTTACAGACTTCGGGGAAACAAAGGGTCAATTAGAATGTTTGGAGCTGTTATTATCTTATATAAATGCATCATTGAATGAAACATATGTTTTCAACTAAATCCCATATAAAATCATCGCAAAGAGATGCTCACCGTTTGATCATTTTGTTGACCATCAACGGAGAAGAGGATTTTAAGTGCAGTGCCAAGACCAAGGACCTGAAGCTTCCCCCAAAGTCGACATTTCTCACATCCGACACAATCCATCAATGCGCTGCAATGACAATGAAAAACTTAAGCAATAGTGACATAAATGAGATCTGATGGCATAAGGCTCTAAAAAAGAATCATATTTAAAGAAAACAGATAATTTTATGGCACATACCATATAAAATACTAAGCTATAAATATAGGTACCTAATGTTTCTGAATTGTTTTTGTATTTTCAGCTTCAGTTCAGGTCCACTTTGGCCTTTCCACAACTTCGCTTCATCAAATGGGACTGGGCATGCAACTTGAAGCTTGGGATTATAGAGTAGCTGTTTCACCAAGGATTGCGTCTTCAGATCCTCAATACGATTACCTGTGTCATATTCAGCATGTTCCAAGTAATCTGCAGCCTACATACATTGAAACAAGAGTTGATATTATTATCTACAGAAGATGAACAATATCACAGGTAATAAAGTTTTCCATAAATGAACTACTGTTTGGGAAATGCTTCTGTATGCCTACCAGTACAGGTAACATAAAGCTTTGCAGAGGACTTAAATCTTATACTCACCTTTGTCACAGCTCGGAGAACAAAGAGATATGTGAAGTACAAGTTTCTGACACGATCCGGGTATCTTAGGACCCGATCATACATTAATTGGGGATTTGGACCCCACTGAAACAGAAATTTTAGAAAGAAAAAAGGTTAGATCATTTAGTAAAGGCAAGCAAATGATTACGTCAATCGAAAGACTAGTTATCTTCATGATGCATCTAAGAGTGAAACAGGCAAGATTACCAGATCTTTTTCTGTGACGAGGTTACAGGGTATTTTTCTTTTAAGACCTCACAGCTGAGATTATGGACTATAGCAGAAAGTGACATATTATAGCAGAAAGTGACAATATGCTAACAAATTTCCAGGCATCATAAGAAGGTTTGCAACTTATATTTCTTTTCAAGATCCCTGGGTATAAAATAGATGGGGCATAGGACAATATTAAATCTTTCAGAAAGCATGGAAACAGTCTCTTGTCTACATCATATACGTATTAAAGAAAATGATGAACCAGAACTTGTACCGTCTGTGTACTTTCATCAAGGAGATAATCAGAAGCTATGTGGACAGAAATAGAAGAATGAAGACCAGATATCAACTTGTACAGAATTCTTTCTTCAGTGCATAGCTCTTCAGATGGATCTGGAAAACGAGTTATAAAGGAATACAATATTCTTAGACAAGAGTTGACAATGAATAAAATATTCTTATAATAAACACTAGTAACTCAAAGGAAGCTCGTCTTAAGTGTAATGAAACATACATCAGTGACAAGAAGTGTATAAACCGAAATATTCCTCGAAGGAGGAATAGCTAGTTTGTCCTTGTCAAACTAAGCAGACTAGCCAAATGAGTAAACCATGCAAACATTTTGACTTGCAACTTTGAAGCCCAACACTTGGCAAATGATACTTCCCCAAATGCACCAAAATCGACTTCAAAACAAACTCCCAAATGTACCAAATTCAAGTTGAAAACAGAACTAAGGTCACTAGAAGTTGATCTGTTAATCAATAGGCACCTAAAGTACAAAGGAGTGAAACGGGTATGGGAACAATGTCATAAAAAAAATGCAAGTGAACCCCAAGTTAAGATTAATTTGTTCACACAATAGTCTAAGTTCTAACCAAAGCTCTCCTGAAGAGATCCAGTTAAATCTTGTGCAAAAAGGCTGTCTTATAAGAAGCCTTAATCAAATCGCTTATAATTATGAACAAAAAAGTTTTAGTACATTCTTGATTCATTAGAAACAAGAACAGAAAAAAAATTAGTACGTTGGATATAGAGACAGAAACCCTACTTGCGGCAGAGAGAGAGAGAGAGAAGAAAAATCTTACATTTGGGACAGTTCTCTGCATACACAGCATCCCATATCCTTCTAGCTGACGGACCAGTGTAACCAGTATACCGTTCAGGATTCAGTTGAAGATTCACATATGTCATCTCAGCTGCAAATATAAATGTAAATCACTGAAAATGGCATAGAATATTTAAACAATAAAATAATGAATCCCTCAGAGTTATCCAAAATGAAGTAAGCATTCATCCTTGCATCTTACAAACTAAAATTTTCAAAGAAGAAACAACAGATACTGATAGGAATGACATTCAACTGCAAACATATCACAATCAGAACCTTTAACTTGGGGAGGAAAAGCAAGGATACACACCATTGTCAGTCTCATCGTCATGCGTCCAGGGATTATCTATTTCTGTCCAGCCTCTGAATGCCTTTTTATCTAGTGTGCGGTCAACAGCAGCTTCTGGCTTTCCCTCTTGACAGACAGGATTATCCGATGGAAGGCCATGATGGGGCTTCTTGAATAACTCAGGGAACTCACTATCTGGGCATTCACATACACTGCAATCACGCAGACGGCACATACCGTCATCTGGCCAGAAAGGGCAGTCACACCATAACTTAACCTAATACAAATTATTTTAACCAAGCGTCAGCTGAGATGCACATCAGAATAGCAGAGTAACAATTAAATTGCAACAAAACACAGATTAAACCGCAGAATCAACTTTAAAATTCGCCTAGCAGATTTCCTAAAATTTTAACAAACTTATCAAATTTATAGAAAGCATCCAACCTTGAAGTACCGAAAGAATGGCGTTTTGACGAGCTCTTGGAGTGATGGATTCAGAATTTCATTATTGAGATGGTCCACGGTCGCGTAATCACAACAACAATCCTCCACTATCCCACTATACTTGTGTGTTTCCTACGCAAATTATGAGGAGGTAAAAATCAAGCAGAAAAAAAAAAAAACCACAATCCCAATCATGACAACGAAGAAAATACAAAATTAAACCTCTTTTCCAAGAAATCCCATATTTCATAATTCAAGCAATACATCATTTTCATTGTACATCATAACAATCCCGTGTTACACATTTCAAGCGTTACGACATTTTCTTTTTATGAACTGATAAGAGTTTGACACAATGTGCCATCTTAATTTTAATATGAATAGGTACATGATCAAGTTCTAAACTTCTCATTTTAACAAACCGAACATGCAAGAAACCGTACCTGGGAACAATTGCAAGGCTTATTCGAGCGTCCAAACAGCGAGATGTTGGGGGCAGCTCCCGATGTCATTGCCACAGCAACAAAAATGGCGGTCAGAGCTCCAACCACCCAAACCCATCGCTTTGGTTTACCTTTTTGCCCTGCCATGAATGCAAGAAAAGGTGTACAAAATGCTTCGGAACTCCTGAAAACCTCCGGCCAAACGCCCTGCTTGGTTCCCAAGAGAATGAGAAGGAAAAATATTGAGCTTCGTGATCCCTGTAACTTAGCCAGTAAGGAAATTTATAGATGTGGTAAAATCAGTAGATTTAGCTTTAGTTGGAAAGATTAAAGCGGTAATCAAGAGCTATGGGCGTTGTTTTGATTATTGGTTTCTGCGAATTTGATTGGTTAAACGACGTGTTAGAGAAAATCAACGGCCGACTATGGGCAGGTGGGAATACTGAAGAATAAACCGGTGGAATTTGTAAGTGGGTTCAGAGAAAATCAACGGCCGACTATGGGCAGGTCAGCAGGTAGGAATACTGAAGAATAAACCGGTGGAATTTGTAAGTGGGCTCAGTATTTTTAGGCCCACTAATATGGGCCAGATCCGGCAACATTGGGCTTAATTTAGCATTTTTAATCGGTTGGCTGAGCTGGTATTAAAGCTCAAAGGTGCTGTGTAAACTGCACATGAGTCCATGAGGCCGTTCTTTTTCTCATTAGATCGACATCAGAAAACTAGGAAGCATATTTTTGTTATAGACATAGAATGAAAATATCCTTACAATATTTTTTAGATAAATCTATATTTTGGAGTCTTGAAATAAAAATAAGAGGAAATAAATATGGGTGATATTTTCATTTATGAATCCATAGTTTCGGTATAAAAATAGAAGGGTATAAAAATCTTCCCCCGATTTCCACGATATCAATTTTATATAAAAGTTATTTGGTACTTAATTTTTTTCCAAAATTTCATTCAAAATTTCAAGTTTTGGTATAATTAAATTTCCAACATGTTTTATTGAGCGTACACGATATCAATATATATATATATATCGAAACATTGACCGATATTTTCATAAATTTGATTGTTGATAATTTCATGAAAAACAATATTTTCATTCTTGGTTATAAATCAATCATTAGGGATGATATCGACATAGCTATATTCCTGTTTGGAAGTTGTATTTAAAATTGTTTACATACATTAATAAATATAAATATCATTAGATCGTAATATCGTTAATTATGAGTCAGCAAAAAAACTTTCGTATGTTATAAGGGGAATATTAATTTCACTTCAAGATGTAAGATTTGATGAACTCTTTTTTGTGCTAGTCAAGAAGAAATTTTATATATTCACAATGATATGTGATGAGTTTGAATTTGGTCAATGGATATATATGGATCAAACTGTATGAAGGCCAAGACACAAAACTGTAAAAGCTTCACTCACATCACATGTACTACTCTATTCCAGTAAATGGCAAACATCATGGTCAAATTTCATATCGAAATTTGTTGGTCCGACTGTTTGATATCTCATGTGTTTGAGTTTGATGATCACATTGTAATCATTTTTGTAGTGCGGCGTCTGTCTGCAAATCTCAGTCGTACAAACTGCCACTAGAGGCCATACAGCCACGGAGCCACCTTCTTCTCTCTAGCTAGCTCTTACTCATGTTGTCTGCTCTTTTCTGACCTAGAATTAATAACTCGATCCACACTGCCCTAGCTCCATCTCCATGACTCCATATATGATAAACCCAATTAAGCTAAACGCGCAGGCGGCTCTTTAATAATAATTTGTTTCACCAAAATAAAAAATACACATTAATTGCTAGCTACCTATTTATTTAGTTAGTGTAGTATTGTAAACTGGTAGTGGAATATATACGATCGAGTACATACATATATATATATATATATGTACGTATGTGCCCTGATAAAAATAAATAAGTCCAGAAATTCTTGTGTGTCTCATTGTTTTCCTATAAGCTCTCTTCTAATCTGACATGGTTTCAGTATTTTCATATTCAATAGTACTTTTTTTGTTGAAAGGATCAAGAGTAAGATGATAAATATTATATATACGTACCATCACTTAGGAGGAATTATTTGTAGTACTTGTTCTTCGATGTTTTCATTTTTATGCACTAATTTTTATATTAATTTGGACTTGTAAATTAATGTACAGGTCGGAACTTAAAATTTTAAGAAAATGAAATTTAGATGTCTCAATGTTTAAATTTTATTGTATTTTTTTTAATTACCCAATTAATTAATAAATTTCAACTCCATCATTTTATAAATTCTTGAAATTGTACTTTCTTTAGACTCGATCATATATATCATGTATTGTTGATATACAGTTATATATATATATATATATATATATATATATATCTTTCAAATTAATGTACTACGCTTTTGGCCGTAATTGGTAATGAATTTTGAGCCTTTTTAATTTAGTTTTTGGCTGGTGTGATAAATTTGTAAGCCGGCCTAGCCTGGAGATCAGATGCAGTACTATTCGCATGGCATATATGGTGGTGGACAAGCCCCAGAACCCTGTCGGTCATGGGTGACGTGTCATGCCCTTTGAATTTATTCCACATATATGATATATATATATATATATATCTCACCGGGACCATATATATTTCAAGCAGGCACCATGCAAATGCAAATTCAGGAACACTGTCATGCATGTTTCCGGCCTCTCTAGGCCGTGAAACATATATATATATATATATACACATAATAATCTCACAAAATCAAGCCTAAAAAATTATAAAAACAAAGGTGTTTCTAGTAATTAAAAGCTTTAATATATATATATATATTATATAAAACACATCCAATGTTAATTGCTTAAACAAATTAAGACTTGAGAAAATATCTGATGATATTTATGGTTATTGTAACTTCTAATTCATATTCAGTAATTGTGATCGGATATTGATGATATGAAGTAGCTTAAAGGCTAAATGCATAGCATAGCCTGGACAACCACCACGCAATTACGAACATATATAATACACAAAAATTATCCCACGCCCTAATAAACCCTAGAAATATTAAGACAATATTAATTCATATATATATGAAACCTAAGTACTTAAAATTAAGACGTAAACCCGACAACATTAATCCATTCAAACCGTGTTTTATGATTCAGTACGTTGATATCCATGATCAGAGCCAGAGGGCACCGCAGTCTTTGAGGAGAGGAACAAGTGTGCCGTTGATGTGGCAAGCCATGAGATTCTCCACGCCTCCGAGGAACCTCCCCCCGATAAACACCGCCGGGATCGGTTTCTGGCCGTCCACCGCGAGCTCATGGAGCACGGCCTGTATGTCAGGGCCAGCCACGTGTTCGTCCAGCTCAACGATGGTGGGGCCAACGCCGAGGCTGAAGAGGAGGCGCTTGGCGACGGTGCACATGCAGCAGCCACTCAAACTGAACACCACCACGGCGTTGCAAGCCCCGAGCTTCCTCACCATCTCATACGGACTCCTCATCATCATCGGACTCTTGATGTTCTCAGCTAGCTTCTTCCCCGCGGCCGTCGTCTCAGCCACCAACTTGATGGGGTCCATTCCAATCCCTGCCGATTTCTTCGCAACCTGCATTTTTCGGTGTGTTTTTCTTTTTCACGTTGAGACTAGAGATCGAGGGAGCGGCTGAGAAATGAGAAAAACAGATGGAAATTCAAAGGAAGAAACAGCTTGAGAAATAAGTAGTTAGGGCAACTTCATCAATAAGTGTACGGATTTACAGACCTTGCCTCCTTGAGCTTCTTGATTATTATTATGACGATGATCTATGTATATATAGGGTACCTTAAAATTGAGAGCTTTTTTTTAAGGGCAGTGCTTCTTTGACGTGCGACTGAGACAACGCAGAAGGGCACTTGATCCCAGTAAAAATACACACACAGAGAGAAGATAGGGTAAGGGTGGTGGTTTGTCTATTGGGTTTGATGGGGTTTTAAAGGGGTATACATCGCATCCATGATTGATTATATACCGTACACGCGTCAGTCAAAGTAGTAAAAACCCAAAACATATGTCATGGATGATCTCTGTCCTCTTCCTCTTTTATTCTCAAAAAAATAATAATAATAAATAAATAAAACTGAAAAGGGTTATAGGGGCCCACGTTAGGAGAAACCGAAGAATTAAAGCTAGAGATAGAGGAGGAAAAATAAATAAAATCCCAACAGTAATTCAAAGCTTGTTTGGTCACACAAATATAGTTGGAATCAAGGCAAGCTGCAAATGAAGGAGATAAAATAATTAAAGATATATATAGTTTTGTGTGGGAGATTTCATCACATGATTACTCATATGAATTAATGGACGTACCTAAAACATAACAGATTTGTTTGAGAAAAATTATGGAATTAGCTATAGATCGTTTGAATTGGACGAGTACCTAAATTTAAGGTATTTTAAGGCAATTTAAAATGAAAGACATTTTATTTTGAAAATGTAATATGACAACTTAAGTCAATAAATCATGCTCGGGGTCAAAGTATAATAATTAATCATGCTCGCAATGATAAAAAACGTAGGAAACGTGCAAGTAAAATAGTAACGATAAAACGCAGTTCTAGAAAAAGATCCACTCAATCTTAGTCAGAATTTAAACAACCGGACGGCCAAGCCAACAAAAGCTCCAGCAATCCAAATCCTAGCCGAAGTAGCCCTGAAGTTCACTATTAAAGTTTATTAAAAAGAAACTAGAATCCCGAGAATAGGTGGCCCCAAAACGACCTGAAAACGGATTTCCTAAGTGTTTACAAGTGTAACAATGAGTTGTGAGTGCTCAAAACATCCCAAAAATTCTACTACGCATTGTCACACGTCCGGAAAATTAGTTTTTTTTTTATGGAAAGATTTGGAGTTTGTGCTTAATATATAAACCGAGTATAAATTAGATAGGATATTGTATAAATAGTGTGATCAAACCATTTCACCTAACATTTATAATAAAAAAATAAATAGAAAACTAAGTAATTGTAGTTTCTTTATGAGAATAATGAAAAGAGGGAGTTAAGATTAAGAGTTGAAGGACTGGAGGAGGGAGGGTGTACTGTGTAGTGTACGAGTACCATATATACTACTATTGGTAGCTGCATTTCTGCATTTGCTTAGTCACGCTCGATCTGTTTCTGGCTTTAAAGTTTGAACGCGTGAGCTGCCTCGTACGGATTTTTTCAACGACCACTTGCTACTTTGCTAGCTAGGGTTTCGAGTCTTTGGAATTGAACCCTGTGTATATATTTACAACACTTAATGAATGTTTTTGTTTGTGCATTAATTAATAGGCTGGCAACACATAAAATATTATGAATTCCGTTTCTATCAAGTTTTCCAAATTCTCCCAAACAACGAGTTCATTGTTCATACATTATTTTGCACCTACAAATCTGCCTACATATTCATATCTCTCATTTACTTTTCTTGTACATGCACCATTTAAATTAAGACCGGCCCAATTACATTTGTCATCACTATTCCTATGGTGATCGGAGGATCAGTACTTAAACTTCGGTCTCAAATGACTATATATAGCTCCCTTAAAACTTTCAATATTTGAAACAACAAATTTAGATAATTATTAGGAAAAATATTGCAATTTCAATACCTTGGCTTCACCAAAACATATGTAGCTTACTGGCTTAGTACCTCTAAATGATAAGTTGGATCCATCCCTGCTGATCGAGTGTTGATACCTTAAATTGACTCATGTGGTGAAAGATTGAGTCATGCATTCATTTTTGTTTAAAAAAAAAATATGGAACCCAATTTATGTGCTTGCAGACGATTTGACTGATTTTATTCCGACCACGACATTTGCACATTAATTTAGATGTTAGGGTTTCGGCTTTGTGACGGTGGAAGTCACTTCTTCCTTACTAGAGGAACGAGATGATCGAATGACTGTCATTGGTTTAATCTGTATCTCGAACGAGCAAGCATTTGAACTGGCGTTTTAGGATTCGAAAGCTATAATTCAGACTTTTTTAGTACGAGACTAGATCAGAAATTAATTAAGTAATAATATTATATTGGACTATTATATACACACGATGACTTACATGTGTATACCTTAGGAATTAGAATACAAATACAACATATTAATGTTACATATACAAATGGAACTGAGATCGAAACCCTAAAAAAACATCAAACTTAAACGTCAAAATCCGAAATAAAACAAACCCATTTGAGAGAACCTCAATGTGAATTAGCTAATTTAGCTTTCAAGAATCAAGATATTGGAATATTCAATGTAGTCCTCACATTCCCAACCATGCAAGCAAAAAACTGCAAAATGGGCCGAAAACAAGCCTCTATGGGGCTCCTAACATAAGAGTACCAGCGCCAACCAGCCCTAAACCTTCCCCAAAAGCTCACGATGAAGTTCGGGTTCCGACTGCTGGCCAATAGGGCAGCTGACTGGACATACGCTGATGCTGCCCGCTTCACCAGCTGGTTTCGAATCGTGATGTTCGAAGGATCGAATTCGAAGTCATTTTCCTGATCAGGAACTGTGTTGCTGTATTGAGGTGAGTTCAATATGATGTCCTTCAAACTTGTGTACCTATGCTTATCATCTTCGGCCTCAAGGTCCACTCTGCTATTTGTCGATGAGTTTCTGCGTAGGATTAGAGAAGGTAAGTTTTCTATGGTTTGAAACTCCGTGTCCATTATCATTACAAGGCATGAGAGGCTATCGGTGATGATGTGGTTTTGTATGTTACAATTGTAGGCATTTTAAAAAGTCAAGGGGTTTGGGTTTCGGAGGAAATCTTAATAGGTTTTGTGTGGATCGATCAATTTGGTTTCACAAAAACCTAATGCCGCTATGTAGTTTTGTTCATTGGTTATATTGGTAGATTTTAGGGGTGCATTTTATACGGGCTTCCTTCGATCTAGGACAGTTGACCCGGAGAAGGCTAATATAAATATTGTATATGTGTTTTGTGGCCAATTATATATAAGGATTGGTTTTATTTAACTTATTGCTTACGGTTTGTGATTGATGGTGCTAAATTGGTGTTATTTCTTGCAAGTTTATCATCTTAATTTGTGTTACACCCTTCTATATATATACACACACATATAATATATATATATATATCTGAGATTTGTATACATGTTCTCTGACGGGTTTTAAATAATTTCTCTTTGTTTTTTATAGTGTTTCCTTTTATATTTTACACTTATCCTTAGAGGGGGGGGGGAAAAAAAAAAAGTGAATTGGGCAATTGCTTTCGGAGAGGATGGAAACTTGCAACACGAAAGGTAAGGCCTTTCTTTTGAAATGGCTCCAAAATTGTTTGATGGGTTTTTAAACAAATGTCGACAAAATTATGTAGTCTCACTAATGGACCTGTAACCTTCCTCCATCTTCCTATTGCTCGATCTTCTCTACGACGCATCCAGACAACGCATAGATGAGCAAGATCAAAGGGGTCTTCTCTGGAAATGTAGTCCTCACACTTCGATCAATAATTCATGTCTTTTTATATTTTTTTATATTTTGAGGATATACGAATAAAAACAAGTTAGATTGCAATGGCTTAACAATAAACATGGGAATGTAAATAATTTTGATGATTAGGTTCGACATTTGTCAAGAAGACATGTCATTTGATCAAAGTGATGAGAAATAACACCATAGCATAATGACATTTTCTTACAAATTTAGATATTAATATACAAGAAATTCTAGTGATCCTTTAATTAATATCTTCTTTTTAACAAATCAACAAAAAATTTGTAGTGGGCTTGAGAGTGAGTTTCTAAATTTTTTTTTATTTGTATTGGATTTACCACATTTAGATAAAAGGTCCAACACTCCAAAATAGATTTGGGGGCTTCAGTTTGTCTTGAGAAAGTTGGTGATTGGTAAATGATGGACATTGGACAGCGGTAGCATTAATTGTTTTTAAGAAGAACTTATTCAAAATGATGTAGTTTTAAGTAAATTTTTATTAAACAAAACAATTTGCAGAACCACCCATCTTCGTCCTCTCGATGCAGGTGTTCTTCAAGACCAAAAAAAAAACTCAGATTTCTTATGAATAAAGGGAAAAAAATTCAGGTTTTAGGGGTCAAGATACATCTCTTAAGCAGTTGTGGATCCAGAAATGTTTTTCCAAGGGGTCAACTTACAAAATTATACCCTTCAAGTCTTCAACTACTTAAGTTCTTCTCTAAACATTATTGAATCCGCCACTGCTTAAAGAGATGTACCTTGACTCCCTAAAGCCTGAGTTTTTAGTTCTACTTGATGTTATCATTTATCACAGGAGATACTAAATGCAATGAATTATGTCATCTATTGTGTTATCATTTACCACAGGAAGATACTAAATGCAGTGAATTATGTCATCTATTTGTTTTTTATTTGGCTCATTCAGGTTATAATTCATGATCATTTTAACGTATCAAAATATCATAATATTTGAAAATATTTGCTGGAGGGCCGGGATTGAAACACATTCTTAATAATTACTGTCATTTGCAAACAAAGTTTTATGTTTATTGTTGCGTTTGATTATAATATATAGACTTTGATCGATTCTCAGTTTGTTTACTATTTTGATTAACTCCATGTGTTGGAATTTCTTTGAAAATAAAATTCGATATTTTGGGCATGAAACACGTGAAATAATATGCGCATATTAGTGACTAAAATAGCTTATTGTTGTAATTTGAAATCAATTAGAAAAAAAAATTAAAAATTGTCCTTAAATTGGTAGCATACCTAGACACAACGACGTACTGTACAATAAAGGGAAAAAAAATTATTGGACAAATAATATTTTTATTAAATAGGGTAAACAATTACAAAAGCAGCCAAAACCCAATAACAAAAAACTTTAGGAGAACATAAGAAAAACACATAGATAACACTAAGCCCAGATGCATTAAGTAAGTCCAAAACATAAAACTTAAAAAGCCCCAAAAAAATCTCTAAATCTAAAAATTGGATAGTCTTCATCATTTCAAATGCAACCATACCCAGCCGCTCAAAGCGCCCCTCACCTACAAACAAACCACCGCTATAATCGATAATAGTGAAGATGATACTGAAAAAGATAGTAGAAAATTGGGATGAGCAAGCCAACAGCAAAATAAACGCTCTTATAATTCATTCATCGAGTGCATAATGAATTTTGAAAGCAACCCAAATAATTTAGGTTGAGAGGCAGAGATCAATTATGGAAAGTCTGAAGAGGCGGAGCAACGAAAGCCACTAGAAAAGATTGAGGCAAGATAGATGAAATTTGATGTGGAGATGAGATTATAGATATGTGGAGATGAGATTATAGATATGGGGAGATGCTGGAAATCTCCATACAAAGATAAGCAAAGTCTCCACGAAGGGAGGGGGAGGAAAAAAAACAAAAATTAATGTGAAAGAATTATTTATACCAAAAACAATGATATGAAGACTAACGAGCCAACAGTACTTTGTAGCCCTTGTTTATTTTACTTTCCTCAAAGAAAAAGGCCGACAGTAACAGCCCAATAAGAGGTAGTGGGCCCAATTTGAGTTGGCTAAAACTACGTAATCCGACCATGGTCCATGGGAAGGCTGTGAGCCTGTGAGCTATCAAATTCAATTCCAAAATAAAAAAAACTGATGAAGTTGGTTAATTCATCCCACATTTATATAGTAGAAGATAAAACACAACGTGGAAGTAAAAATGACAGTGGAGTGAAGTTACTGAAGCAAGAGCAAGAGTGTAGACTGTAGAGTTGCAGGTCAAATTCAAGAAAAGCCCGTAGCTTTTACCCCAACAGGATTGTTGTATCCGTACGATGCACCTTCCCATTTGAGTCTTTGACTTCTTATTGCCTCATAGGTCAAGGTCACCCCACCATTTTCATATACACAAAACAAATCGTCGCGTAATGTTATTAATATATATTCTATAATTATATAAATAAATAAATAGAGAACTTTTTTAGGAAGAAAATAAAAATATAATGCACGACTACAGAGAAAATAATTACGACTAAACATATCTAAATACCAGAGCAGCCGGACATGAGTTTTGTAACTCAATTGTGCGTATATTTATTTTTCATGACGGGAGTTTTTTAGTCGAAATTAAATCAATATTAATAGAGAATTATATTAAACTGGAGATGGAGTCATGGAGCCACGTACTCGTAATTATAATATCTTAGCTACATATATTAAATTGGAGAAAATATCTTAGCTAGGTTGACAGTCGTGAGACTGAAGTAGAAAGGATAATTTATATACATTAATTAGTTAAATTATATAAAAAAAATTATATTATGCTACTACTTTATATATACTAGTTTATATATACAGTTGTTTTCAACGGATTCTCCATTTAAAATCATTGTATATCTAAAATAAATTATGATTAAAATATCAAAATAAAATAGACATGCGTACAATTTTGGAAATTAAAAAAAAATTAACTATAATACAAATTATGTACGTTTATATGAAAATATCACTATAATTTATATATATATATATATGAGTGCATTAAGAAGTCTAAATTGTATTTTCAAATTGAATGTGTGTGGAACTCGAAAACACCGGAAAATTGTGAAGCTGTCATGTGGCCCATAATTCCTGAAATGACCAAATTATCTCTGACAATAATACAAATGACTTGTAGATACCCACACATTAAATAATCTATTTACCAGCTAAATACGTTATTTAATCGGATTAAAAGTCTCCGTAATATTAATATTCTCCCCGATAATTAATTGTCATTATTCTTAATAACAGACAATTAAATATTGATATTAAATCACAATAATTATCATTATTATCATAATGAGCCATTATTATAATTATTAAATAATATATTTTATTATAAATATATTATTTATTAATTACAAATTCAACCGACCAATCAGGACGCTCTGAGGCTCCCAATGATCTCCTATAAATAGCTGAGCTCATTTCACTTTTCAGGTAATTCTGTTCAACGCTACTTAAACTCTTGAGATTTCTCTTTCGAAGCTGCCTTAAACATTGGAGCGTTCTTGGTCGAACACCCCCCGAGTCTCGATCATTAAACGAACAATAGCTTACTGTTTACTTGTTTGCAGGAATTCTTGAGTCTTTAAGTTTAAAGGATGAATTTTGGTTCAACCATGTGAATCTCAAATTATATAATTCAATTTAATTATATAATCATTCTTATTTATTAACAATTTTTTAATTAATTAAAATATATTTATATATATTACATTAAAATATACAAGATTCAGTCAGAGTCTAGGACCCTCCTGGGCCTATGCTAGTTCTGTCCATGAATATAAATTATATAATAATAAAGTATAATCTGTCTTAATTTATTTATATCTAAACATTAAATTCAGTATTAAACCACCGACAACTTGTAATTAAGTTGCTGCTTTCACTTGCACATCACATCTTTCTCAATTTGGAAACTTCTTCTGGAAAATTCCGATTGTATTATTAAAGATATGTTGTTTCCTTTTGTATTATTAAAAATAATCTCTATATCGATGACAAGGACTTGCCATTTGCATTATCTTGACGTTTATTTTGTTAATACAGAAGACAAGAATCATTAGTTCCATTAAGAGGGCCAGCGGGCGAACGAATATCCCTTGTGAAAATGAGGTTCTCAATTTGAAATTTAAGATTAATGATTACGATTTTTTTTTCCCTAAAACTCTCATTGAAAAAATATGAAAACAAAAAATATGTACATGTAATCCCCATAAAAAAAAAGAGAAAAAAAAAAAAAGAGCGAGGTGCATTAGTGGGTACTATGGCACATGGATATATATTAATATTAAGATTATAAGAAGAGAATATAATGATCTTGCACGTTAATTACTTAATTATAGTGAAGATGCTTGTGCGTGTGCATCATTCAGCATGTTTGTAAGACTAAGTACAGATAATTCTTCGTTCTAAAAAGCCTGGCAGTGGCGTATGGTGCATACCCCATCAAACTAAAGGAGCTTTTCTTTTCATGGTGGCTTGTACGTTAATTACTTAACTATCCGTTAATGATCGATTGTTTTTTCTCACAAAGCCTTGTATATGATTTTTATTTTAAGAGTAATTTGACTTCATCAATGGTATTTGATACGTACTTATCCTGACTTTTTACAGTAATTGAAACAAAAGCCATCATAATAAGTAGCTAGCGCAACGATGTTCCAAAGGGAAAAAAAAAAAAAAAGTGAGGAGAAAAACTCTCAAGAAAAGGTAATAAAAAAGTATAAAGATGGGAAGATAGAGAGAAAGAAAAGCAGATGCGGATCAGAAGAGGAGCAGAGAAGTAAGATGAAGATGATGATGGTTCGCGAAGACCGTGACACGTGCTGTGGTCTCTGCTGCTGCTGCTGCTGCTGAATGCTGATCCACTCATCATCGATTTCTCTCAGATCAAAAAAATCATCGATTTCTCGGCCAAAGCATATATAATTGTTGCGTTACACCATTGACACGTGCCTCTGCCTCCTTTCCTTCGTCTCGAGCGTGTCACCAACTCTGTCACACACAAACCCAACTCACCTTTTACCTTCATCTCTCTCTCTCTCTGGGCGCTCTCCGTCCCCCCTAATTAATATCTCTTTGGAGTTTGGCTCTTTGCACTTTGCGTTGATTAACTCAACACAAACCCACACACAACCATTCTTCTTTCTCCCACAATGCCTTTAGCCTATTTTACCATTGACCAAACAAAAAATATTACCGTTTTCTTCTCTCGTACTTCTACTAGTCTAATACATTATTATCCAAATTATATATGTGTTATCTTACAAATTATATTTCGAATTTCGAATATAGAAAGAATATATGGTCATTACATTTGTTTTGTCATTTTTTTAAATTTTTTTTTATTTATATATGTATATATCTTACATAACTCTATTTTTAAGATATTAACTAAAAAAATTAACCATTCAATCATCTACTTGGAATTATATTTGTAGTGCGGAAAATGGGTTCTTTTGGGGGATTAGATGAATGCTGGCTTCTTTTTATCCGGCAAGTGATTCAGCATCGAACTTTGAGAACACGCCCTCTTAATTAATCAAGTTTTAATTGTTACTTAATTAATTTAATCTAATCATCTACTTGGAATTTCGTTTTCGATAATCACTGTTGGATGCTGTACATACTGATCCCATCCTGGTAAGTCATGTCACGCTCTCCACAACTTCCCAACTGTGCACAATTTCCTTATTTTTCACAAACTATTTAATAAACAGTTCGTAATTGAAATTTGATTAATCTATAATTTGCTCAACCTATTTGAATTACTTGATTTTCTAATTTTATAAATTTATGTTATATATCTTAACAAATTGATACATCATATAAAATACTATCAATATATCATGATATCAGAATTTTAAAATTTTAATTATGGAAAAATTTTAGGGACGGTGGCAACAATTTGTTAAGTTTAGGGACGGTGGCAACAATTTATGGACGGTGGCAACAATTTTCCGTTATAATTATTAATATATATATAGTAAATAGGTAGATATATTATTTAGTGACATATATATTTATTAAATGAAGTTAATATTTCATTATATAGGTTAACGAGTTGACTGAAAATTCACCCGTTTATTAAATGTGTCATAACAAGTATACCGGAAATGGCTCAAAATTTTAATCGTATAAGTTGACCAAGATAAATTTCGTGCGGATTTCAAGTCGTTTATCAAGTAGTGTCGAAAATTGCTACCTTTACCTACGCTGTTAGAGTTGCAATAATTTTTTTAAAAATTTATAAAGATGCTAAATTTAAAATTATTATTTTTATTAAAGCTATAAATATGAACAAAATTACCATAAATTGTTGGACCTTAAAATGTAGCATGAACCCATATTCTTGTTTTTTATTTTTTTTTTCTTGTTGAGTGAATCCTAATTAATTAACCATTGGTTTCCGACATAAGAAAAGCATATATGTAACACTGTGTGATTCCATTTGAATCATGGGAAATTAATTAAAGAATAGTTGTTTCAGTATTCTGTATTGTTCTTGCCATTACCATGGCAATGTTATGAATTATGGTGATTTTCGTAACCTCTATTGTTCATATATGCTCTTGCTCATGATCATTACTTTGACGAGACCCTCCATTTCATTATCAGTTGTTGATATCATATCCGTCTAGACCGACCGGAGGCCTAATTCTCTGTCAAACACCGCGTCGGTCCAAACCGACCAAAAGGCTCAACCTTTTGTCAAATACCAGGAGGCCCAGCACCTCTGTCCCAACACAGCCCCACAAGCCCAAAGGCCCAAGCCCACCCAGACAAACAAACCATAGTAGGACTTTGACAATGCATACAGATGGACATACCCCACCTTCCATGTGGTGGTCCCACAATAATTGACGTTTGTCTCATATCGAAAGAATATATTTATTACACGCATCATATTCATACAAAAAGGATCTATCGGTTCTGTAAAGGTAAGACACTTTTGGATTATTCACTATGACTCTACAATATACTATTCACCACTCCCTTCATACAATAGACCAACCACTACTTGGGCGTCAGAATACCTTTGGGTCGATACGACACCGGTGGCTATACGTTGGCCGACCAACCGGTTTCCTTCTTTTGCAGGTCTGTTAGACACGAGGCTGAACAATACTCGCTCCCTAAATTAGCACATTTTGTGTACCAAAATCAATAAAAATTACACAACAGGCATCTAGTTACTTTAAGAAGTCAATAGTACTCCCACCGTTTACTCACGTTTCAAATTAATTTATAATTTATTTAATCAATGAATTTCTCAATTCTCATCAAATGTATAATAAAATTACATTATGGTTCACAGTTTTAATTAAAATGAAACTTAAAATTATCAAATTACATTAGGTAAAATACTCAAACCTTGCGGATAATAATAGTGCCATGAAATGAAAGAAAAATTGCACGCACTTTATGTTTTATAACATATCTTTCTCCTTCTTATTAAAAAGAAGTAGATATAGTGTATACATATACTTACATTCCACCTCTAATAATATTTTATTGTACCACTATTTTGGTTTATTTAATAATATGTACACATATTTTATAATTAGACTCTCGTTCAATTTTTAAATTATTATTTAAAATAATTTATATAAAAAATTAACTATATTGAATATTATTTAGTATTTCATATCTATAAATTTTAATAGATGATTATAATAAGGATCGATCTTGTTATCATTATTATTTAATTATTCTGAACATATGAGTAACTAAATAACCTTTAATATATTAATTTTTTTAGAAATAATCTTAAAAAGATATTTAAAAGATTAACAATTTTAATTATATATGATATATATATATATATAATTTTACATATTGAAATGAGGATACGAATATTATCGAAGAATGCAAGTCTTAATATATTATCCATAAATGATAAAACAATATGTTAGATGTTAAACTAAAATATATCAAGTAATTATTAAATGATATGACATGGCAATCTGATTTTTTTTTAAATATTATTTAAAAAATTAAATTTGTAAGATGCCCATTTAATATTGCAACAACACTAGAAGCTAGTTATGAGTCCAAAGGAAGTGACGCTTTTTGACTTTAACCTTCAGCATAAATCCATAAGTAAATCCAATAATAATAATTGTGCTTATAATATTCATGGGTGTAGAATATAATATAATCCAAGTATTCGAGTTTCTTCTAGAAAAACAAAAAAAAAGTAGTCGGGTATATGGTATTGACTTATAATTTTATTATTATGGTAACTTGATTTTAATGGTATATTTATACCTTTTATGATATGATATTATGTGATATTAATTTTGATAAAAAAAAAATTAGTATATCAAGCCATACAAGACAGAGACAATATGTGATACAAATTTCTCAATATTTTCTTAAATCCACAAGATTCATTTGTAACTCCCTATCCAATTAAAGTAAAACACGTGTCTATAACAATTTTTATAATACTAATCTTGATTCTGTCTAATCAATCTCGTGCTTTCTCTGAAATGTGCTCATCCATCGAGAATTTGATAGTGTATTTTTATATAAATTGGGCAATTTACAATCTCATAAATATATTAAAATATTATTTATCATGATAATTTAAAATTCGAATATATTTATTTCACCATGTTGAAAAAATATTGGATACTTATAAATATATCTAATTTGTTACTCCAATTTATAAGTTAATTCACTATAATAAATAGAGACAAATTTTTTTTTTTTTTATTGTTTGTCAAATTATATCATTCTTTTTAGCTCGTTATTTTTTAAATAATTTTAGATGTGTCGTTACATATTATATTTATATACCTACCAATATCCGATTCTAGACTTACAGGTAAATTAAATAATATTACCTACTTAATTCCTCTGTATAAATAAGATACCTATATATATATATATATAAATTCTAATTGTATCATAATAGATATTTTTTTTAACATACCTTTCTCAAAAGAAAATAAAATAAACAAGTTTTTATTAATTTATCTACGAAAGTAATAAGATAAACAATGTAACTCTCCGACTCTTCAAATGTTATCCAATAAAACAAATATAAAATAAATCTTTTAAAATTAGTTAGAATTATTTTAATTTAATTAATTTTGAAAAATAAATATAAAATAATAATATTTAAAATTTGAAAATTTCTCATCCGTATCTGAAAAAATGGTATTTAAAAACTTAAAAAAACAAAACCATAAAAAGAACACAGTAAAAATCTAAAAATAATAATAATAAGTGGACCATTTTATATTTTAAGTGGACTAATTTCTAAGTTATACTTAAAAATTGGACTAATTGATAATTAATACAAAAAACAACCTTTTAAAAATAACCATAACATTATTTTGCTAGAATATATACCAACGCAAACCTCCATATATATTTAGATATAATGCATTACATTTCATAAAATCTAGATAATTAAAATAATCTAATAACGTAAATGAAGGTAAATGAATACGCCCATATGCATACGATGTGCTTCTTATTTGCTTAAATATTGAAGGTAAATGAATTATGCATGTTCATTTGATACATGCTATATATATTGACCAAGAAAAATGAATGTATGTTGCTCTTTTTATTTCATCCATACTACATCGATTAGAATTGATATATTTACGAATGATTAAGACAAATGTGTTTCTTAGTCACATTTTACACACACTATTGATTAGAGCATATATACGTACAATGTTCTTCTTATCTACTCGAACAACAACCAGATACAAATTTGCTTCATGTTTTCATTGGACGTAAGTTATATTGATAAGAACATATATATATATGTACATAATGCTCTTCTTATTGATAAGAACATACACATACATGTACAACGTACAACTAGATACAGATGTGGTTCATGTTTTCATTGGACGTAAGGTATATTGATAAGAACATATATATATATATACATATACATGTACATGATACCCTTTTCCATAGTCCATACTCACTCAAATTCATTTGAATTTCGTGCAGAACTGTTGCTGCTACATATATTGTTTTCCAGCAAAGAGAAGGTACAAGGTGGGTTTGTGCTGCTGCTTGATGGCGCATGGAATGCTGCCACCTTGTATGTGATTCGAGTATAATATAATAAGAATGGGTAGGAAAGTGAAATCATGACCCGTGTCAAGTCTCAACTCTCGAAGTCTCAGCTAATAATTAAGTAATTTAAATGCCCCTTAAAGTCATTGCTTTGCTTTAACATACCATGAACTAAAGAATTAATTAATTAATTAAACCCCAAAAAGACCCTCTATTTTTAAGTGTGTGATTAGTTGGGAGGGTGACGAGTTAGTTCTGAACTCGACATTTGGGTGGTGGGAAAGTCCTTTATTTCTTGCTTTGGGGAACTTGTTAGTGCTATCCTTTTTGTCATCATTAACATTAACCTTCATGCTTAACTCACAATTACAATGTTACCATTGACTAAACTGGGGTTCTTATAAAATAAAAAAATTAAACATGTTGGTAAACTGTTTTTTTTTTTTCATAACATCGAACAAAGAAGTATATGTAATTCATAAAAAATACAAAAAAATTGAGCTATGTCACGATCTGACTTCCTTAACATGATATTGTCTGCTTTGGGCTATACCCTCACGGTTTTGTTTTGGGGAACTCACATGCAATTTATCAATGGGTCACCTATCCTAGGACTCCAGCCCAATCTCATTTAAGTTTGGAGTTCCAACCAAATCTAAAGCCAGTGAGTTCTCTAAATGCTTCGTAATAGGAAAATACTTAGCCACACATATAAGATACTTCACTTTTTCCTCCCCGAGTGATGTGGGATTGCTCACCGGTCTTGCTTTCCCAAGCTCACCGGTCTTGCTTCCCAAGCTCATGCGTCTTGTTCACCGTTCTTTCTTCCCAAACTTACGAGTCTTGCTCATTGATCTTACTTCCGAAACTTACGGGTTTTACAATCTATTATTGACTTATGATCCTAATAAAGGAAACGAGCTTTATAGGGGGGATTTGACTGAGTCGCACCCATTATAAGATAATAGTAGGATCATGAGATTCAACTAGAATTGGATCTAAATTGCATGATTTCTAACGTGGAAATAGCCACACACATATTACTGATTTCATTTATTGAATGTGAAATGTCATCAATGAGAAATGTCATTTTCTCATTTTGACAGTGTCTACTAGATTCTGAATGATTTCAAATTATGCATCAGATTCTTATATAACAAAGTAGCTGTGTTTAGTACATTGCATAGGAGTGATATAGGTTCATATAATTGATTGCTGAAACCTTTTTACCACCAAAAGAAAAATGCTTTACAATAAGAGCTGTAATCGCATGTAGCCATGTACCAATCCTTGGAATAGGCTTACATGTAGAGTGTAAGTATTTATTTTAGTTTTAAGCGTACCAAATCAACAACAAGCATTCAAGTAACTGAGGCTGATGAATCCACATGCAACCTTTCCAGTTTTACTGCAGAATCACGATGGATTTTTACAAAATTCAGATCTTTTTGTGTGTACAAAATTTTGTTGAGCTGCATGAGAACTTGTTTCTATTAAGATGACAGCTAATGTCAGTGGTAGCTGAAAACCAAGGCATTATTGATACATGAGCAACAGCAATAGCCTAGCTCTATATAAAGTAGCCAGCAGTAAAGAAAACCCTCTAGATTTTCTTTGCTTTATTTTAACTGGGGGATCTTTGCAACCCTCATTTTGTAGGGTTTCACTCATAACATGGGAGGCACCTCAATAATGGGAAGCCATGTTAGCACCTGGCTTGAGCTTATTTAGCAGAAATCTTAAATAAAAAAGGAAAATGAGATTAAGATGTTATACTATAGTAATACTTTCAATCCAATCAAAACTAAAAGTTACCATGTATTGAAAAATTTACTTATTCGATAGCAATACTGACAAATATATGTTTATTAATTAAAAAAAATAACATTCCATGTTAAGTGAATTACGAATATAATGTCGAAGAAAAGTGAAATCCTAAGAAGTTACCTAAGAAATTGGGTAAACTTGGTAAAACCTTTGGTACCTTTTGTCCGGATGACAAGAGCAAGAGATGTGGGTGGAAGCTGCGGAATTATGGTAGGTCTTGAAAGAATACATATTTTAATGTCTACAACATATAAATGACAAAATATGTGTTTTCTATTTTAAATTAATTTTTGTGTACAAAAAATGAGATATGTCAATTAGTGATAGTGATACAAAATGAACTTAGAAAACTATACATTAATTTATTTGTTCCTTTGCCTACCCTACCCATTCATATTTATTTCCTTTTAATTAATTTTTTTTTTGGATTGAATTAAAATTTTCGATAAAATTTATTTTATTAATATCATTTCCTACACACTATTTTTTGTTATACGTACTAGAAATATCCAAACGAAAATATTTGTTGTAGGGAGAAAGGGAACATTTGGACCCTAATTACTTGAAAGATCCTCATCTCCCCAAAATCTAAACAAAATTTACAATTTTTATATTTAATGGCCTTTTCTTCTAGTTTTGTTGTCGGAATTAAAATAATGAAATATGCAAAAATAAAAAAGGGTGATATTGTAAAAAGAAGGAGACGAAAGGGGTAAAAGTGGAAGAGAAGATAGTGTATGTATAAAGTGGAGAGAACGGCGCTGTGTGCTGTCCTTTCCCGATAAGCCCGGTGAGTTGCTCAAATGGAGAAGCAGCAGACAACAGTTCTTCCTTTCTCTCTTCTTCCTCTTCACTCCTTCGACTCTCACTTAACCCTTTAAATCCCCCACTTCCCATTTTCATTTTTCAGTTTAATTCAACCCCTCCTCCCTTCGCTCTCCATTTTCCCACTTATTTTCTTACACGCCAAACAACCCTACCCTAACCCATCTCTAATTCCAAGCTCCCAAACACCCACACACTTTCTGTGAGTCTTTTCCTCCATCAATTTCTCAACTTTCTTCAAAAAAAAGAAGAAGCTCAAATTATCTGCTTTTTGTTTTTGGGTTCCCTGTTTAGGTCAGTTAATGAAGCTTTCAGTCCTTTTCACTTTCAGGCAGCTGGGGGTTTTCTACGAAAGCCTAATTCTTGGAAACTCGGAGGCTTTTAGGTCATTAATTAATTTCTTCAGCGTTTGAAAGTGAGAAGACGATCTATCTTTCTTAAATTTTGCAGCTTCAAGCATGATTATTAATTATGAGCTTGTTTTTGTAATTAATATGGTGTTCAAGATCGGAGGTGAAGGCAATGGGAAGGATAGGGTTCTGAAATTCTGTTTTGATTTGATTTTTGATTTTTGATTTTTTTTTTGTCTTGCAGGAAGGGAACTGATCCCATCAAGTTTTAATGCGCAGATCTGTGAGCTTTGGATGCTCAAATTAATCTCTACTGCTGCTGAATCTGCAGACATACAATCTACATTTGGTTCTACTTGTGTAAGCTGTAAAACAATCTTACTGCTTGACACCTGTACGAAATCAAAACCCACAACATTGTTCAAGGTTTGAAATTTTCCCATATTTTAAAAACCATAATTCACCATTTAAATATATTTTTCTTCCAAAATAAAAATGCTAGCAATTGGGTGTGTTATTATTGTTTAATGTGTTCAATTAAGCTTCATAAATATTAATTAATTAATAAGATATAGTGGAGTAAGAATATGTCTGGCATTTTTAGGGTCAGCCAAAGATTTAAAGGGCTGACTGAGGTAATGAGATCGGCGACTAAAATTTTATGAAAAGAAAAAGAAAAAAAAGAGAGCTTACATTCACGACAATGACACATCTTGTGCAAACTTTATTGGTTAGGTTTAAGCTGAGTTTTTGAGTACTGTGTTTGTTGTACAAAACGGAGAAAAAGGCAGATCTCTGAAAAATGT
The DNA here is from genome assembly GCA_032719365.1 of Prinsepia uniflora. Lineage (NCBI taxonomy): Eukaryota > Viridiplantae > Streptophyta > Magnoliopsida > Rosales > Rosaceae > Prinsepia > Prinsepia uniflora. The sequence continues at coordinate 365,773 of CM064868.1, forward strand.
GTATTGGGTTTTTAGAGGGAGTCTTTATGGGTGTAAATATGTACGTTGGGCATCTGATCAAGTGCTTTTACCTGCTTCTGTAGCATATGATATATTTTCGGTAATTGTTTTCTTCTACTTTTCTTAAAAATATGCAATTATTTTGTTTTGAATTTTTTTTTACTGTTTTGGTTTGTTGGGTTTGCAGGGCTGAGAGTTGAGGCTGAGACCAAATTGTGCAGGCTTTGGTTTGGTGCTTTTTTTCGAAAGCACTGTCTGCAAAACTGCAAAAGCTTAAACGAGAGAGAAAGAGAAATAGGCCCTGACTTAAGACTGTGATATATCACCAGCGTAAAAAAGGCCTTTTTATCAATATTTCTCACTACACAGCCGAACTAGCCTCTCCGAATTATCGTCATCAATGCATAGGACACTGCAACCCCACCTGCACTCTTCTTCCTCTCCCTCTTCATTCTCTCTCTAAAATACCTAAATTCAGCCTCTTTCACTTCTCTTTCTAGACGAATAAGCCTTGGCTGCAAAATTGAATGAGTCTTCGTTTGAGAAAGGAATGAAAGTTGTGAAATGGAGGTCGAGGAGATTCAAGCCCAACCTTGCAAGTTCCCAAGAATTGGAAATGGCAACAACAGAGCTATTAACAACACCAGCAACAGCAACAGCAACAGCAACAGCAACAACCCAGGTGCTGCTGACGAGGAAGATCAAGACCCATCATGCCTAGACCTCAAGAGGGTCGCCACCACTCCTGTCGACGCTGGAAACCGTCTCAGGGGATGGCACCACTCCCGAATCATCCGGGTTTCTAGAGCCTCCGGCGGCAAAGATCGGCACAGCAAGGTGTGGACTTCGAAGGGGTTGAGAGACCGGCGGGTCCGGTTGTCAGTTACCACAGCGATTCAGTTTTATGATCTTCAAGATCGGTTGGGTTATGACCAGCCCAGTAAAGCAGTGGAGTGGCTGATCAAAAAGGCAGCGGACGACATAGCTGAGCTTCCTTCTTTGAATAATTGTTCGTTTCCAGACACGCCCAAGCAGCTCAGCGATGAAAAGAGGGCGAGTTGCGAACATGGTTTTGATTCTGCTGAAATTGAGCTCGACGGTCAAGTTCACCAGGATCTCAATTACCACCAGCAGAATCAGACCCAGAATCAAAGTCAGTATCTTTCTTTGTCCAAATCTGCTTGTTCGAGTAACTCCGAGACCAGCAAGGGATCCGGTTTGTCTCTCTCCAGGTCCGAGATTCGGGTGAACCGGGTCAAGGCCCGGGAGCGAGCCCGGGAGAGAGCCGCGAAAGATAAGGAGAAAGAGACCAATGATTCAGCTTCACACAACATTGCTCATCATCACAGTCAAAACAACATCAGTAGCAACTCCCTTTCTGCTCAAAGCGCTTCTTTCACTGAGCTTCTCACCGGTGGCATCGGCACTAACAGCAGCAATAGTCCAACCGCCTCCGCTCATCAGCAGCAGAGCCAAGGCGGCGAGCCCATTTTGTTCCACAAGCCAGCAGCGGCAGCATCACCCGCAGCGATGGATTACTTCAGCTCCGGGCTTCTCGGGCTGTCTTCATCGACCCGAACCCATCACTCATCCGGGTTCTCGGGTCAAATCCATCTCGGGATGAATTCAATTCCGCAGGCAATGTCGGTTGTTTCCCCGTTCAATGTGTCCGGGGACCATCATAATAATCATCATCACAACCACAGCTCCGAGCTTCAGCATTTCTCTTTCGTACCCGACCACCTCATCCCGGTTACGACGTCGTCCCAACCGGGCAATGGAGGTGACTACAATCTCAACTTTTCGATCTCTTCTTCCGGCGGCCTTGCTGGTTTCAATAGGGGGACCCTTCAGTCCAATTCTTCTTCACCGTCTTTTTTGGCGCCTCATCCCCTCCAGAGGTTTTCTCCCATAGACGGATCATCCAACGTACCTTTCTTCATTGGAGCTGCTGCTGCAGCGGCATCCCCAAGTATGGAGAATCACCACCACCATCAGCAGCAGTTCCCAGCTGGATTTGACCGCGGCTTGCAGCAACTCTACGGTGACGGGACCCGGCATTCTGACCACAAGGGAAAAGCAAAGAACTGATCTTGGTCATGATCAGTCCATGGCAGCCCATCCAAGCTTCTTTCTGGTAAACCTCGACAGCCATTGCCTTTCTCTTCGTTTTCCATCCTATAATCTTTTATTTACTTCTCTATTATTGTACTTGTTTCTCTATTGCTTTTGAATTTGCCCCCTATTTGAGTAGCTATTGCCCAAACAAAAACCTAGCTTTATTTTGTGGATTGACGTGTTTTGCATTAATTGGTTGCTTTGGTTTCTTGGAAATCATAAACAAGTGGTTTAGGAAGTTTTCCTGGGATTTATGGAATTATATATTGTTTTCCTTTTGATTCCTTCCTGGATTTGAGTGGAATAAGGATCGGCTGGTTGTCTCCTCGATTGTTCTCTTGTTGGTTCCCTTCTCTCTTAGCATCTGCTTAGAATTGAGTCTCCATCTCCATGGTTGACAGGTGTTGCCATTCACTTGGTCAAGCCATGTGTTTGTCACTCGTAACCTTTTTTCTGGCTTCATTTAGGATCCTAATTGTTTTTTCGTCTCTGCACTTCCAAGCTGCACCACATGCCAACACTGTCGGACGTTACTTACATTATATATATTTATATATATATATTTGTGTGGAGAGGAGAGTTTCCTTTTTTTTTTGCTAACTGGATTAATTGGAGATTGGACAGCTGACGTTCAACTTTCTTTTCCTCTGCTTATATAAATTTTCATGAACCCTAACTCTGGGTGCTTATATTAAGGCCATGCACTTTCGGCACTAGGCAGGCAGAAAATTTACTTAGTAAGATATATGTTTTATGGAAAAGGATAACGATTTTCACTCTCTTTTGAACAATTTTTACTCTCATTTGAACGATTTTTGTTTTTATTTGATTTAGGGGGATGTATTCGATTATGGCATTTAAATATTTTTAAAGACATTTTGAAAATCTTATAAATTGGTATTTACATTTGGGTATTATTCCGAACATTTTTTATAAACCCTATTATGGACTCTCTTTATTTGGACAATTAACAAATTTTGGTGAATATTGTGATTTCTCCATTTTATTCTCTCTTATTGGAATGAGTTTTTTTCACGTGAACATTAATAGCTTAGTCTATCTCTCTATCATCATCATCATCTTGAGTGACACATTCAGCCGAGGCTGATATTATACACTCACACTTATCACTTTTTTTTTCTATTGGAATTTATCACACCTTAGAATTGATCTATTGGACACTTTTGAATATGTAGGATGGTTTGGAATCGTTCTAAAGTGGTTCTGGAATTTTCTACAATTTTTCTGAATTTTTCTTGATTTTCTGGAAAATCTGAGTTTATTATGAAGTTGTTGTCACTAAAAGTGGAAGAATAAAAAAAAGAGCAAAAGTGACAGTGTATGGAAAAATTCTGTAAAATTATGCCAACACAAAATCTGTAGTAAAATAGACCTTCTGGTCATCTTTTGACGCATGTTTCTTCAAATTAATTTTTACTATCGGATGAATCTTTTCGGAAGAAGGGAACTTTCTTAAGAAAGTGTCTTGTGAGGTTCAAAAGTAAATCCTTCAATTTGAGACTAGACATTTTTTGTCTTTATCATATGTACATTTTTAACATTGAATCTCACAAAATCCACAATTTAAACAAGTCATTAAAAAACAAGTTGTAATTGAATGACTCAAGACTTATTTTCTTAATTGAATACACCAAGACATTTTAAAAGTCTTTCAAAATATTGTTTTAATCTTAAGGGTGAAAAGTCCTAATTGAATACACCCTCCTTAGTCAATACTTGGTTAAAAAAAGGGTAGTCAAATGGATAAAGTAAGGGTGAAAAGTGGAACCAAAAGAAAATGTTAAGGAAAAATGGAGGTGAGGAAAAATGAGTAAAGGAATTATAGAATAAAACCTAATAAGATTGTTTGGTGAGGGAGATTGTATTGATTTGGGTATATGACATATACCGGTTAAGCATATTGAATATATGAACAGATATGTTGTTCATTGTAAGGAGATTAGACATTAAAGAAGACTTATCCTATTTAATCTCCTCAAAATGTAGAGTTAATAGAGGTAAGGCTTTCCTTACAATTGATAAAACATTGTCTCCAACCTTCAAATCAAAATACCTTGATATATATATTTTAATAATAAATAGATAAATAAAATAATTCACTTGTTCTCGTCTACGTCTCTTCTTATTTCTTCCATATCTTTTATTTTCCTTTTTTTGAAGAGATGAACTGCTTAATCAAATTTTACACATTCTCTTAAAAGTGTGAGGGGAAGGGATACATGAGTATCAAACTGACACTAATTCTATCTCGGATTCTGTGTGAGGGGAAGGGATACATGAGTAGCAAACTGACACTAATTCCATCTCAGATTCAAGAAATTCCATGTTAGATAAGTTTGTGGAAACTTTGAACAACTGCGCCATTTATAGGAGATTTAGATAACATGAAAGTTTACTGTAATCATTTGAGTCATATAAGATCTAAAATGAAAATTATATGAGAATGTTGCTACTATTAGTACTATATATATCTATCTTTTAATTACGGTAGCAAGTTGAACCACGCATTCAATACATAATTACATATCTACTTGTCACCAATTATTTAGATTGATAGTTTGAAAACAAAGAACAATTCTCAGAGAAGACTCAAGAGAACAGCCCAGGCCCTCTTAATTTTTTGCAAAAATTGAAACTTCTTGTCTTTTCCACCTCCAAGTTTGGGTTCTACTTCTACTCTTGTTAATTTTTACGTTCTCACACCATAAAAGCCTCCTAAGAATATTTCTCAGCATCTGTTTTTCATTTTCATTTTCCTGCACTTCTTGATTTTGATACTTATATTATTTCAATGTGGCTAGTTGATTGCCATATATTGCCACTGTTTATTTTTATTTTTTAAAAGGAAACAAATTTTGAGGTAAGGGACAGTGAGAAGGGTGGTTCATTCTATTTCTACCAGATTGAAGGATTAATTAGGGTTATTAAGAGAGATTAATCATAAAGGATTTTTGAATGTCTTTAGAAAAGTAGATGGAAGATTGATGTCTAGGGTTGAAACCGCAATTGAGATTTTCAACCTTTATAGCTACTTGACTCCTGATTAAGTAGAACGAGATAATCTGGCACCCCTTTAGGAAATCTTGCTTTTGGATGGAAAAGCTACCGATATTCGCTAAGAAATATGAACCCACAACCTCACCCTCTACCCGACACTTTTGGGGAGAGGAGGTGCCTCCCATGGTGCATACCCTCATGTCAGGTTCCTTCCTAAGCGTTATTGGAACCGAAGCTAGTTCTTCTCTCAATTATCCATGTATTGATAATTCCACATTCTAGTTTTCCTTAATGATAAAACTTAAAAACTAGAGAGTTTCATTGGGATTCGATATAGTTTTTTCACTCTCATTACAACAAGCGTCATATTTTGATGTCCAATGTCAAGTAGTAACCTGATTCTTCTTCGACATGGGGAATCTGATAAGTGCATGTTTCCTTTTGTTAAATTTTTTTTCATTACTCCAGTGTTTCATCTCTCGTTTTGTATTTTTCTTATTGAATTTTGATACTTTTATTCCAGGTCAATAGGATCCTTGTAATGTTCGCCTTTAATAGTCTGGTGATACTTCTTGCCTCGATCCATTCATTCATATCATAAACAAGTTTTAGTCTTTGAGTTTCCAAACCCACGATTTCTTCATTTACCAAATGCTACTATATCTATATGCAGTATGTACTCACTGATATGAAAGTGAATGGAGTTGCTTGATGTCAAACTTAACCTGGTTGAAGGTCTCAGTTTGCGCCATATATATGATTATTACACTGCTCCAATCATATCTGCCTAATGTGATGGAATGTTTGTATACTCTAATTCTATAGTAAATCAAAACCCCACGAAGCTATTGCTCTTGTAATTATTCTCAAAGTCTTCAATCATTGATTAAGAATCCAAGCATTACTGTTAAAATGCGCACCAACCTTGTTCGTTAGACTCATTCTTAATGGTTCCATCTATCTCTTCTTCATCCTGGTAAATTCTTTTTCAGTAGATGGCGCGCACAAATTTGATGGTCTTGTTATTATGTTGATGCAGGAGAGTGAAGGTAAAGAAGGAAGTGGCATGGCATGGGAAGCTGTGAGTGAAGTGGAATGCAGGCTTCGGTTTGGGTTCATATATATGGTGGACCTTCTTGGATGATATCTTATTATTATCCAGTTATGAAATTGTTGCTATTTCTGGTTTTAACCATTCGGAAAGTAGTGTTCCATCGGATATATTTACGTATTTATCTGTCTGTCTATGCGTGCACAAGCATTCTCTCTTTTGAATGATGTAGTTGACTGTTCCATTCAAGTTATTCATTTCTTCTTATTTTTCATTCTTCTTAAAACGTGGAGCCTAAATTCCAGTGTCCAAATTTACATAAAAAAATCGTCTTTTAAGAAAATTGCAACAAACATCTCTTTTACATGGATAAGTCATCATATAATTTTCAAAAATATCACTATCTCTCTTATTTAAGTATAAAATAAATTAATAAGTGAACTATATAAACTAACATTATATAAAATTTTATGTTGGATCATCAATTTCGGGTAGACTGGAGCACACCTTAGCCCAAAGGGGCAGCTCGTGCCTGGATATGTCTCAAATGTTTTAAAATACTTTGACTAATGTGCAGTGAAAATATTTGTGAAATTTCAAAAAACACATTATTATTTTTTTACTAAAATTGTGAGCTATACTTCAAGATTTCTAGTATTGTGAAAAACACATCAAAGTGCTTATTGTGTTTCTCATCACCCATATATACTTTGAAGTTTATGGAGATTGTTTCTAATTATCTTCGGACCTTAGATTCAATTTGGACCACGTTACAAAATTCCATTGAAATTTGAAGGACCCTCACCGAATTCACCTCGATACTTGCAAAAAGGGTCTGTTTCTATCTGACACAAAAATTTTAAACTCCAAAAGTACGTTCAGTTCAAGGATAAGTACGAAGATAATGTCAGATAAGGGATAAACTTCAAATGTCAACCGTTTTTTGGCATTAAAAATACATAAAAATATATAATTGGAATCTTGGATGATAGGAAATGTCCCAAATAATTCTTTGCATAACGCATTGTTAAAATACTTTTGAAATCCCGAGAGACAAGTTTTTTTACAAAAACTATAAGCTATAACTCACTTTTAGTCAGTTTTTGAAATTTTAAAAAATAAATCGAAGTACTTATTTTATGTTGATTATCATCATCTCGTAAGATACTTTGAAGTTTAGAAAGATAGTTTATATTTACCTTCAGATCTTAAAGGAGAAAGATAGTTTATATTTACCTTTAGATCTTAAAGTCACTTACAAATCCTTTTACGAAATTTCATTGAAAATTGAGTTGAGTTTCGCTTTAAATATATATAAAAATAATTAATGGGAACACTAGATAGCAGTACGTACCTCAAATGGCTTCTAGTACTTTGGCTTGTGTGCAATTTTAATATTTTATGAAATTTCGACTAACACGTTTTGCACAAAAACTGCGAACAATAACTCGCAATTTTTAATCTGTTTTTGAAATTTTACAAATACATCGAATTGATTATACTATTTCTATTCTCACAACCCATCTGAAGTTTAGAGAGATTATTTATAATTATCTTCGGACCTTGGAGTCACTTTTGACTTGTGTTACAAATTCCATTGAAATTTTAGTTTAGTTTTTTTCTTTTTTCTTTAATGAATAAATAATAATTAGTAAGCACCTTGAATGACAGAATATATCTCAAATGACTTATAAAAATTTGATTAATGTGCAATTAAAATCTTTTTTAAAATTCTGATGGACACATTTTCTCGAAAAATTATGATTAAACACACAATTTTCGTCGATTTTTGAAATTTTTACAAATACGTGAATATGATTATTATATTATCATTCTCATCACCCCATAAGATATTTTTATGAAATACCGACCGATGCGATTTTCACAAAAATTGTGAACGACTCATGATTTTAGGTTGGTTTTTGAAATTTTGACAACTACAGCAAATTATTTTTGTTCTCATCACCACGTTAGATATTAGAGAGATGATTTTTAGTTACCTTTAGACTTTAGAGGCAATTCTAGTCTCTGTCACCAAATTTCTTTGAAACTCTAAATTTTTTCACTTTTAAAATGCATAAAAATTAGTTAATGGACATACTGCATGGTACGACATTTCTCAAATAACTTATAATACTTTGGCTGATGTGCAGTGAAAATATTTTACGAAATATTGACGGATGCATTTTTTTTACAAAAAAACTTACGATTTTTGGTCTATTTTTGAAATTTTGACAAATACATCAAAGTAGTTCCTATGTTCCCAATCACATAACCTTGTAAGATACTTTGAAGTTTAGGGAGGTGATTTTTAATTACCTTCAGACTTTTTTCAGAACACAATATGAAATTTCACTGAAATTCGATTTTTTTTGCTTTAAAAATGCATAAAATATCGTTAATGGCACTTAGAAATGGTCTCAAATGCTAATGTACAAATAATTTTTTTTGCAAACTTCTGTTATGCCTAGAAAGTGCCTCATGATTTTTAGCCATCTTTGAGCTTTTGACGAATACGTTGAAGTACTTTTTTATTTCCATTCACATTATCGCATGAGATACTTAGAAGTTTAAGGAGATTGTTTTTAGTTATCTTGGGAATCTTAGAGTCAATTTTATTTCCATTCACTTAACAAAATTTCATTAAAAATTGAGTTGTTTTTGCTTTAAAAATGCATAAAAAAATAGTTAACAGACCCCCTATATGACAAGACATCGCTCAAATAACTTATAATATGGTTGCAAAAGTGTAGTTCAAACATATTATGAAATCCTGATGGACGTGTTCTTCATAAAAAAACCGTGAGCTATAATTTATGATTTTTAGTCAATTTTTGAAATTTTATTTCCATTCTTATGATCCAATAAGATACTTTAAAGTGTAGGGAGGTGGTTTCTAATTATCTCCAAACCTTAGAGCCACTTCCGAACCCGTTATGAAATTTCATTGAAATTTAAATTTTGTTGCTTTAAAAATACATAAATAATAGTTAATAGACACCCTGGATGACATGATATGTCTCAAATATCTTATAATACTTAGGCTAATGTGCAATTAAAATCTTTTGCGAAATTTCGACAGGCTCATTTCTCATAAAAATTGTGAGCTTTAACTCACAGTTTTTGGTCGATTTTTGAAATTTTTACAAATACATCAATGTACTTATTCTATTTTCATTGCCATCACCCCCGTAAGATTCTTTGAAGTTTAGGAGATGGTTTCTAAGTACTTCGCACCTTCAAGTCACTTTTGGGTCCCTTCAAGACCGGAAACTAGTTAAAATTACAACACACCCATTGTCAGACCAGGGAGATTAAACAAATACATCCGACTGGACGTCAAGTCCACAGTTTCACAGAGCGATATTACAAAACGAGTTAAAGAAACAAGTCCTACTCTGTGAACTAACTACTCCGCAACGGAAAAACTTTATGCCTCCGCCTCTGCCTCGGCTCTTGCCCCCACGCTTGTTCCACGACCTGGAGGGAAATTTAAAACAACAAGGTGTGAGTGGACCGAAACATAAGTTTAACAGGAAAAACAGTTTTTCCGAAATCGGGTTCGCCCTCCAGTTTTGTAATCCGCATGCATAACCAAATATTCAAAATTGTGTATTAAACTTTTGAAAACTCTTTTTCCGAACACAAGGAAAACGTTACAGGGATCGTCATAACTCATGTAAAACCATATAATAATACCAGATTCCAGAAACCGTCATTTTGAAACATTATTTGCACAAATCAAGTGAAACATAAATCAATAATCATGATTATGCCGTTGGATCCATCCGAGTCTTTAAACTCAACATTAGGCCTTCCCGGGATATCAACGAGTCTTTAAACTCAAAACACGATTAGTAGGCCTCGGGGGTATCATAATAATCGAGTCTTTAAACTCACGAGTCTTTAAACTCCATTTTCGGGCCCGCCCCCAAAATCAACATACCGGGTCTTTAAACCCAAAACCAGATCCAACCATCAACCGGGTCTTTAAACCCAAAACCGTTTTTAAACATATTAAATCAGGATTCATCACAAATCTTTTTCCAACGTTATTCCAAAAACATTTCTCATCGTAACAGGACTCATGCCCGAATTCACATGTAAATTCCAACACATGCAATTAACAGAAAATTTCTTCACAATATGATCAAACATCATGAATCCGAAACATGCATATTCATAACCAGACACTTCATCAAAAATTATCACGCATGCATAGGCAAAAACCGAAATCTCGAAATGCGTGAAATACGATAATTATCTCGAAAAACGTGAAAACAAGTAAAACCGATATATCATCTCACCATCGTAAAATCATATGTAAAACCATGAGATAAATAAGCAAAATGGTCATGCATGCCCAATTTAAAAATCAAAGAGTCCATTCACAGTCTTAGGACACGTCAATCGCGTCCCGCGTGCTCCTCCGTAGCTTCGGAAGCGTCCGGGCCTGTGAAACGTACAAGAAGGGTTACAAACATCCCAAAATAACTCGTAGGATTTTTCCTAATTTTTTCCGGATTTTTCGGCAAAAATAAACTTAAAGACTTAATCTTCCGGACTCCCGAAATTATCCCGAATGACTCCCGATCGATTCAAACTCTAAAGATAAAATGTTATTTAGACTGTAAGGATCAATTCTCATGTTGACCGTGATCGGAGTTGACGCCACACGCGCCGTCACGCGCCGCCCAAAGTGGCTGCGCGTGAAGGTCACGCGCCAAGCTACAGTGTCATCTCCCTTACCCGAAAACCTGCTAAACGGGTCTGATACCCGCGACTCAACCCGATCAGTTAGCCCTCAATTCTCAGTCAATACTACCCGTTTTCAATCCTATTATCTTCCCTAACTCATTTATTTTAGGTCTGCAACACTGGTTAATCTCGACTTACACCAAATCGACCCAATCCAAGCTCGAACAGTCGAACAAGTCGACTCCTGGAACTCACCCTACACGGTTCCATTTCCAAATTAACTTCACCAGTAGCAATAAGGGACCCATACGCACACAATGACACTAACAATTTAGCTCGCCGTTACCTGGAAGTAGTCGTCCACAGCACTGGTTTTCCCCTGAAACTGAGACTCAGGTTCCCAGCCAAACTGTCCTCCTCCTCCTTCAATTCTTGCACGGTTGTGCACGAAATGACCCCAGAAGTCTAACACGGCCTTTGGTTTCGATCAACAGGCTCCAGAAGTTGAATGAGATTTTTCCCTCCAACTGGTTTTTCCTTCGAACTGGACCTTGGGTTCTTGGGCAATCCGTGCTCGAATCCCTTCAATTCTTGCACGGCTGAGACTCTATCACTCCCAGAAGACTCACTGTGTGTTTAGAATGATCCCTCGACCCTTAGAAATTGAACTCTGCGATTTCCCCCCAAAAAACCCGAAACAGTTGCTCACGGTTTCTCTCACAATCCCTCTTACGCTCAGCTTCCAAATTGAACCAAAATGATCCTAACTCCAACCTCACTCCAATCCCATACTTAGTTATTCGATCTGTATGGCCAACAGCCCGTGGGAGACCAACTGAGGCCTCTGAAACAGGTTTCCCGCAAACACAGAGACCACAGCCATTCTCGTTCCTCCCGTGCACTCAGTCTCTGCCCAGACACGTCTGGCTGCTTCCCACAATCCTCAAAATCCATAAACTAAACCCACTCACCAGTCCACTTAGCCTTAAACAAATGCACGTTCAAAAACACCACGGCCGCACTCTGTTTCTCACGGTGGTGCTACAGTAACCACCGTGAAATGACCAAAATGCCCCTCTGTGCAATAATTACCAAAATGCCCTCCAACTTCCGTGACCCGTAACTCGGTCGTCCGACGTCCGTTTCAAGCGTGCCGCCTGTCGTTGTACTCGGGGCGTCGAGATGAACATAACGGTCTTCGAGTCAAATGGATAACAATTGTCAAACAAAAAGTCAACTTTTTCCCCTTATAACGCCCAAATTACGGTAATGCCCCCGAACTTCCGAACATCATAACTTTCACTCCGAGCGTCCGAATCGGACGTGCCACCTGTCTATGAACTCGTGACATCCCGAACTACGTCACGGTCATCACTCAACGTCCGTTCGACCTCCAAATCTAAAAGTCAACAAATCGACCACACAAACACAGGGGTAAAACGTCATTTTATTCAATATTTAATAATATTACATTTCCAGAACGTCTGGGGCGTTACAATAGGTACCATGGAAGACCTTCAGACCCTAGACTCACTTAACATCATGTTACGAAATTTCAATGAAATTCTAGTTTTTGGCTTAAAAAATCCATAAAAAATAGTTAGTGGGCATCCTGAATGGAAAGACATATCCCAAATGGCATATAATACTTTGGATAATGTGCGGTTAAAATATATCATGAAATCCTCACAGTTGCATTTTCTTACCAAGAAACGTGAGCTCCCTGTTAAGAAATTTCATTGAAATTCAAGTTTTGTTTTCTTAAACAATGAGTAAAAATAGTTAATAGGCATCTTGAGTGACATGACATGTTCCAAATGACATTTAATACGTTGGCTAATGTGCAGTTATTGACAGGACCCTCCCCGTAATCCTCCTTGATTAGCATGCTCAAGCAGCACCAGTTGCTGGGCTAATGAAGAAAGGGAAAATGGGGGTTTTCGGGTGTGAGTTTGAAAATAAAGAGTGAGAAATGTGTAATAAAGGTGGTGGCCATAGGGTGAGTGACACTGTCGATTTTTGAGATTAAATCAAAAAATGAGTTGAACCTTTTAACAAAAAATGTGATTAAATCACGATTTTTAGTTGATTTTTGACATTTCTTCAAAAACATCAAAATACTTACTTTGTTTTTATTCTCTTCCCTCCGTAAGATACTTTGATGTTGAGGGAGATGTTTTCTTTAGATTTTCAGACCCTAGACTCATTTAGCACTTTGTTACGAAATTTCAAAGAAATTCGAGTTTTTTTCTTAAAACTGCGTAAAAAAAAAATTAATGGGAATCTTGAAAGACAAGGCATGTCCTAAAATGACATTCAATACTTTGGCTAATGTGTAGTTAAAATATTTCTTTAAATCCCGACAGTTGCATTTTTTTTAACAAAAAGTAATGAGTTATAACTCACGATTTTTAATCAATTTTTGAAATTTCTTTAAAAGCATCGAGATACTTATTTTTCTTCCATTATCTTCATTCCAAAAGATACTTTGAAATTGAGAAGGATGTTTTCTTAAGACCTTCAGACCCTAGACTCACTTCGCACCATGTAATGAATTTCAATGAAATTTGAGTTTTTTTGCTTAAAAATGCGTAAAAAATAGTTAATAAGAATCATGTATGGTAGGACATGGCCAAAATGTCATTAAATACTTAGGTTACTGTGTAGTTAAAGTATTTTACTAAATCGCGATAGTTGCATTTTTTATAAAAATTGTGAGCTATAACTCACGATTTGTAGTCTATATTTGAAAATTTTCAAAACTACTGAAATACTTATTTTATTTCCATTATCTTCACTCTTTATGTTACTTTGATGTAGAGGGGCATGTTTCCTGATGACCTTCAGACCCTAGAATCACTTCGCAACATGTTACGAAATTTCAATGAAATTCGTGTTTTTTCTTAAAAAAATGTGTAAAAATGTTAATGTGCATTCTAAATGTCAGGACATGCCTCAAATGACACATAATACTTTGGATAATGTGCGATTAAAATATTTCATGAAATCCTGAAAGTTGCATTTTTTATATAAAAAAAAAAGTGAGATATTTCATTCTCTTTACTCTGTAAGATACTTTAAAGTTGAGTGGATTGTAACGACCTGTCCCAAATTTTGGGATTAATTAAGGATTAATTGGGGATTATCGTGACTAATCCCTGATTAGCAGAGAGACTTTTGAACGAACGGTGCAAAATGATGATTTTACCCCTAGGAATGGGTAAAATGTTGCCTTTTGACTCGGGTGGTCAAATACACGAGGATCAAGGACCATTAAGTAGATCGAGATGTTACGAGTCCGTAGATATGCGGCACGTCGAAATCGGACGTTCGATAGGAAAATTACGGGTCTAAAACGCATTACGATACTATTTATGTATATCGAGATATTTTGACACGTGGCATAATTGGATTCGATAAATATCTGGTGTGGACCACTAAATGAGTGACAAGTGTCACCCATCTGATTGGCCCACGTCCCAATTAATTGGGTCATCATCTTTATCTTTATCTTATCATCTTAGACCGTTATATAACGTTTGAGACGTCAGGCGTCTGAGATGTCAAGGATTGGTATAACTGTGTTTTATTGGATTTACGATTTTGGGCTAAGTTCCCCTACGATTGGTTTTATGGTTTTGGGCTAAGACCCTAATGATTTGAGGAGGGAAATGACTTTGGTTTTATAAACGGTTTTATTATATTTGAATAACTGGTTTCCGTATGCATGCATGGTTTTTAGGTAAAGGGCATAAATATCTTCTTTATGAAATGAGTTTTTATTAAATTATTTATTTTCGTCCACTCACATGCTTTATGATTTTTAATGCCCTTAAGGTTGATTGCGGATGCGGGCTGTAAAAGAGACCCAGACATCACAGTCCTTCACCGATCCTGGCGCACTCTGTAAGCTCCGAGTGGGCTAAGATTTTAGGTTATCCCTTGTCTGGCCCTTCGTGTCACACGTGGTTTAGACGGGAGCATGGCACATCCCGCGTTAGTCCCCGGGGGATTAGGATGTGTCATGTCACAGGTTGTTTTCTAATGACCTTCAGACCCTAAACTCGCTTAGCACCCTATTATGAAATTTAAATGAAATTCGAGTAATTTTGCTTAAAAAATAAGTAAAAAAAATATTAATGGACATCCTGAATGGCATGACATGTCCCAAATGACATTTAATACTTTGGCTTATGTGCAGTTAAAGAATTTTACGAAATCTCGACAATTGCATTTTTTACAAAAAAATGTGAGATATAACTCACAATTTTTAGTCGATTTTTGAATATTCTTGTAAAGCATTAAATACTCATTTTGTTTCCATTCTCTTCACTCCATAAGATATTTTTAAGTTGAAAGGGTTGTTTTCTAAAGACCTTTAGACTCTAGACTAACTCAACACACTATTACGAAATTTCAATGAAATTTGAGTTTTGTTTGCTTAAAAAATGCAAAAAAAATAGTTAATGGGCATCATAACTGGTAGGACATGCTCCAAATGACATTTAATACTTTGGCAAATGTGCAGTTAAAATATTTCATGAAATTCCGACAGTTTTTTTTTTTTTACAAAAAATTGTGAGCTATACCTCATCATTTTTAGTCGATGTTGGAAATTTCTTCAAAAGCATCCAAATACCTATTTTTCTTCCATTATCTTCACTCCGTAAGATACTTTCAAGTTGAAGGGGGATGTTATCAAAAGACCTTCACGCCCTAGACTCATTTCGCACCCTATTACGAAATTTCAATTAAATTTGAGTTTTTTTGCTTAAAAATGTGTAAAAAATTGTTAATGGGCATCTTGAATAGCAAGATATGTACCAAATTGCACATAATACTTTGGCTAATGTGCAGTTAAAATATTTCACGAAATCCCGACAGTTATGTGAGGGATAATTCACGATTTTAGTCTTTTTTTTAATATCTTCAAAAAAATCAAAATTCTTATTTTGCTTCACTTCGTAAGATACTTTGAAGTTGGGGTGGGGGGAGGGGGGAAGATGTGTTTTGAAGACCTTCAGACCCTATACTCACTTTGCACACTTTTACAAATTTTCAATGAAATTCGAGTTTTTTTACTTAAAAAAAATACATAAAAAATAGTTAGTGGGCATCATGAATGGCAGGACGTGTCCCCATTGACATATAATACTTTAGCAAAGTGCGCTTAAAATATGTTTCGATATCTCGATAGCTGCATTTAAAAAAAATGGGAGCCATAACTTACAATTTTCAATCGATTTTTGAAATTTCTTCAAAACCATTTAAATAGTTATTTTCTTTTCATTCTTTTCATTTCGTAAGATACTTTGAAGTTGATGGGGATTTTTTCTAAAGGTTTTTAGACCCTAGACTCACTTAATACACTGTTAAAAAATTTCATTGAAATTCAAGTTTTGATTAATTAAAAAATGTGTAAAAAATAGTTATAGGGCATCTAAATGGTAGGACATGTCCCAAAATGGCATTCAATGCTTTGCCTAATGTACAGTTAAAATATTCAAAAAATCCTAACAGTCTCATTTTTCAAAAAAAAAAAAAATTAGTTATAACTCACAATTTTTAGCCAATTTTTGAATTTTTTTCAAAAATATCGAAATATCTATTTTGTTTCCATTCTCTTCAATCCTTAAGATACTTTAAATTTGAGGGGGATGCTTTCTAAAAACCTTTAGACTCTTGACTAACTTAGTACACTGTTACGAAATTTCAGTGAATCGAGTTTTGTTTACTTAAAAAAAAGCGTAAAAAATAGTTAAAGGGCAACATGAATGGCAGGACATGTCCCAAATGAAATTTAAAACCTTGGCAAATGTGCAGTTAAAATATTCAAGAAATTCTTACGGTTGCATTTTTTACAAAAAAATGTGAGTTATAACTCACTAGTTTTAGTCGGTTTTTGAAATTTCTTCAAAAGCATCTAAATACTTATTTTGTTTCTATTCTCTTTACTATGTAAGATACTTGAGGGGGGTGTTTTCTAAATACCTTCATACCCTAAACTCACTTCGCACCCTATCACGAAGTTTCAATGAAATCCTAGTTTTTTTGCTTAAAAAATGCGTAAAAAATAGTTAATGGGCATCATGAACGAAGGGACATGTCTCAAATGGTATTTAATACTTTAGCTAATGTGCAGTTAAAATATTTAATGCAATCCCAACAGTTGCATTTTTTACAAAAAAATATTAGCTATATCTAACGATTTTTGAAATTTCTTCAAAAGCATCAAAATACTTTTTTTTTCTTCCATTCTCGTCACTCCGTAAGATACGTTGAAGTTGAGTGGATGTTTTATGAAGACCTTCTGACCCAAGACTCACTTCGCATCCTGTCACGAAGTTTCAATGAAATCAAAGTTTTTTTTTTCTTAAATGATGTATAAAAAATAGTCAATGGAAATTCTGAATAGAACAACATGTCCCCAATGACATATAATAGTTTGGCTAATGTGAAGTTAAAATATTCCAGGAAATCACGGCAGTTGCATTTTTTACAAAAAAAAAAAAATTGAGCTCACTGTCACGAAATTCGCACCCTCTTATAAAATTTCATTGAAATTTGAGATTTTATACTTTAAAAATGCATAAAAAGTAGTTAGTGGACATCCTGAATGGTAGAACATGTCCAAAATGGCATATAATACTTTGGGTATGGTGCAATTAAAATATTTCACGAAAACCTGACAGTTGTATTTTTACCAAAAAAAATGCGAGCTATAACTCACGATTTTTTGTCCATTTTTTAAGTTTCTACAAAACTATCGAAATACTTATTTCTTTCCCATTCTCTTCACTCCGTAAAATACTTTGAAGTTTTGGAAGATTTTTTCTAAAGACCTTCAGACTCTAGACTCCATTCGCACCCTATCACGAAGTTTCAATGAAATCTTAGTTTTTTTGCTTAAAAATGTGTAAAAAATAGTCAATGTGTATTATGAATGTCAGGATATGTCCCAAAGGGCATAAAATAGTTTGGCTAAGGTGACATTAAAATATTTCACGATATTCAGATAGTTACATTTTTTACCAAAAAAAAAAAAAAATCTAAGCTCCCTCTTACGGAATTTCATTGAAATTCGAGTTTTTTTTTGCTTAAAAATGCATAAAAAATAATTAATGCCCATCTTGAGTGGAAGGACATGTCCCAAGTGGCATTTAATACTTTGGCTAATGTGCTGTTGAATATTTCACAAATACTTATTTGGTTTTCATTCTCTTTACTCTTTAAGATACTTTGAGATTGAGGAAGATGTTTTCTAAAAACCTTCAGATCTTAGACTCAATTCGCAAATTATTACGAAATTTTATTGAAATTCGAGTTTTTTGCTTAAAAAATGCGTAAATAATAATTAATAGGCATCATGTACGACATGACATATCCCAAATGACATTCAATTCTTGGCTAATGTGCAGTTAAATTATTTCATGAAATCCCGGTAGTTGCAGTTTTTACAAAAAATGTGACTTACTCACGTTTTTTAGTCTATATTTAAAATTTCTTCAAAAGTATCAAATAACTTATTATATTTTCATTCTCTTTACACTGCATTTTCAATATAGTTTATTATCGATACATATACTTTAAGATTAGTTACGAAAAAATCAAAGATCTCAACGAAATTTGAGATCAAGTATATATATATATATATATATATATATTAAATGACAGTTCGTCATAAGGATATTCAAGTAGTATATATGAAAGACTTCCAATTTTGTTAATTTTTTACCGATAGAATTTTAAAATGATAATTTAGAGAATGATTATAATATATATATATAATTTGATAAAGAAAAATGATAGTACGAGAAGTTACCATCAGATGAAATGACAAGACCCACCCCGAAAATACCCTGATTCGCATGGACCCGCCCTGCTCCCGTCTGACTCCACAAGTTAATATACTCAAAATACCCTTAGTTCGAAAAGAAAACATGCATCATAATTAGACAAGGGATAAATCCACATGACAACGTTAACAAAATTTAAAACAAGGTTTCAAGAGAACTAGACACACTTGTGATGAAAGCTAATGTCCTAATTCAGGTTCAAAATGAGTGTGCAGTTCAACTTGATGGTGCCTCAGCCCTTGACCAGCCCTCGTCCCCAAAGTAGCATGAAGGGTAAAAAAAACCATTAAAAACCGTGAAGGGACAAAATACAAGAAGTTTGAAAATCGTTTGTTTCATAATAGTTCTTTGACCCTCATTTTTGGAAAATATGCATGCACATCAACAGTAAAATCATGAGAGAGAAACAGTATTAAAAAAGCATAGTTTCACAATAACATAAGCATCTAATAGCATTAGTATAATCTCGAGCCCACAGCCCCACGTAAACATCCTCCTCCAGGCCGACCAGTCCCAACTGGTATCACATTGAATCAACCGATAGTCAAGAACGGGTTTTGGCAGGGTCCAACCCCACGGACATGTGCCTAGCCCAGCACTGGCCAAGTCCGAGCCCGCCTTTGGGAATCCATGGAGTCCAACTCCGAACAAGCGATCCAATCGCTTGACTAGGCTATAATCGAATAGGAAATGCCATCTGTGAATACCTGTCATACCTGTTATGCAATATAGATAACATTTACAACATACAACGGTTCGGGCTCAACCCAAAATCCAGAGGTTTTCACTATAAGCACAATCACTTGTATTCAAATATCAATACAAAAATACCAAAACCAATAACAGTTGCAGCAAAACATATTTTCGACATCACAAACTCATATCAGTCTAAGACATTTCACAATTCAAGTAAAACCCAGTAAATATGTATGCATCAAGTTTAGAAAATAAATGTCCACTCACAAGTTTATCGGTAACTCAATCTCGAATCGGATGCTCCTCGGAGGCTCTTGGAACGTTCTCGCCTGCCAAATCAATACTTAGGGGGTTACTAACAATCATTAAAAGTACACACGTATACACCCCCATGCCCCAGAACAGTAACCGTCCCTAAAACACGCTTCCCGAGGAGAAAAGGGACCTAAATTACCCTCTAAAGAACTTCAATCGTCCTGAAACCACCACCATTGGATTCAGGACGTCAGAAATTTTTCGAACAAACCCGGCTTCACCTGGAGATTCTCTCCCATGCACCCTCACGCGTCGATCAAAGTTTTCGGTCAACAGTCCACGCGCCTGACGTCAGCCCTATGCCGACGTGGCACTGACAACTTCTGACATGTGTCAGATGACGTCATCATGACATCACCAAGACATCACCCTCTGATAGGATGACGTCACCCTCTGACAGGCTCTGACATGTGTAAGATGGCGTCATTGTGACGTCACTCACTGACGTCATCTTCTCCCGCGGTCACCGCCGTCGGCGGGTCGAAATCCGCCATTAAAGCTTAGATTTTCAAAACTCCATAACTTTGTCAAAACATAACCAAATTTAACGTTATAATAGTCGAAATCCATCTGCTCAATTCCAGGAACTCAAATTCAAGCCCAGAATCACGAAAAATTACCCCCTGGAATTTGAGATATGGAGCTCGAAAGCTTTGGCCAGTTTTCAAACGCACAACCCGTGCAATCCCTGTGGTCCTACCCTTCAAGCTTGAGCTCCCCCTTGATCCTTGGGCGTCCTAGAACGTGTTTCCAACCGTTAGATCTAAGGGTTGGAGGTTTAATGGTTTTTGTGTGTGTATGTGTGTATGTTTGGACGGGAAAAGAAGAGAGAATAAGAGTGAATGTAATCCACCCACTTTATCCATTACACCCAAAATATCCAAAACTTTCAACTTCCTAAAATGCCCTTTTTCCCAAATAGTAAGTACACACACCACCTAGGTGTAGAATCGTCCAAATCTCAATAAAATTTCCACACAACCCCAATTAAATGTTGACAAAATTTTCTATAAATCCTGAATTTACAGGTCGGGTTGTTACATGAAATACAAATTTGATCACCTTTATCATACTACAATAATGTAGTATGAATCGTCATATTATAAGGTATGAATTGGTTATAGTAGCGTATTGACACCGTCATATTATAAGGAAACTTGTATGATAACAGGTTATAATGGATGAATTTAGTGCGTTCAAAACAGAGAATCACACTTGAATTTAAGTAGTTTATATTGTATCCCATTTAAGGTTTGAGGTGCAAGGTGAGACTTGAAAGGCAAGGCTTTATTTGTTTCACGTGGCTTATGACTTTGTGAGTGTACGATGCCAACAAATCTCATGTGATGAACATATAGAGGCGGAAGGAAGGAACCACAACTACATCATTAATTAATTACTTATTTATTTATTTATTTAATTACTAAATTTAGATGAATTTGACTCAAAATTGTTACCCAGCAACAGCTAAAACCCCATTATTCCCCATTATCTTAAATATAAAATAAATAGGAAAAATGCCCTTTTTAAAAAAAAAAATTCCAAATAAATAGGCAAATACTTCAGTTGCTTCTAATTCTAGGGTCTAGAGAGTCTAGAAAGTAAAGATGTCTCCTCCAAAACGCATTCTGGGTTGGAGAAAACTATTAAATCACTAGGAACTTGAACATAAAAAAGGGTTTGCTTTTGAAATTACCAAAATTTCGTTATCTGCCAAACCTGCTTATTTCAAGTTAACGAGCATTCTCAATATTCAATGTTATGATTCAATGGAATTTGAATATAATGCCTAAACAACAAACATAATGCATTAAAAGGAAAAAAGCAAGTTGCAATGAATAAGGAAAACAATGACATCCCCTTAAGCATCTTTCCGGTGATTAGGACAAATATATTGACTATCTTCGGGTGATTGGGGCAAACCACAAGTGGGGATTATCTTTTCAATTTTCATGATGCATTTAGCCTTCCTAATCTAATCACAAAATTCATTTCAACCCCACTTGGACACTAAATTCTCCGTATAAGATAATAATCAATCCCTCCCCACTACTTAGATTTTAGCGTCAGGAATTTGATGGTATAAATGGCAAAGAGCATGGTTTGGTAACATGAAAGACCAACTTACCAATTAGGTTAAGTTGAGTAAACAATACAGTGAGGCAATGAATACTTCTTTTGCCTCACTCACCCACAACATAAAGTTTACACTTGCTCTTACCAAAGAAATTTACCTAACCTAGAATTTACTTAACCCCATAAAAGTGCATGTGCAGTAACATGAAGTCTTCACGCTAAGCTAGGGTCACGTGGAAACGAATTTTTTTTTAGATGCATCATCACATAACCATAACAAGAGTGTCAATATCATACCTACAATATGCACATACATGGAACAAACATAAAGAAAGCAGATCACTACAAACCCGATTCGATCTTTATAATATCAACCCAGCTAGTTGCATTCCATGTGAGGGCCCGTACAAGCATATGCCTGAAACAAAAACAACCAGCAGATGCGTTTCCATTTCCCAACTATCAGCTTAAGTATATACGGGTGGAGGGTCTGTAGTGCATACTCATATACTCAGCCCAGCATCCAAGTATCTATCTCTACTTTCTGCGTCTGTGCCTGTCAGTCCAATCAAGATTATACATTTGAGAACCAACGCAGACAATTTAAGATACCGATGGGGCAAAATTGTTCTCTCATTCTCCTCTTTTCAATTATGTGATTCCCCCCCATTTCCTTCCAATGACTGTTTTTACCTGTTAATTCCAAGTTGAACCAACTAAATCAGCACCAAACCATGATCAAACTGAATCACACTGAACTTGAACTAAGAAGGCATCACAATAACAACAAGAAGCTACTTTATAATTTTATTTTCACGTCAATCAGATAACGCTACCCAATACAGGTAATCCAAAAAACCTGCAAAGCGCCTCATTAGCCTATTGCCACCATTAAATTTGCATAAAGAGCAAAAGAAGGATGAAATTTTAAGGTATAAATCAATTGGAGATTCATTATTCAAATAAGAGATAATTTGAATACAATTTTGTATGGCTTTCGGTATGGCTTTCGGTTCTCACTTCCAAGTTTCTAATGCATATTGCAGAATATACCTTTCCCTAACATTTAAAGTCAACAAGGCATTGAATTGAAGGGAGAATATTAAAAACCAAGTAATCATAGAATTCAATTGGAATGATTCAAAATGAACATATATTTACCTAAGTCGCCCGAAATCGAATCAGAAGGAGTTCATCTCCAGGCAGTAAGTGCGCCTCTTGATCAACATCTTGGGCCGCAGTCCCTATAGGGCTCCTCAAAAGCCGTAGAAAACCCAAGCGAGATCGGAATAGGCCTCCTTCTTAGCGGTCCCAGACTGTTGGCTCGGCCTTATGGCAACCAAAGTCGCACCCTTCAATACAACCCCATCGGGCAATTCCAAGTGGGGCGCATACCAGAGCCGCATATTCAGGGCCGGCACAAGCGTCCTCTTCGAGGCCGAAGATGCCGATAATGGCTTCACCCGGAGCTCCTCGAGCTGGTCTCTGTTCATGTGCAACACCCCCTGCCCATCAGCGTCGGTCAGGACACAAATTATCGAGCGTTTTGTGCTCGGAAATGATGGGCTGAAGCAGGTAATGCCTAGCAGAGGCGGCGATCAAGGAACTGATGGTCCAGACAACCCTAAGCTTTAAGCCTCCGTTGGTGTAAAAAAGAGTCGGGTATGCTTCCGTTATAACTCCGTAACAGCGCCGTTGTTGGCGCAAAACCCATCAGACCCCATTTTCCAAAGCGATGGATCCTTTAGTGGGGTCCCGGTTGGATGACCGAGGAGGCGCCAAGGATGACGCAGTTGTCTAAGGTGGAGCCGAAATCGGCCCTCCATTTTAGCTAAAACACCGTCGTCGATGCAAGCTCGCCGCTGGGGGAGCTCGATCCGAAGGAAGCGAATCTCGTTGAAAGCTCTTGAGGACTTGAGTAGGGGAGTGGTGCGTGACACCAGATTGGTCGAAGCTGACAGCTGGTCGGCGGCAGAATCAAGGTCGTCGTCGACGGATAAGGGGCAGAGAGAGACCCATTTGGGGATCGTCGATTGGAACCCAGGAAACTGGCCAAGGGTCTGCAGGGGCTTGACAATGCCGCCGACTACGAGGCGGACGAAAGCAAAGAAGGGGGTGCAGGACTTGTCAGAGGAGGAGGACAAAGCGGCGGAGGAGGGAGCGGAGTCATCATCTGAGATGACGCAATCGACGCGAACAACCACGTTTTCGACCTGGGGGGACGAGGGAGTGAGAACCGGCGGGAAACGACGCAGCAACGGCCGAGGGCCTTGACGTCGCCGATCTTATTGAAAATCAGGAGGACAAGGGAGTCCGGAAGGCGATCGAAGTGGTCGTCATCGATGGAGAGAGGGTTCTGGGGTAAACTCTGGAGGAGAAGGTCAGATCTGAGCGCAAAAGACGACATCGTTTCACTTGGGGTTTGTAGGCTTGAGAAGGGGAAAGAAGGAGTTCAGATTGGGGGTCGAGGTTAGTAGATCTGAGAGAGGGGAAATCGCATGGCAGATTTGAAATTCCAGAGAGAGATGAGATTGAGAGAGAGAGAGAGAGAGAGAGAGAGAGAGAGAAATGGTGAGAGGAGGAGATATATCCAAGCTTACGGCTTAGGTTTGTTCTGTCATTCATTTTACGATCCGCAAAGGCTGAGTGAGAAGATATAAAAAATAAATAAAAATGAAAATGATAAATTGAGATGGACAGAGCGACGCACAATGTGTGATTGAGTAGGTAAATTTATTCGTACTTTTGTCTTTATACTTAGCTGGCTTTTCGTTTTTCATCCCCAACCAGGGAGGAAAATGTCGCCGGAATCGGCGATATATCGTCCGATATATCGCTTTTTCCGGCCGGCGACACATAAGCGGAGGGGGAAGGTTAATCTTCCACCAAAATCGACGATATCGGCGGATATCGGCGGATATCGGCGATAATCGTCGATAAATCCGATATTGGCCGACATTCCCGATTTCGGACTCAAGCCTACAAATTTCCCTAGCTAATTCGGCAGCTAGAAACCGAAAGCACACAAAACAAAATCAAGAACAAATTTCTAACATCACGGACGAAACAGAGTTTGGGGGAATAATTGAACAAACTCACGGGCGAAAAATGGAAGGAAAAAACCAAGGAAGGATCACGGACTCACCAATTAGGGATGTGAATAAATTGGGGGCAACCAGCAAGTCAGCAACATCGAAGAAAAAAGCGACCCAAATTCCTGATCTCCGAAACACACCCAGTCGAACGCACCAACTCTGTGGCTCCACCACCGTCGCCGGCAACCTCTGTCGACCCCAACTCCTGAGTCGACCCTCGACGGCCGCTCCACCACCAACTCATCCTCTCTGTGGCTCGCGCCGCCTCTCGCCCTCACGGTCTCACTTCTCCGTCGAGTCGCCACCTCTCCGCCTCGCCGCCTCACCGCCTCGCCTTCTCCGCTTCTGGCCCTCAGGGATCACCTCGGTCCGTCGGTCGTCATCTCCAAAGTCGCCCAAACAAACAACAATTCGAGTACAGCATTAATACTGTACCCTTTGATTATATAACCCCGTACTCTCCAAATGAAACGGGGCGTTTCATTTGTGGTTTTTTTTTAAAAAAACCTTTTTTTATATATTTAAAAATTTAACCTAGATTATTATTTTTAATATATTACTTTCATCCTTAACTCCTTTTTTTATATGTTATAATTTAGAATATTGAAATAATAATATATTACTTTAATGTAGGAATATATGTTTTAATTCAAATAATTTCAATAAAGTGATTATAATTTAGAGTTACCAATATTATTTTATTATTAGTCGTAATTTTATTATTATGATTATTTCTTATTATCAAAGTCTAATTATTTTTCATTTAAAATAGACGGAAAATTATGTTATAATTTAGAATATATATTTCAATGTAGGAATATATATTTTAATTCAAACAATTTCAATAACGTGATTATAATTTAGAGTTACCAATATTATTTTATTATTTGTCGTAATTTTATTATTATGATTATTTGTTATTATCAAAGTCTAATTATTTTTCATTTAAAATAGAAAGTAAAATATGTTATAATTTAGAATATATGTTTTAATGTAGGAATATAATTTTTAATTCAAATAATTTCAATAACTTGATTATAATTTAGAGTTACCAATATTATTTTATTATTAGTCGTAATTTTATTATTATGATTATTTCTTATTATCAAAGTCTAATTATTTTTCATTTAAATTAGACGGAAAATTATGTTATAATTTAGAATATATATTTCAATGTAGGAATATATGTTTTAATTCAAACAATTTCAATAACGTGATTATAATTTAGAGTTACCAATATTATTTTATTATTAGTCGTAATTTTATTATTATGATTATTTCTTATTATCAAAGTCTAATTATTTTTCATTTAAAATAGAAGGTAAAATATGTTATAATTTAGAATATATGTTTTAATGTAGGAATATAATTTTTAATTCAAATAATTTCAATAACGTGATTATAATTTAGAGTTACCAATATTATTTTATTATTAGTCGTAATTTTAGTATTATGATTATTTCTTATTATCAAAGTCTAATTATTTTTCATTTAAAATAGACGGAAAATTATGTTATAATTTAGAATATATATTTCAATGTAGGAATATATGTTTTAATTCAAATAATTTCAATAAAGTGATTATAATTTAGAGTTACCAATATTATTTTATTATTAGTCGTAATTTTATTATTATGATTATTTCTTATTATCAAAGTCTAATTATTTTTCATTTAAAATAGAAGGTAAAATATGTTATAATTTAGAATATATATTTCAATGTAGGAATATATGTTTTAATTCAAATAATTTCAATAAAGTGATTATAATTTAGAATTATTAATATTATTTTACTATTAGTCGTATTTTTATTATTATGATTATTTGTCATTATCAAAGTCTAATTATTTTTCCTTTAAATTAGTTGGTAAAATATGGCTAGTGGAAGTGCAAGTGCAAGTGAAAGCCGCCCAAGACCTGGACGAGTTGACCCAGCATGGAAATATGCCATTGCAATTCCTGGAAATAAAAACGGTGCCATATGTTCGTTTTGTCAACATCAGTTTCAGAGTGGAGGCATAACGCGATTAAAGTTTCATTTAGCAGGTTTTGATCCGAAAAAAAATGTTCAAAAATGCAAAGACGTACCTAAAGCTATTAGAGATGAGGTCAGAGCATGGATCAAAAGTAAAGATACTGCTAAACAGACTAAGAATATGATTGGGGAGAATATACGAGCTGGCTTGAGAGGAGATCCACTGGACACTCAACAGAGCATTCAGATTAATGATAGCGATGATGAAGAGGATGATGATGGATTCGCTTATCCACCAGATGTGCATAGATCTGAGAGAGCAGCATATCGCTTTGCTGTAAATGCATCAAGAGATGAGGCACGACGAAGTGTCGACAATTATGGAGTTGGGTCCATGCGTGGTGCTCAAGGAGGCAGTAGCAGTCGCCAACCACCGCAACAGATGCGTCGATCACAAAGTTTGCGTGATCCATTTTCAATTCCTCCCGAACCAAAACTCTACAAAACCGCACGAAGTCAACAGAAGACTGTAAAATCGATGTGGAAAGGGACGAAAGAGAAGTTGGGTCAATACATAAGCAAATTTTTTATATATGAAGGCGTGGCTCCAAATAAAGCCAACTCTCATCATTTTAAGAATATGATCATTGAAGCCCAACGAGCAGGTATTTAATAAATTTATTTATTTATTATACATGTTTATTTAGCTTATGAAATAGCATTAAATGCTAACTTATGTTTTGGTTTGCAGGTGAAGGTGTGTCCACTCCTTCTCCATATGAGGTGAAAAATAAATATCTTCCTATGGAGTATGAAGAAATGACGGCGTATGTGGAGCAACAAAAGCGACACTGGGAAACTTATGGATGTACCATAATGTGCGATGGTTGGACCGGTCCAACGAAGTTATCCATAATTAACTTCATGGTATATAGTAAGGGTTCAACTGTATTTCTCAGGTCAGTTGATTCTTCCAAATTTCATAAAGACTATGTGTACATAGGAAATTTGTTGAAGGAAGTTGTTCAGGAGGTTGGAGTACAAAATGTCGTACAGATCGTTACTGATAATGGATCGAACTTCAAAAAGGCTGGAAAAGAACTGATGAAGACTTATCCGCTCTATTGGACTCCTTGTGCAGCCCATTGTATCGACCTAATATTTGAAGATATTGGGAAGAATGAGACAATGGCGCTCATCATAAAAAATGCTAGGCAGGTAACTAACTACATTTATAATCATCTATGGTTACTTGCTCAGATGCATGAATTTTGTCAAGGAGACTTGGTTCGTCCTGGTGCAACTCGGTTCGCAACCAACTATATTTGTATAAACAGTATAGTTAAGCATAAAGTTGGCCTTAGAAGGTTGTTTACCAGTGATCAATGGCATGGTAGCCCATTGAGTAGGAAAGTGGAAGGCAATAGGGTTGAGGCTCATATCCTCGACCAAAGATTCTGGGAGTCCTTGGAGATGATGCAATCAATATATGAACCATTATATTGCATCCTCCGAATTGTTGATACAGAGGTAGTCCCAACCATGCCAATCCTATATGATATGTTCAATCGAATGAAAGAAAAGATAACCCGTCTTAAAGGGAAGAAGTGGGTCCTTAAAATCATACAGGAGCGATGGGAAAAAACATTAGTGCATCCCTTACATGCCGCTGGTATATTTCTATCTTATTGAACTTGTTAATATTTTATTTTATTGTTGTTTACTAAGCAAAGTTCATTCATGATTTGCAGCTTATTACTTGAATCCTCGATATCAATATCAAGCAGGTGTTGGGCATGACTCCTTCCTTGTCCAATCAGTTCAACAAGTATTCCTCAAACTGAATCCAAATGGACAAGTGGGTTTACAAAATTTTGGAGTAGACGTAAGTTCACTACCATATATGAACCTTGATGAGTTATTTTGAATCTTGATGAGTTATTTTGAATCTGTACATCTATGACATTATATTAACATCAGCCTTAATGTAGTTGATCAACTTTAGAGATGGTCGGAAAACATTTCGTTCACCTATGGCTGTACAATCACGAACGAAAATGCCCCCAGGTATATTACTTGCATTTAACTTGATATTCTATGACTTAGCACTTTATAATGCCTCTTACATTAAACTTGATTATGACAGCTGAGTGGTGGGAACTATATGGCCAAGCTTCTCCCAGCTTGCAACAAATTGCTGTTCGTATATTATCACAAACGGCATCATCTTCGGCATGTGAGAGAAATTGGAGTACATTTGCTTTAATTCATACAAAGCAAAGAAATCGTCTCGCATATTCTAAGTTAGAACAACTTGTTTTCTGTTATTACAACATGAAACTCAAGTTAAGAGATGAAGAAGCCGAAGCCGGTAAAATTGTGGAAGAAGACTACGTTGACCTGTTGGAAATTGCAGGTCAACATGTGGAAGGTAATGAGGCTGATCCACTTCAAGCATGGATTATGCCAGCTCACTTGGATGATGATAGTGGAAGGCCTGACCCTCGAGTAGTACATCTTGCTAGTGAACACGGTGTTAATGTTGATAGAGTGCTATCTGAAGAAGTGGGGAGTGAGGACGTAGGAAGTGAGCGGACAATGTCTTCATGGGAGAGATCAATGCTTGGTTCTACCGGTAGACGTGACTTACGAGCTGATGCTACTAGTAAGGGACTTCATCAAAATAAATCTCCAGATGATGATGATGATGATGATGATGATGATGATGGAGGAGATGATGTTGAGACAAACGATGAAGACAAGGATGACAGAGGGGATGATGACGGGGGAAATGAACATGTAACCGATACATATGCACCCTTGAGCCCATTTACTGAAGAGGCAGATTTCACTCATGCCACACAAGATTATGATCATGGGTGTAGAGAAGGAGGAGTAGGAATCGGTGGTGTCGGAAAAGATTACACTCGGACACGAAACATATATGAAGGTTATGGAAACCCATCTTCTGAGGATTCCATGGCAATTAGTTTTGAGTCAATGAGTTTAGGCACCGATCCTAGTAACAACTCAAATGATCCATATGCTTATGGTCCATATCGTCACCCCCTGTTAGACAACCATCTCCCTCAAATGTCACATGAAGATTATGGAGAAGTTAGTTGGGTAAATCCGAACTACCCTATCTATGGAGGAAAAGTAGGCCATTCAAAGGAGATATACGAATACTATGTCCAACAATACATTTCCTTTTGGTCAAATAGCATCAGTTGGCAAAACTTTTGTGTCTTGGTAGATCAAGAGATTCAAGACCAATCTAATTTTCAAGCTGGTCGACACTCTACTTGTTTTTGATCAAATTCAATGTGTACAATATTGTTAATGCAATATTATCAATGAAATTATGTTTAAATTTAGGTTTATCTTTAAGATTTTATACTGTTAGTGGTCGGCAGATCTATATTCTATCATATGATTCATCATATATTTATCATATCAAAGTCATTTTATAGTTTTTATTAGTCCTATATAACCATTATTGGGTGCTTAAGTGTTTGCCAAAGTTTCATTCCAAATTTCCGTCATTTGGACCCAATTTCCGTCATTTTTGTTGACCGTAAACGATATCGATATCGATATCGATATTTGGGGCGAGATATCCGTAAATTCGGCGAGCGATATATCCGTCGATATCGATATTTTCATCCTTGTCCCCAACTTTGATTCCTTTCCTTGTTGGGTAAATTTTATTTATATTTTTTTATTCAATATATTATTTGACATATTTAATTGTAATATTATTAACTGTCATAATTAATTAAGTGTATGCAAATATTATTATTAAAAAGTTAAATAAAAAAATTTCTCGATTTAATATCCTTGTTTATGGGTATAAAAATAAGAAATTGAGTTCAACTCTTCCCTCTTGTTCATGGCAATCACATATGATAGAAGATTTGAATTCAAATTTTCCAATAATTAATATACATTTCATCAAAAAATTGAACGATAGCAATAAGATGAAACATGTCAGTAAAAAGCCCTATCATGTGAAAATACGTGTAAATATTGTCTTTGATATTGGGCATTTCAGTCGGATAATTAATTATTTAGTCGAACATTTGGTGTTCGACCGGAGTAAAATGTTAACTATATTATATTAGACAAATTATATTATAATAGTTGATAAGAAATATTTATATCATAAATATTAATTATGTATATTATTATTTTATTTTAATGATTTATTATTTATTTTAATTAATTATTGATATATTATTATTTCTATTTATTAAAATTTTATTTTATTTTATATTTATTATTATTATTATTATATTTTTCAAGATTGTTAGTTAATCGACTATTTAATACGGAAAATTTGAAGAGTATTATTTCAGCGTATCTGGACGGTATAAAAATACTCAATCTTATTAATTCATTCGCTAACTAATTAACACGAGTGATACCAAATATTAATTTTATATTATATTATTATATCCAATCGATCTCTTATACGGCGTGTCAAACGTAGTCTTAAATTATATTATTAGAGTATTAGTAATAATCTGGGATTTAATAATAAATTTGTTTTAAGAAAAATGTTGTTAACTTATTATGTGATGAAATTAAAATGATTATCATATTTTTGTACGAACCGACGGGTATGCCTATAAGACGTAAATAGCCGCAACAAAAGGCCGCAAAGCAAAGTAGCTCAACTTGCGTTGCCTTTCGCCTTTTCTTTTTTTTTTCTTTTTCTTTTTCCTTTTCCTTTTCCTTACCGGTCCGCCCGAATTTCATTTCTACCTTTTTTTTTTTCAGTTTTTTTAAATGATTTATTTACCAGTTTGTTGTGAAAAAAATAAAATAAAAACACAGGTATGATGCTTCGCAATTTTAGATGGAAGTCAAGCATATAGACCCACCTAGACCTTGTTTGTGTCATACAAACGTTTTCATGCTTTCCGGTTTCTTCAACCCAACAACATAAGGGATGATGACGTGGCGTCCGTACTACAGTGCAAAAACAAAAACAAAAACAAAAACAAAAACAAAAACCACAAAACAACCTAAATTCATTTACCACAGGGCACAAATCATTTATTTTCAATGGTGATTATTTGTTTAATAACGTGAAAGTTATTATTGAGAATATAGGACGCATTATGTTTGATATTTATAATAATTTTATATATATTTCAAAGTATTTTTAAGAGTTTCGTCTTTCTAGTAAGGGACAATATATTTCATTACAAATAATGAATTTGATTTTTTATTTTATTTTATATATTCGAAATAGGTCATTTTCTAATTTTGACAAAACAAAGAAGATAAGATTGTGGAACCCAAAATCACCGGAAAAATGTGGAGCTGCCACGTGGCCCATAATTCTCAAAATGACCAAATTGCCCTTGGCAATAATACTTGTAAGCACAAGCACCGGACATGGCCCAAACCAGAATGACATGTGGAAGCCTCTCCACCCTCGATTTGTATAACACGTGTTAGCATGCAAATTGATGAGCATTTGTCCCACATCGAAACTATGGAAATTGAACATCTCACTCACCCCTATATAAGAGGTAAATTGATGAGCATTTGTCCCACATCGAAACTATGGAAATTGAACATCTCACTCACCCCTATATAAGAGGTAAATTGATGAGCATTTGTCCCACATCGAAACTATGGAAATCGAACATTTCATTCACCCCTATAAATAGCAAGGCACATTTCATTTTCAAGTTAAGTTGATTCTTCGCTTCGAAGTATATCCTTTTCCTCTCTCAAAGCTAACTTAGGCATCGGAGTGTTCTTGGTCGAACAACCCCCCGGGTAAATCGATCGAGACAACGATAGCTAATTGTTTGCTGTTTGCAGGAATTGTGAGAACTTTTCGCGGCGGGTTCGATTTCTGCTTCAACAAAGATAAGATCGTCAAGTTTCAACGATTTCAAGCATTATATTTTTCGTTTGTATCGATTTTTTTCTCCTCCTTATTGAGATGTTGACATTTCTTTTAAGCATTGATCTTGATGAAATGTCTTTGAAAAGGCTAAGATTGACATGAAATACACAAACCTTTCAAATTTCATTTTTGCTTTGACAGCTAGAGATTGTGAGCTATAGAGGTGAATATGGTGGTAAGCATGATCTAGGGTAGGGCAACAAAATCTTGGTTTTCTCATACAATTAATTTGTTATGTATAAAGAACCAAAAAAATAAAAAATAAAAAGCTTGAAAGGCAATTTGGAACTTTGTTTTGTGAAAAGGGAAAGAATCCATATATCCATATCTTCCTCCTCTTAGCCCCATGAATGGGAGACCCATTGATCACAAGGAGACAAGTTGTCCTTTTAAACCCCTCACATATAAGGGTGTTAATCGGTTTTTCGATTCGGTTTTTTTATCGAAATCGAAACTGAAACCGGTTGGAAAATCGGTTCAGTTCGGTTCGGTTTTTCCTCCAATGCGGTTCAGTTCGGTTTTTCTTCTTATTCGGTTCGGTTCGGTTCCGGTTAAAACCGGTTTTTTTTCCTTCAAATTATGGTGAATCGGTTCGGTTAAATCGGTTCAATTTTCTCTAAAAACCAATTTTTTTTTGTACTTTTATACAATAATCAATATTTATTATCTAATTAATATCCATTACAACCTAATTAATGTTTATTACAACTAATCAAGATCCATTATAACTAATCAATGTTCATTACAAAGTAACCTAAAGCATTTCAGTTCGGGTCGGTTCGATTTGTTTCGATTTTCAGGCCTATTTGGTTCGGTTCGGTTCGGTATTATTATATCGAAAACCGAAACCGAACCAGTTCGATTCGGTTCGGTTCGGTTTTCTCCAACTGGTTTCGGTTTTCCTTCGGTTCGGTTTTTTTCAGTTCAGTTCGGTTCCGGTTCGGTTCGGTTTTTCGGTCGGTTTTTTCGAACCAATTAACAGGGCTACTCACACACCCACTCCTTTAGAAGAGCCATCAGAATTCATAAGAAGTTGTAAGCTAGGAAGAAAAATATGTAAAATTCGGAGAAATTATTAAGTCGTTATGCGTTCTCGATGTATATTGTATTTAGTTTACGTGTTACGATATGATTAGGATTTTTTTATTTAGGGTATATGATTAATAAATATTCCCTATATTGTAATCTATGAATTAGATGCACCACATTTGGGGTTAGAAAAGTGAATTAAATTCACAAAAACAAGGGGGTGTTGTTGGGCAATAATTAAAAGTTGCTATCAAGGCCCAAGGGGGGTGACAATTATAAGATTTTGTGAGTGTGGCACTCAATATGTGCCCATGCTCTTAACAATGTGGTCCCGTAGCTTGTTTAAAATTCGTAGTGACCTTCGGCCTTAAATGAATTAAAAAGGGTACTAATCGTACAACATGATTAGCTAAATTGGGTTGATGGAGCAGCAAATGGGTGTGATTTTTCATTCCTTTATATGAATTATTAGGTGGTTAATGATCTTCCATTATGTGTACTTATTAATGGGTGACAATTGGGTTGATGGTAACATATGCATCCCGCCACACACAAGATAAGGTGCACATTTGTATATACAATTCACCTCCTAATCATCATGCCTTCTAGTTGACAGGTTAAGAGGAGGGACACGTGTCACTTGGTGATTGGACGACGAATAATCGACCGTTGGAATATTTCGTACGGAATAACTTTCAAATTTCAAATATTAATATTTTATATTTAATTTTTAAAATTATTTTATAAGATAATTCTAACTAAATTTCATATTTTCATATTTGTTTTAGGAATGAAAATCATTTGTATCCACCAAACTTTTCCGATATTATGCATCTTCTATTCTATTTGAGAGGAGTATGTTGCGTATAATATACCTTTATTTTACAATTAAAATTCTCATAGGTAAATTACATTTTTACGTACAATTAAAATTTCTATAGGGAAATTATGTACAATATATGTTCAGAATCACCTCCTCCACTCAAGCTGGACTACGTTATTTGAAAGAGAAATTGTCAACGATGAATAACAATCATAATGAATAACCAACAACTCCAAATGATCAAATAACACCAAGCAGTTCAATAGAATGATTTTTTTTTTTTCGTGACATAATAAAATCAAATAAAACGTGTATTGCAAAAGGAATCGAGACAAGTGATCAATAACGTAAAATAAAATAAAGTAATATGATATATAGTGACACACTTGTAATTCTTTAAAAATTATGGGACAAAAACTAATACTACATTTTAACCAATAATAAAATACGATTTTTTCTCATCATACAGAGCATATAAATATCATTATATTAGTAGTGTTAATGATTTTTAATTTATTTAAATTCCTTATTTATAAGAATAGATTTTAAAATTTCTTAAGGCACTATATAGTAAATAATAATATTACTAAATTAGTAATATATTAATAAATATTTATTATCCAATAATTTGGAAATGACATAAAAGCCGTTGTGTACTAGCTTGGGAAAAATGTGAAAAAATTATTCTCACCGCTTCTTGATTAATGATTAGGTATGAATTCTACAACGGAGCCTTCAATGAGAATAAAATTTAATCTTGAGTCAAGCATTTTAATCTTTATTGGCTCGGGATTCTTTTTTATTTTTTGTTCTATGTATAGATTTGTCTGATTATAGATTAATCATTATTGATACTTTATCACATTCCCTTTTATATGAGATGACTAATAGACCTTACATATCGAAAAAATTGTTAAAAAAAAAAACTTTGCATAAATGCCCTTTTTTTTTAGTAGTTTTTTGTTTGTGGCATTTAAGTATTTAGGTGAAGACTTGTGGTGCATAGTCTGTGGAACACCATGATCATTTGGCTATGATGGATTTGGAAGCACTCGAGTGGCACTGATGGTGGGTTTGTTTGGGATCATATTGGGAATGAAAGTCACAGCCTTTCCAAGCTCCAAATTGTTAGGTTGGTCAGTAAGGAAAGGAAAATCTATTAAACCAATTAAGCAAAAGATTAGGTGATGGAGAAAAGGACCAATACATATTCAAAGAACACATGCTCTTTTTTAGGAGAACTCATTGGCTCACCACCTCAACTGCCTAACTTTATTCCACCCACAAACTCATAGCTAGTGAGATGAATGATCAATTTGTACGTTAGTTTGATGCGATTTTCCACCCTGTTTTCCTCTAATTTGATCTCACTCAAGCACATGTCACTGCCTTCCGGGTACTAATACACTCAGTTTCATTGAATGTACCATGCATATCCGGTATCCCTACCCCACATGTGAGAGCTTGATATTGAATACCATTTAACAATTTGGTATTTAGATAGATAATATTTGGATGTGCATGGTATTCTGGGACACAACTTATTTTTAATGGATGTGCAGAAAAATGCTCACCTTAGAAATATGATAACATGATTATATGTTTAGGTTCCAAACAGCT
The DNA here is from genome assembly GCA_032719365.1 of Prinsepia uniflora. NCBI lineage: Eukaryota > Viridiplantae > Streptophyta > Magnoliopsida > Rosales > Rosaceae > Prinsepia > Prinsepia uniflora. Next base: position 402,072 of record CM064868.1, read on the forward strand.
AAAGCTTCTTTCAAGTCCAACAACAAGAAGTCACACTGAAGTAATGCAATGAAATCCAGCGACGCTTCACTGTGTCTCTGTGTGTGTGCATACATAATTATATTAATAAATTTGATTTATGATAAGCTGCTGGAGCTCTCGTGGGTGAGCGAGCATGATTTGTGTACATTAAATTTAATATTATAAAGTTAAGAATGTGTCTCTTGCCTTATAATTACTTAGCCACCAAAAGTTTTCCATTATTGTGTCTCTCAAATGTCCCCTCTTCACAATGAATTCCAATAATAAAAGTATAAAACTAAGAAAAGAGAATGAATAAATTGAAAGTTGGATTCTTGAGAGTTGAGAGGACATGGGGACAAAACCCATTTGTGTCAATTCATTTTTTTATAAAGAAAGTTAAAGATGGAATTGTAAAGTGGTGGATGAAGTTTTATGAATAATTCAGTACAGATCTCTTTCACAGCTACAAGGGAAAACTATTTCTTTGTTTTTGTTTTTTCATTGGAATCATATACTCTTTATTCAAGAAGAAAGGCAAGATAGAAGAAGAAAGGGACAATCAAATCAGAAAATTACAGGAAAAACCGTCATTAAATTGATAATTTCAGACTAACCATGGGGAAAATAAAATCAGAAGCTTTGACAGTGAATGCATGGACCTAGACCTGTAAAATATCACTTCAAATGAACCTGTAAAATATCACTTCAAATTACTTATCAGTTATCATCCACATTAGGTAAGGATATAAGGTTTAGAAACTGTTGAGTTCACAAGTCCCGGCCACAACGGTCACAAATGTTAGAAGCAGTTACAGAGATGTTGGCTGGCTTTTCTTTCTGCATCGCTGGTAGATCATGTTCAAGAACATCATAAAGGGCCTTTACCCCTTGTTGGATCTCCTCCAAACTGAAAAACAAAGCGTTCAAGTTATACGATTAAACATGATAAAGATGTTGTGAACTTTTATTTTTAACTGCAAGCCAACAAATTGTCATTTCTGGTGGCACATGAGACATCTTACTCAACAACAAAATTTTAAACTGTAATATTTGGAGATTAGCTGTAGCATTAAGGTAACAAGTTATAGTTCTGCAATAGGATAAGGGGGAATCAAATAAATTTGTATCACTGGTTACAAATAGATGGTAGATATCGAGGAAAGTCTCGCTAGCGAAAATTCATAAGTGCAAATGAAAGCATTCGGTAAAAGTTTTGCTCTTTAGAACGAGAAAAACAAATAGAGAAGATATAGAAATTCATGTTCAGAAAGATGAGATCTTATATAATAAATTCAGGATTACTTAAGTATATCAAAATGCACCTAATTTCACTTTAAATAACAGAAAAAGAAAAAGTGCTTGAAGAAGCTGAATGAAGGAGAAGAAAAGAAAAAGTGCTTGAAGAAGCAGAATGAAGGGAAAGAAAAGGACGGATTGACCTAAAGGTAGAAAAGCACTAGTAAGCATAACCGGTTGATTTCACAACCTCCCGATGCTAAATATGGTTAAAGGAGCAGCATAACTTTTCAAATCCCAAGTAATAAACTAGGAACTTATCTCTTTAAGCAGGCTACGTTGGGGATGCGGACATGTGCACTCTTGGCCTTTTTTGCAAATGCGTAAGAAACTAAGATATAAATGTATTTTAGGATAAATCTGTGTCCATCATCTAACATCCAAAAAGGCCCTTCCCTTGATTAATATCTTTTTCCTCTGATACAGAGGTAAGCGGAGTGCACTAAAAGCTAACACAGGATCATAGCTATGCTCATCAGGTATTGATTTCAACGAGATTAAAACATGATTGGTCATCAACATCTGTAATACCTTATGGAGAGCGGAGGAGTCAATCGGATAATAGAATCGTGTGTTGGCTTGGCAAGAACTCCTCTCTCCTTCAACTTTAGGCAGATATCATAAGCAGAAACAGGGAACAAGTTCTTGCTATTGAGCTCCACAGCATTGAACAAACCTCTCCCTCGAACTTCATTAACGTAGTTTGGGTATTGCTGCTGAATCTTGAGTAGCTGATTTCTCAGCTCTTGCCCTGTTTGGGCAGATCTGCATGGTAATTGAACATCAACAAACATTGCTATAATTATTTCATAATGGAGATCCCTATCACATACATATACTGGAATGCCAATTTTCTTTCTTTAGCCTTGAGCAACAAATGTTAAACATATAAACAGATAATGCCTTCTCCATATTTAGTTCTGTCTAACTCCCAAATAATATAAATGGCCGAAATTAAACAATTTGAAAAAGACTTTGTTAGTCACTTTCAGCTCTTGTATAACACCAGGCTATATATTTGATACCTTTGAGCAAGTCTCTCGTCTCTGATTACATCTAATGAGGCAAGAGCAACTGCACTAGCCAACGGATTACCCCCAAAGGTACTGCAAAAAAACAATACCAAATAATAGCAAGGTAAGTAATGTTGTAAGTTGTATCAAACCCAAAATCAAGGAGAGTAAATCGCAGAAAAATGAAATGAATTAGAAATATTACAAGAAAGAAATAATAATAATAGTAGTGGAACTGTTGGAAACTAGAAATCATATTTTTTATGGCATGGCCATGCATGGATCAAAAGCAGAAATTGCTTAAGTTTTCAATATTGTTTGACAAAAGCCACTAATAGAAATAGTATAGGGACTCTTCCTCTACAAAACCTGACTAAGTACTAGAAGAGACTAAACTAATGTGTCAATATTGAGGCTTTCAACAAAGATTTTGAGTTGCCAAAGAAATAATCTTGAATCAGATCTCCTATTGCCAGTTCAAATTAATATGGTAGTGGGCTAGTAAACAATCTATAAATGTAAGCAGCAATAACAGCAAACCTTCCATGCTCTCCTGGTCGAATACAAAGCATTGTGTCTTTGTCTGCAAGCACCGCACTTACAGGTATCACTCCACCACCCAATGCTTTACCAAGTATCTGATTAGAGCTTTTAAAGTGTTAGCTAACTACGATAAACAGCTAGATGGCTTTCACATTTTAACAACATATTGCCAAAGTTGTAGACTGAAGAAATTTGGTTCAGAGATAGGTGACTATGATATATAAGATGAGAAACAAAATTGTTATGGGTATATCAAGTCAGAAAAAAGTTATCAAACTCAAAGCAACTCACCACTACATCTGGGCGAACTTCTTCCCAATCACAAGCCAGCATTTTCCCTGACCGGGCTAAACCAGATTGTATTTCATCAGCAATCATTAAAATATTGTATTTTGAGCATAGCTCTCTGACAGATTTCAAATAACCATCTGGAGGAATTATAACCTGTAATCAAAACAGACAATTTCTCTCAAAAGAGTCGATTGAGATGAGAATAATCATGTTAAAAAAAAAAAAAAAAAACCCAAGGATTCAGTATTTCTTGAGTTTTACGGTTTAGAACACTGGTAGAATCTCCATCAAACAATTGTATAAATATTGATGGAATCTCTCTGGAACATCCTAAATCAATCAAAATCGTTAGTTGAAAAGAAAAAACACATACTCCAGCTTCTCCTTGAATGGGCTCAAAGAGAAATCCAGCTATTCGATCTCCATAATCTGCAATCCATAGCAGAGATATTTGTCAATACAATTTTAATACACAAATCCAACAGTGTTACGGAAATTGTGATGGTTGTAAATAGATGTGATCTTTTCAGTCGAAGATCGAGTACAATATAAAAAAAGTACCCAAACCTTTGAAAAGTTTTTCAAGGCCAACTGCATCGCCAAAATCAACTTTTAGATGCCCAGGCAGTAAGGGTCCAAAACCTCGGGTTGCATCATTGTCACAGCTCATAGAGATGACTGCTAATGTACGACCATGGAAGCAACCACAACATGAGACAATAATAGCCTGTGTACGGCTCAATTGGGTTAGAGACATATCTGGAACAATAACCTTACCCGTGTCTTTGTAATTACAGGTTACCAAACTAGAAAGGAAAAATTTTAAGAGAAACAAATTGGAAAGTGTAGAAGAATAAAAGGTACATACAAATTAAGCTTAAAAATCGGAGCATTAGATGTTTAATGTGTTTTTGGAGTGAACTCGTCCCCTAAATCAAATTATTTGAGGATTAGGTGTTTTAGCTTGTTTTTGGTGTGAACTAATAGTTGCTTTCACCACAAAAGAACTTATATCAACATAAGAAAATCCGTAACCAGAGCAAATGCAGCATTATGAAAAGTTAAAAGGAGAATTTTGGACTTATAAGATATATTTAGAACAGGAAAGAGGTGTAGTTCATTCTTTTTTACTTTCAAAATTCCACGCTATATCAACTAACATCACAAATGTTGTATCAGTCATCAGCCTCTTGGTATCACATAAATCATCCATACAGATTCGGGTGAGTGCAGAAAAATCATTAGTCTAGACTTAAAAATTCTGCATGCCCCTAAATGAAAAATGTAGAAAGATAAAAAGGCAAACCAAAATAGATAGACCTAAATTAAATACTTGTCATTGAATGCTACCTCATCTTTTGGAATATGTTTCTTCTCATGACCCCATTTTCTTGCTAACTTTAAAGCTGTTTCGACAGCTTCAGCACCCGTGTTCATAGGCAGCACCATGTCATAGCCAAACATGCTTGTAAGATATTCAGCAAATATTGGAAATCTATCATTATAGAAAGCTCGAGAACTAAGAGTGAGCCTTTCTGCCTGTTCTTGTAATGCCTTCATGATCTTTGGATGACAATGCCCCTACAATAGAAATATGTAGTTTTAAATACATAAATGAATCTAAAGGGAGAATTATCCACTGGAATAAGTCTGCTTTCAAAATTGGAGTTTCTGATGTGAACAAGAGTCTTCACTGACTTTGCATTTACAAAGCCACTGATACAATAATAATTGGCTAAAAAGAAGAGCAATGAAATGCAAAAACTGAATATCATTGACATGAATTTTCCATTTAGTAATCAGAAAGCACAGAGATAAGGCAGTTTGGCTCATAGGCTAGTTACAGATCTATGAGTATAACGTATGTGTGTGCGCCATGCGTGTGATTGCATGCTTGAGTGTTGCCATATTTACTTTCTTTCCGTACCTGATTAACAGCAGAGTAAGCTGAAAGAAAGTCCAGATATCTGTTTCCCTCCGGGTCCCATATAGATGATCCCCTCGCTTGGGAGAATACAATGGGAATTGGGTGGTAACTGCAAATTGCAAAAGGAGTTTGAGAATTGTCAACTATCAATTCAAAAACTTAGAAGCAAAGGCGCTCCAGACATCAATTAAAATCACACAATTTGGAAGAAACAATGGCGATTATCAGACAGAGCTCTTCCTGAACCTCAACACAGGGACTTTCTAAACATAGAATTAGATGAAATTGAGTTTCTAGACAGACTCTTGAGTCCAAGCCTTCCTAATGTTACACAAGGCCAACAATCCCATAACAGATTTCTCATTTTGTACTTATACTATATCCTTAATGGTTAGAGGCATGGATTAGATGCTCAAAATATCCTTTTTTGTAATTTTTTTCTGCCATTATCATAATTACTGTAACTCCAGAAGAAGAAGAAAAATCGAAAATTGAACCGGGATCAATCCACATAGGTTCTAAAAAAAATAAAAGCCAAAGAATTTAAGAAAAACCCCACTTTGAATAGGCTGATCAAAGTTTAATTATAACCCCAAAAGAGGAAATTGGATGGAAACAAGCAAAACCCGGATGGCAGAACATGAGAAGAATCAAAGTGGCAGCATAAAAGATAGATAAATTCCTAAACCTCAGAACCCACAATTAGATAGAGAGATAACTGACTTGTGTGCACTGTATTGGTATTCAGAGTTGATGAGCTCCTGAGATGATGAAGGGGAAGTACCTTGAGGAAGAGCACCGAAGCACCTCCTTCCCCTCCAAATGATCCCCCTGTTGAAACTGAAGCTGCTCAAAACACACTGCAAAGCCCTCCTGGTCGCCATTGATGGTTATTCTACTTCTAGGAGCTGTAGCTTCGTGCTAATTGGAAGAACAGAAGAATGGTAAAATTAAAGCTAGCGGCTTTTTTTTTTTCCTCGATTATATTTTGGTGCTGGTACAGTGGTACTTGACAGAATAGACTTCTGGGTCCCATAATGATTCACAAGTTTGTTTGGTAATGCCATGATTGTCGTCATACGACGCAGTAATACGCTTCCCAAAGCATATCCTCGTATATTTACATTTCCTAAATTCCGGCAAGCATTTTTGGTGAACAAAAAAAGAAAAAAAATACTCAACGTTAAATCCCCACATTGTCGCCAATTTTTGTACTCGTGTTTAGTCATCTGTCTGTAATTAGAGTAACTAAAACAGTTCAAACTTCGTTTGTTTTGTATAGATAATAAGAGGAAGAATTAGTTAAAGACTGTGGAACACCAATTAAGCAGAAGATATTTTACAACAACATTCTGGGATGGTTTGCAAAACTAAGGTCCGATGACAATTTATTGCGAAGGAATAACATAAAAATAAATATTAAGAAAGTTAAGAATTATTGCATAAATTTATTTTCCTCTTTTAATTCACTTACAAATCTTATTACTAAAATATTATAATCTAATAAAAAATTTCTCTAAAAATACGTGAGAGATCTAATTTCTCCCCTTAGGAAAGATGAGATATATAGATACCCAATGAGTATAACGTACTCCCTCCTCACCAAAATGTATTAGAATAAAAACAAACTTCCTCCTCTAATCCTTTTGAACGTTAAAAATATTCTTGACCATGGGTAAGATCCCCATGAAATGCCACTTTAGTGGAGAGTGAAAACACTTTATATTATTTTCATTCAAGCATTACAATACTTTCGTTTTTAATTTCATTTAAAGGAAAACCAAGAACAATAGTGAAAGTAGCCCACAAAAAAGCAGGAAACAAAAAAACATCTAGAAAGGATTTCAAAGTAAATACGCATGACATAGACATAAAACATTCGCTCCTAAGATCCAAAGGGGGAAAAACTTAACTAGGGAACATGGTAGGCCATAATTGTTTAAAACAAACACACACAAAAAGATGGAGGGGGTTAAATGCACATTTCTTTGCACATTCTTCGTCGAGCTCGATTAACTAAAATATCAGCTACCTTGTTTGTGCTATAAGGAATCCATTGAAATCATATTTTCTCAAAGAAAGCATGATGGGCATGGAATTGAGACAATATGGGAAAGATCTCCCAATTCCCCCGATCGATTCGACAAAAAATATACTTAATCAATGCTTGGGAATCCGATTCCACGATCACATTTCAGAAATTTCTTTCCCACGCAAGTTCCTCCAAAAAGAACATCCCAAGTTTCAACAATAAGAACAGTTTTTGTGCGCTTTGCCTCACAAATTGCACCACACAAAAAAAAACCATCTTGATTTCGAATAATAGCACCAAAACTAGCAAGATCGTCCGAATTTTTCCAAGCAGCATCACAATTACCTTTGACGACCGAGTCCGTGGGAGGACACCAAATATTAAGAACTACCTGGGAACTACAAAATCGGTAGGAGAACAGAGAGAATCGAAAGAGCACCAAAATTCTGAGACATACCTTAAGATAGCACTAATAATAATTACGGGATTGAATGGGTGTCCCTCAGAGAGAAGTTTACAACGATGTTTATAAATTTCCCAGCAAGAATAAGCGACCAACGAAGCAATCTGCACACGGTTACAACCCGCAATTGCAAAAGGGGACAGATTGGAATTCAACCAGGCATCAAAGGAGCACATTTGAGTGATATCAAACTGATAATTTAGTAGACCTCAAAACCAAATACAAGTCACACTGGGACACAAAAGGAGCAGGTACTCAATGGATTCAAGATGAACATCACAGATAGGGCACAACTGGCAACGACCCAAGTGGCTAAGAAAGAGTTTGGCTCCAGTGAGAATACAACCCCTCAAGACTTTCCACATGAAATTAATGACCCTTAAATTCGCTTTCAACTTCCAAATAATGTTCCAAAGATCTCTCAAGAAGATGTTGGAGCTCAAGGCCTTTAAGTATCAAGAGAAGTAAAAGGCGTGAATCAACTCTTAGCCAAAAGTAACAAGATTTGATACTATACTCACTTGATTTGCAGTGAGGCCAAATGAGTTTGTCCCTTCCCGCAGAAGTGCCCAAAGGAATAGATCTAATAGTCTCACAATCGGTAATGAACACAAAGAGCTCGATAATCTCCAAATTCTAAGAACAGGAAGAAGAGTCGATCAAAGAGGAAACTGGCTGAGTTAAGGAAAAGCTCCATCAAAGGAAGGGTGCAACAAACCATCAAAATTCCCCGAAAACCAATGATCGGTCCAAACTTATATGTCAACCCTGTTCAGGACCTTCCAGAGAGCACCCTCAAGGATAATGCGCCTACCCTCCCGTCCATGCTTAGTTTACATTGGCATGCCTATCGATGATTGATTGGCTATTTTGATAAGTTTGGGAATCAAGTTGAGTACACGTATGAATAATGAAATCCATGGGATAATAAAGGAGTATAGGGGGGTGCCCCCTTTTTGCATTGGATGCAAATGCAGTTATAGGACCCAAGTTTAATAAAAGGGTCATGAAAGTTAAGAACACTCGAAACCTTCTTGCGTTGGCAATTTAGGCTCCCCAGCCTATACCCATCCTTCCTAGCTGCAAAAGAATGCATTACTTGCCCAAATCCGGCCTCGACCCATTGACAAACATCAGTTTTTTTTTTTTACTTAATAAATATCATTGATCGGCATGATTAATTATTTGTGTAAAATCAACATTTACACCACATTGCTTTTAAGTTGTAACAAATTTGGGTCTAAGAATCAAACCTAAACCAATCAACCAAAGTCGATAAATGGTATCAATCATGTCAATAAAATAAATGGTATCAATGCTTAAAACAAAAACGAAGGAAGTTTCAAAATTTTGGGTATCAACCCCAACAAGACAGGTGCAAAGAAACTGCCTCAATTGCAGATATCATATCTAACCATAAATTCGTTATCAAACACGCATTAGTCGAGAAGTAATATTAAGTTTCCAGACTCTTGATTAAGAAGCTAAAAAACCAGAAACAAAAACCTTCTTTTTCGATACATGATTACTTGCAACATCTTCAACAGTACATAAAGGCAAATAGGAGTCCACTTCCTAAAGAAAGAATTGACATAAAAATAACTGGATAACACATGGACCCTACCCTCCCTGCGTTTTCAGTCTCAAAGAATCACATATACATTTCAGTACACAAATAGCCAATAGCCTATAAAATGCGGCCTCCAGCTACTGTATACCAAAGATTGAACACACTAACACTACATGAACAGAGTAGAATGAGTACAAGTGGCTTGACAAAAATCTAGAATTAAACCGAGCTGCACTAACCAGACCCTGAAAAAATTGATCTTTACCACGCACCTACGGGGTTTTTACTTTTTACAGTGATCAAAATGAAGGAAAGAAATTAAACACCAAACGTCACAACCTTACATCAGTAGTGGCATCCATAATCTACGAGCTCTAGTATCAATATAAAATGAAACGACAATTGAGCTCCACGGGGTTTTGGTGATGCCTCCTCTTATGGCTAGTGTCAGAACTAATCTAAATTCTACAATTCTGTGCAACATATCTATCCATATCTTACCAAAATTTCATCATAGTAGGCAATAAGGGCCAAAAACTACAAGGAAAATTTAGACATAACCAAAGTGGTAAACAAGAGCAAGCGAGTTCTAGAGAAGCATCACATTAAATTGCAACACTAGTGTACAATCAGAAAAGTTTGTAGACAAAGCTTTGATCAGAAACTGCACAATTAGACCTAGAAGATGGTAAGTCAGTCCGCACCAGAACTAAAAGATGGTACCTCAATGCATGAGCAGTTACATCTACAAGGGAATGATATTGATTGAAAGAATGCGCTGATATCATTTGCATAGGTCATCAGTTTCTTGAATTTAATAATGTTGAATACCTAGCGTAGTTGAATTTGAGAAAGGAGAAACTAAGTTGTGCAGAAACCATAGTTGCTCACTCATTTGAGCAGATTAAGAAGGGAAAAACAAAAGCCTATGGCTGCTCAAAACCATTGCAATCAACAAGACACAATGAAGTCGTACTATCCAAAAGTGAGCCACTTAATAGGAATAATGCTAGCACTTATCCCCCAGTCTTATGAAGCAAGAAAAATCCATAAGACAGATTTGCGTGTGCAGGGCACAATGATTAATGTTAAAGAAACGTTGTCAGATTTACAAAAATTGTGGTTGATGGCACTGAAACAAGTTATGAGATCAATTAGCCTTTTAATAAATCAATGATTTTGAAATTATGATTTTGTGATGATGTTCCACATGCACAAGATGAAGACAGAAGATAGAGAAAAGAGAAGCAAAAAGATTCCATGTGGTGTATCTAATTGCAGAAATTGGTTCCTCTTCGTTAAGCTGCAGTATGCATGTAAATAAAGGAGAACAAAAAGAAGAGACAACTACCAGTAGCAATTCACTTGCACCATTGACCAAGAAGATGCTTCTAGCAAGATGCTGTGAGCAAGAGTTGAATGAGCCGAGAAATAACATGCATATATCATAACATCGACAATTATGATCATTACTGAATAAATTTTTGGCAAGAAAACCAACTCATAGAATATAGATTGTGACAGTACCGAAAATGAGATGAACCCTATATTAGTGAAGATATGACCAGAAGAAGTGATATGAAAGGAAAGAAAGGAACTAATATTGTCGACTAAAGAATAGATTCGGCGAAAAAGGTGGAAAGGCTGCATGCCTAAGCATAAAATCCTCTGGTACAGTCTCAATAGCCGCTTTAGTGAGAAAATCAGGAAGAGTCAAGTTGAATAAGTCTAGAAAAGAAGCCATCTCCAGAACCAAACCTAAAGGACTAGGAGAGGAAACATGAGAGAGTCCAAGATTCTCTGCTGTACGCCCCGGAAATATATTAGCTTAAAGGACTATTCACCTTTAAACGGCAAGAAGTACCCTAGAAAATTAGGTCGCCATAATAAATGCCTGAATCAAGTTCTCTGCCGCACGCTTCTGTTCAGGTGTGCCAGATATATGAGCAATACGATCACCCCGGGAAGATTTGGGCTCAGAGATCTCTATCATTGCTCCTGATATCTGCAGGGGAGACAAGTATGAATGAGAATGGCATTCAAACACACAACTTTCACATGCTTCTGAAGAAGCAACCTAGATTTTCCATGTTGAACCATCTCAAAATAAAAACAACCAGCAGATACAGATTCTAAAAAGGAAATCTCACCGTTCGAAAATTGGCAATGTTTACACCTCCTTTGCCCATCACCTTGCCCACAGCATTAGCAGGAACTAACATATCAAGTGTTGATGGGGGTTGCAAACTGTATAGAGGCATGTTATAACGGTGTAAGGTTGATAGAATAAAAACCCAAAAAAGCAAGCTGAACAAGAAGATAAAAAAACTTTATACGCTGATCCTCCATATAGCATGGATGAATATGAAGACATTGATCCATATCCAGTTTCTCCCATCTGAAAGAGAAAAATAAAACAAGCACTATTAGAGATTTATTTATGAGATTTATTTAAATCCAAAGTAACTTGGTGAAATTGACATACCGACAAAGAACCATGTCCATAAAGGCTACCCGAAGGAACCATGCCCAACCCACTTCCACTTTCAGCCCTCTGATCATAACCCAACGAAGCAACTGGGGGAACAGAAGGTAGGACAGATGGCATTGGAAGACCAGTGACACCCGAGTACAGGGATTCAGCACCACCAGAGGGGTTATGACCTCCATCTCCATCTCTCAAGGAATCGTCTCGGAGCCTTAGAACGATCTGAATAAGTGCATCCCTCACAGAGCTGGGTTTTCCTGACACCTAAATTAGCAAGAAATAAACTTAATAAGGAGGCGATCAATAAGAACCTTTTTAATTATAAAGTTTAAAGAATTATTTAGACCAACCTCAACAAGTTCGTCATTAGCATCAGCACACTTAGGCTTATCAGCTTTTGAAATGCGGACATCAGCTTTTGTTCTCTTTCGGATCTCATTTATAATTGAACCACTTTTTCCAATTATACAGCCAATAATTTTAGACGGAACCAGAAGCCGCACAGATACAGAGTTCTCATCTTCATCATTGATCTTCCCTTGCAGCAAAAGAACAGTTTCAACTGCCATGGATTTCAGGTCATCGGGTGACTGCCACACAATAAACCAAACATGATAAACAGAACTAGAAGATGAATACCAAGCGCTTATGTGCAACCCATGGAAAAATGCTAGTCAAGATGACTCACACCTTAATGACCAACACTATGTTCATCATGATATTATAGAGACAAGCACAACATTAATGTTAAACAAAGAGGAATGGATTTGAACGAGTCTTTCACATAATCATATCTATTTCAACATTATAACAGTGGCGAAAGAAGACCGCATGCTCACATAAACATCTTTAAATTGCAGACATCTACATAACCTGGGATGACTCACACCTTAATGACCAACACTATGTTGATCATGATGTTATAGAGACAAGCACAACATTAATGTTAAACAAAGAGGAATGGATTTGAACGAGTCTTTCACATAATCATATCTATTTCAACATTACAACAGTGGCGAAAGAAGACCGCATGCTCACATAAACATCTTTAAATTGCAGACATCTACATAACCCGGCAGCCAACGAGAGAAAAACATTGGAATTGAATATTTGATGGAAGCTTCCAGCACAAAAAGTAACTTGTCCTAGAAAGCCCATATCAGAAACATTAGTGGCAAATTTAACAAAAAGTAAATAGTAAATTATAGTGGAATGGAATTTATCGAGTACTTCCCCAACTTTGTACCTTATAAAATTTACCTAAACATAACGGATGAGTACACCCATCACGGTTACCATGCCATTACAGTCATGCATCTATTCCAGTAAAAGTTAGCATACAATCATCATGGTCATACCTCTATTGAAGTAACTGTAATTATACACTCATCACGGTCATCCTTGGCATCATCAACTTCTACACGAGCACCACTCGCCTGCCTTATGCTTTTAATGGTGGCCCCACCCTTTCCAATTAGACGACCAATCTTATCAAAAGGACATAGTACTCGGACAATTAACCCAGATCGAGAGGCAATATTAAAACCAGAAACAGGAAGGGCAGATGAATATAGAGGCCAAGTGTTCCCTGCATCCACATAACCCTGAAGATCATGTACATGTGTAGTACCTACGATTGGAGGTATGGATCTAGAAGGGAGAATTGGATCTCCACTTTGATATAGTCCGCCCGGATGATAAATAGAGACATCCGATGGGATAATTATGTTTGGAGGGGCTTCTGGTACTGATGAATCAAGGGAAATCTCTTCCTTCGGGGGGTACTTGTACATAATTGTAGAAACTGCAAACAAGGCTCTTTTCACTGCTTCTGATTGTCCATTTATCTGTTTACAAAGGGAAATGAAATCTTCAACCAAAACCTTACGGAATAAAAAGTTCACTTGAAAGAAAAGCGAAACCTCTGGAAAAAAAAAAATTAACAAGCATGAAATATATCACATTTTAAGCACAACAAAAGTCCTTTAACACACCCTACTAGGGAATTCAAAATTAAACTTTTCAAACAAATACACAAATCAATTTTTATAAATGATTTTCTGAAGAGTTTCTAGAGACTAGAGACTATCATTTCTCCAGTTATTCTATGACTACCATGTGAGTGTAAACAATCCCTAATATTTCATAAACACATGAAAATGAACATGATTCGGAAAAGTAGAATTTCCAAGGCAAGTTGCAACGAACATGGACCAGAACTAAAGAGGAATAGAACCAAAAGCCGAAACTTCAGAATCCATCTACTTAACTGTATCTATTACTGAAACCAAAAACACGAGAAACATGCAACAACTATTCTTTCCCAATAACAAATACTAACCATCAGGAAATTGTCGAAGTCCATAGCGCATGAATGTGCTGGGTCAGTGGCATCTTTTGCAACAACCTTAATGAGGGTCATTGTCTTGCTTCTCAGTTTCTTTATAGTTGACCCAGCCTTACCAATTACATTTGCAGACTGGCTAGAAGGAACAAGAATTTGACAATCTTCCCTACTATCTCGCCGTGCATTTGCAATGACAGAATGAACTCTAAGAAGAGCATCCTGAGCAGCACACAAAGGGTCCCTATAACGGAACTCATCATCAAGTTCGACTTCTTCCTTATCCCTAACATAGCTATATATAGTTATAACTCTATCTTTAGCACCCGGAAATGGATCAACAACCTTGACTTCGGCTCTAGTTTCTTGCCTTATTGTACTTATCACTTTCCCGCTCTTACCGATAACACTTCCAATAACCCCAACAGGACAAAGAATCCTATAAACAACAACCTCATCATTACGCTTTTCATCATTGTCATTAGATCGTCTCCTTTGGTTCCTATTGCGTCCATCATGCTCTCTGTGAGAACGATAACGCTTACCCGTCTCACCCATTGTTCCTCTCAATTGATTTTCCTCCTGAAACCACACAAACAAAAAAATAAAAGGAAAAAAAAAACTTAAACTGGACAGTTCCCATAGAATACGAATGAAGCATAATAAGCAGACCTGCAGTGGAAAAAACAATACAAGAACAAAATTGATTTCCATTAACAATTAGGGGCTTTACATGGGAAAGCCGCATTGGTTACAAGGCCAAGTTTGAATCTTCCACTCCCCTTCGGCCTTTTTGCACCATAAGAAAAAAAAAAATTGGGGTTTCTTCAATTAATAAAGTAGGGTTTTTTCAGCGAAACGGAAAAAGCTTTGCAGAAATTCGGAAGTAGATGATGAAACTGCTAATTCAGTCGTAAAACCCTAATCATGAACATACCTGGTAATTTATAAGGTTGTCGAAGACAGAAAGCTAGGAGAGGTCTCTGAAGTTTTTCGATTCTTGAACCAGTCGAGCTTAGATTCCTAGGGTTGTATTTTTTTGTTATGTTTTTGGGCTTTAATTTGCAGTCTGGTATAGTGGTAATTTGACGTAGGAAAAAAGAACGGTTAGATGCTTCTGACGGAGTTCGTCATCTGTACTCTATAGAAATTCTTTAGACGACTTTTGCTATTAACTAGTCACCGAGCTATGTTTTATAATTCGGTGAGGCCGACCGACCCAACCCTATAACTCCTATCATTCATCGGCCCACATAAGATTATGGGACTAGCTCTAACGCTGGTTTGAGATTGCTGTAATTTCGAAAAACTATATTAATTGTGTCTTTTTTTAAATTGATTTCCGTTTTATTTTTATAATAAGTAAATATACACTAAAATAATTTTTTGTAAAAGCAATAGACTTATTATTTTAAAAAATTGTTGTTAAAAGTTCATTACTTTTTAAAAAAAACAAGATTTTTTATTTTTATCAAACGCTTTTATATTACTTCACTTTCAAATAAAACATTTTTTCAAAAAAAAAAGTAAAACCAAACGAGGCCTTAATCATTTACATCTACATTGTATTTCATAATTCTCATCTCAATCATTCATGTGTACGTCTATGATGGAGTATGCTCCAATTTAGTTGTATTTGACGAAGACTTGCCATTGTCACACATTACGAATGAATATACCAAATTTCATCTATCTCTTGCTCTTCTTCTTCTCTTTGTTCCGTTATTGTTTAGATCCTATCAACTGGAAAGTCTCGTATCTATCATGTTTTTCATGTGTCCCAACTGAAACGAAGGCTCGGTGACCAGTCTCCTTGCTCAACAGATTTGCCTCCGATGACAACTATCAGACAAATTCGCTGGACTCCCGCTGGGATATTGCAGTGAGGCATTTTCAAGAAAGGCAATCGCCCAATCACCAAGTTGCTGGTGCAGTGGTATAGTTTTCCCGTGCAAGATGCAACTTGGGATGTCGCCCATGACTTATAGCTTCGATTCCCAAAATTTCAAGCTTGAGGTTAGGCTTGTTCTCCAATAGGGTGGGAGCTGATAAGCCTAACCCTTAGCTCTTATCATACATCGGCCCCACATCAGGTTATAGGACCAGGCTTAGTCATTTACACATGCATTATATTTCATAATTTCGATCTCAATCGTCCACTTACTTGTTGACGTGTACGTCTATGATGGAGTATACTCCAATTCAGTTATATTTGACGGAGATTTTTCATTGTCACACACTATAAATGAATATGCCAAATTTTCTCTATCTCTTGCTCTCCTTCTTCTCTCGGCTTTCTGTTATTGCTTAGATTCCTATCATATCCAAATTTTGTGCCTGGCAGCACCAAGAAACCTTTGGGGATACAATTAGCTAGGAGTTCCAGCGTAGTTGCTATCTTGTTCTAAACACATAGACTCCAGCAGTACCTGAGTTGGATCTGCTGTCGACTCTGACCTTCCATGACTAGTGTTCTTGCTCTCGTCGATCACCACTCGTTTTGTTTTCTCATAATTACTTCGCCTGTAGGTTTTGGTTTGATCACGATCAACAATATTTTTTCTGCCAACAAGATCATCATCATTCCCTTTCGACACGTGGACGACTACCCTCTTCTCTTGTCCATCTTCTCTATCGGGACTGATTGTTCTTTTGACATCGGGCTGAGAAGCAAATAACGAGGTGGCATTTTGATTTCCTTGCACGTCTTCTCTATCGGGACCGACTGGATTTTGGACATCGGGTTGAGGGTATTGAGAAACAAATGATGAGGTGGCATTTCGAGCATGGGCATGCATGAGGAAGTCTTGGTGGTTAAGGTGGTCTTGCTGGGCCTTGGAGGAAGAGAATGCGCCGTAGTCAGCTGCAATGATGAGAATGAGAGTGTTGGATATGGCAAACCAGAACTTGGTGTTGGTGAAGAGAGTTGAGAGAAAGGTTGAATATGTAGAAGATGGAAGTGTAAGCAAATATAGAGAAAGAAAAGGCCAGCAAGGATAAACCCTTGGCCTTTTGAGGGTGATATTCTTTCGATGTGTAGGGTTTCATCGAATCCTGAGGTAGATTTGATTGAAGTCCGGCCATGATATGTGTTATCGATCTGTGGAAGGTAAAAACGTGCGGGTTTTTGTTAAATAAATTGGGTTGGTAGAAGTTCCAAATGAGGGGTTTTAATACTTGTAAGATTTGGGTAGGGGACTGCTAAATAATTCATCAATCACTCCAATTATTAGAGACAATGCCACCTACTTTGCTTTTGTGTGATTTACATTATATGCCCTTGTAAGCTTGTTGATTAGCTAGGGTTTTTCAATTGGCCGGAGATAAGTTTTACGTACGTGTACATATCGATCTAATCTAAAATATGTTTTTACATAGTATTATCGATCATTTCGTTCTAATATTAATTCAATAAGGAATATGGTTCGTACAAAAAAAAATTAATTTAATTATACAATTAAAATAATATTATTACGTAATAATATTGAAGATAAATTTGGATTAATGGCGGTAAATATTGCTTCGAGAAGTACCATATATACAACAAAAAACTGGTAATAACTATTTGCATTTAGGTGCTTAATTATCTGGAGGAATTAATAAACAAAGCATGGATATTAGAAAGGAAAATACGAAAGAAAAACAATAATTTGGAAAATTGACCTCAATTGAGAAGATTAGCACAACGACATGGACATTCCCATGGCTACATAACTGCCACTTGTACTTTTTGTACGAGGACAGCTCAAAGCATTAGTCAAATGGAGCCAAAGCCACGTTAGCACAACGACACATGGCGTTGTATAGTTAAGATCGTTTTGTGAGTGATCCCATCTTGTGGATATAATTAGTCATGAGAAATATATCATGCACGTTATGTCATTATGTAATGAATGGCAGTATACGAAACAAGATGATATGTTCTACTCATTCAAAATTTGTCCACCTAACTAATGCATACAAATCCAAAACCCTAATCTCCTCTCCAAATGAAATATTTTACATCTGACCTTCTCCGGGTTCAAAAGAGTTTTCTCTCAATACTCATAGAGATGTATTTCATTGAATAATCAAACTAGTTTTGATGTTGATTTTATCAAAATTTGTTCATCTTCATGCTTTATTTTCTCGTCTATCATCATAGTATCGATCGTAATCACAAGTGTTGGCATTCTAGCATGTTATATTGCCAATGAAATTCTTGTATTGAGGAGCTTGATTTGGCTTCATGGAGTGTTGACTCGTGATACATGCCTGGTAGATTTTGATCGAGCCATCAAAATGTTCGAATGGTGTGGTGTCAATCACAAAAGATTGAAACATCTACAATATTATAATGGATAGTATCCTCATTGTCTTCGGAATTCCACTAAAGCGGGAATAACGGAAGTAATAGACAGCTACAACGGTGAAAATGGCCCCTTTGTACATTTTGTTGGGTTATTTGTTTATTTTTCTTTTTAGTCTACTTTGTGTGTATAAGTCTAACAACTCTTATTTCGTGTTGATTATTTAGATTTTTTTTATGAGATTATAAAAATTAGTTGTGCTGGTAATAATAACCTTGATGACACTTAAAAAATTTAAGTTATATTATTTTGTGTGTTATTCTCTCTAGATTATTTTGACATATATCAAACTTGATCACTAAAGATATTTATTCATATACGTTTGTCGTCAAATTATTTCATTTTAGTATATATATATATAAAGAGCTGATCATAATTTTTGTGTTCTAATAAGTTAAAAACCAAAATCAAAAATCAAAATAGTTATCAAACGTAATCTTAATATTTTTATCGTTGTTTCAAATTATCAAGGAAGCAATAATGAATAAAGAAAATAATGGACTTAACTAAAATTTGTTAATCGAGTATAAGAATATATATATATATACGTACGTATCTAAAATTTTAACCTCGATCTAGCTAGGAGCTGAATATTGATCGAGATCGTGCAGGTTACATATATATAAGAACACTTAGATATCGTTTTATACATGCATCGGGTGTTTAGAATTTTAAGAGATCGACAATGATGGAGGTTACTTTCGATAATTATAGACATATTTTAAATTTTGCATGGCATTAAAATGTCAGTTTTTGTTTTTGGGTTTTTCGTTTGGCTCTAGTAGTTTACTACTGTCTACAGCAGTAGGGTCCTTACTGATTATGGGGTTCTTTTACAATTCAAAAGCACTGATTATTAGGGATGGACATAATTATTCATGAGCATGAGTACTCATGAGTATGGTTGAAATGGGTAAAAATTTACTCATAATCTAATGGGTAGGGTAAGGGTTTACCCATGAGTATTGAGGGTATTTAATACCCATTAAATTCAAAGTATATTCTTTATCTATTCTTTAAATTATCTATGAATTTTTAACACTTTCTTCTTTTTACTAATTTTTCTTTCTTTCTATTCTTACTATTATTATTATTATTTATTAGGTATTATTATTTAAAATTACTTTATTTCAATTAAATATCAGTTATTTCATCTTTCATCAAAAAAATTATACACAAAAATGTTACGAATTTATATTAACATCAATTTTTTTTTAAGTTTTTTTTAAGAACTTAAATAATTCATTTTAAATGATTTAACAAAAATCAAAATAAACGATAAATTTTTTAAGATTTCACAACCATGAAATAATTTAAAGGGAGTTTTATAAATTCTAAAAAAAAATTATAATAACATTTTTAATGAGTTTTTTTTTTCTTCAAGTTTTGAATTCCATTTCGACATTTGCTACTCATTCTTCATTTAATTGGAAAGTTTTTGGAGTCAAATTCTCAAATAACTCATTCACTAGTCTTGGTCAACTCGACAAATTTTGATAATTACGGATAGAAGGGTAAATTGGTTATTTACAAATTCTCACTTTACATTTTAAGACGGATTGTAACAGAAACTCTACTAGAAATTGAGAGGATTTGAAAAAAATGAAAAGCAAATGAAATTGAAAGGAAAAAAATTAGAAGTTAAAAATAAAAAGTTGAAGACAAATGAAAATTAAAAAAAATTTAAAAAACAAGTAAAATAAAAATGAAAAATAAAAAGAAAAAATGAAAAGCAAAATAAATTGAAAGGTATAAAAAAGTAGAAGTTAAAACAAAATGAAACACAATGAAAAAAAATTGAAAGGAGAAAATAAATGTAAAATATCATGAGTACCCATTACTCAATAGTTAGAGTTTGGGTAAATCCTCAAAAATTGAGGATGGGTCTGAACGGGTATAAAACTCATTTGTACCCATTTAGGGTAAGAATTTACCCACACCCTAAAAAAAACTCATTTCACCATCCCTAATAATAGCAGTGACGATAGCTGTTGGGACAAGCGGAGGAGAAGCAAACCAAGAATCATAGACCAAGTAATTCGGTGAGCTGAGCAGTGGATAGAAGATGGAGTACAGGTGGATTAAGAGAGATGGTGGTGGAGTCGAAAGAAAAAACCATGGGCAAAGCAACCAAAGACATAAAAGAAACAAACCGAAAATCAACCACATGGACTGAGCTACCAGCGAAAAACGCCGAAAGGGATAATCACCGATCACCAACAACCACCACGGGCGCCGGTCAGAGCCACCAACTCCAAATCTGAAGCCACCGACGACGGAGAAGAAGGGGAGATCAGAAACAAAATATCGGAGGAAGGGGATAGGGATAAACAAGATGAGGGAGAGATGGGGAAGGGGTTGAGAACGAGAGGAGATGGAAGTTTCTCCAAATCTACCACCAAGAGGTGGACATTGGAGAAACCTCCACTTCAAAGAAGTTTAGGGTCGGCGGAGGTTTCTTTTAGAGAGAAGTGGGAGAGTTTTAATTAAGAGATTTTTGGCTTTTGATGGAGGAATGACAATGGCATTAGCTGATTGATCTCAAGTCTCATCATTCATTAAGTCTGATCAATGAACGTGTTGTCTATATTCTACAATAGCCTTTTGCTAAGGGAACCAAAAGGCCTGGGATCTGTATAGCTTTTGAACACAAGGATTTTCTCACTTTGGGGATAAAAGGGTCATTCTGTGTCTGTTTTTTACCACCCACCTGTAAGTAACCTTCCTCTAATCCAGTTTCACTCATGGTAATTAAATACTTGATTAACATTTCCCTTTTTCTTTTGTTTCATGCATCACAATGTTTAAATTTTAAAACTGTCCATAAGCTGCATATGTATTCTCTTATGTAGCTGCTTGTGTCCTTATACATCAACTTGCATGCATCAAATGAAATAATAAAGAGTAAATGGAGAAGGAAACAAAAATAATTCACTTCATGCACCTGATGCACATATGGGTTCACAAAACAGAAGGACAATTGGATGCATTTTAGAGTTTGATTAATCCAATTTTGATAACCTTAAAAAGATAATGACACATTAACAGTCCTTGTCATCACGGATTTATATTTTAACACTTGGGCTTCATATAGAATGTCTATTTCCACATCAGTTTTGAGTTTCCATCCAAATCTGAATTTACCGTCCAAAATAAATAAATAATGAATTTTAATTAGGTATTGTTAGACCAAAGTAGTACAACGTAGCTATATAAAAAACTGTATATAATAATATAATATAAAATTGGTATTTGATAGTATTCCTATTAATTAATCATCGTATAAATTAATACGATTAAGTGTCTTTATTGGGTTCAAATACGCTAAAATAATATTTTCTAAATTGTTTATATTAAAAAGTCGGATGACTAATAATAATAATAATAAATATAAGATAAAATTTTAATAAATAGAAATAATGATATATCAATAAATAATAAAAATAAAATAATAATGTATATAATTAATATTTATATATAAAAATATTTATTATCAACTATTTTAATATAATTCGATTAATATAATATAATCGGTATTTTAATTCGATCGAGTATCATACATCTAATTAAATAATCAGTCTATTCGATGAACAAATTAATTTATCGGGCCAAAATGATCGGTAATCAAACAAAACCTAAATTTATGAGAAGAGGAATGGTACAATGAATCATGATAGTCAACAAAAATGGTCTCATGCTGAATCACCGCCTTTGTATGTTTGTGAAACTAAAATTACATCCTTATTGAACTGGGAGTTTGAGTTTGAGTTTTCTTTTTTCTCTTTAGCCAGCGGAGTCTGCAGCTCCTCTGTTTCTTCCCTTCATTCGGAGGGCTACAAGTAAAAGGTGCGTTCTTTTGCTTCACAATTCATGCAGATTATTCATGCAGATTAATCTTCTTTCATTTGGGTTTGTACTGTGATGTTTTTTCTTTGAGATTATATGATTGATAATTGAAATGGGTTTCAATCAAATTCACGTTTGATACACTCAATCTGAAATCTTTTCTTTCTTTTCTGGTAATCAAATCGAGCTTATTCGTTAAACTAGTGTCTTATGCTTAATCTTGATTTTGATACGTGGCTGATCAGGAATTTAATTTAATTCATCCATAAGAAAGTCTCGTTTTTTCTTTCTTGGTTTGTACATCGTACAGTTCAATTAAGATAGAGTGCGTGATTGATTTATAATACATGTACAGCGACATTCCCTTTGCATCAAGTTTCGTGTAATTGAAAGTGGGGGTTCGCATTCTTGGAGTGAAATTATAAAAGTTGGAAGCCACTGCTTTCATGGTTTCTACTTGTGTTGTGTGTTCTCATTTTGTGTTTGTTCACTTATGCAAAATTTTGCGGAAGAAACAACAAATGAAGATACATATATCTAGGCCCAATTAGGCAGAGGGGTAGCTTGATTTTTCTGAACTTAGTATTGCTTTTGGGCGCACAAACCTCAAGTCTTGAACAGAATTTCTAGTGTCAACTTAAGATTGGATTTATTTTGAATCACTTGTTTCACTTCGATTCCGAATAGTGAGGGCATAGCATAAGCAAACAGCTGCAGAGATGGAGCGAATTACAAATGTTTCTGAGTATGAAGTAATTGCAAAGGAGAAATTGCCAAAGATGGTTTATGACTTCTATGCATCTGGTGCAGAAGATCAGTGGACTCTCAAGGAGAACCAACGCTCATTTTCCAGGATTTTGTAAGCTTTTCTCTTGTTATCAAAGTGCTTTTTTAGATTCATTGAAGCTGTTTACTGAGATGGCTCCTTTTATTTGTCAATGAACAGATTTCGTCCTCGTATTCTTGTTGATGTCAGCAAGATAGACTTGAGAACAACTGTTTTGGGGTTCAACATTTCAATGCCCATCATGATTGCTCCTACAGCTATGCAAAAGATGGCTCATCCTGAAGGTACTTTCTTGTTTATTTATACTTCTTTACAAATTGAGCCTATTTTTAGATAGGCTAAATTTAATCTTGTTATGCTCAATCAGGAGAGTATGCAACAGCAAGAGCAGCATCTGCAGCTGACACAATTATGGTCTGGCTTCGCATCGTCTTCTCATTTGTTCTAAAATTTAATTTACAGTGTGTTATTGCATTTTTTTTTAAGTGTTGGCTTTAAGGTGCAAGCCAATTACCCTTATTCGAGTTCTATATGCAATTTTTGGTTGTTGTAGACACTGTCCTCTGGGGCTACATCCAGTGTCGAAGAGGTTGCGTTAACAGGACCTGGTGTTCGCTTTTTCCAACTCTATGTAAGTTTCAAATTCATCCCTCTTTTCCAACCTACTATGTTTGATGCACCGAAAATTGCACTAAAGTTGTTCCTAAGACTTTCCTAACAATTTCACTTTGAAGTTGGCACTTGGCACTTGTCACCCTATAAGGATTTCTAATTTCAAGTTTGAAATCATTGTGTTACAAAACATTTAATCAAGGCCCGAAATATATATACTTTCCCTTCTAAGGTTGTCGATTGTTTTGTTGTTGTTCTGGTTAAGGTGTACAAAGACAGAAATATTGTTGCACAGCTTGTCAAAAGAGCCGAGAGGGCTGGTTTCAAGGCAATTGCTCTTACCGTGGACACTCCAAGGCTTGGCCGCAGGGAGGCTGATATCAAAAACAGGCAAGCATACTTTCAAAAACAACCAAATCTCATTGGTGTAACGAGGTCCTAAAGCATTGTTTGATTGTTCTTGTAACAGATTTGTTTTGCCTCCAAATTTGACGTTGAAGAACTTTGAGGGTATGGATCTCGGAAAGATGGATAAGGTGTGTGAGCATGACCTATATGAATTTCAATATCAGGCAAATAAGTTTCTTACCATTCTGTTGGTGAAATTGTAGACCAATGACTCTGGACTTGCATCATACGTCGCAGGACAAGTTGACCAGTCTCTCAACTGGAAGGTAAGATGTTGCGTCAATACAACGATACAAGATAATTCAAGCAAGAACTCTCAAGTGACAATTCAGGAATGACATGTACAGGACGTAAAATGGCTTCAGACAATCACCAAACTACCGATTCTACTAAAGGGTGTAATTACTGCCGAGGATGGTAAGATCCCAACAGAAAAGCAACTTGCCTGCCTTTTCTCTGTTTGTAATTGTGACCAACTCACGTCCTTTGTGTGCAGCACGACTTGCTGTACAATATGGAGCTGCCGGAATCATCGTCTCCAATCATGGAGGTCGTCAGCTTGATTACCTCCCTGCAACTATCATGGCTCTGGAAGAGGTACATTTGCTCCGTTTACAATATAATTTCGTTTTTGTTGTCATTATTGAGATAATGATTTTGTTGAAATGGCTATGGCAGGTTGTCAAAGCTGTACAAGGCCAAATCCCTGTGTTTTTGGATGGTGGAGTTCGGCGAGGAACAGATGTGTTTAAAGCTCTCGCTCTTGGAGCATCTGGCGTCTTTGTGAGTGAAGCAAGCATAACTTACGATCTAGAACATATTCTCCAAAAATGTTCTAATTTCAGATGCATTTTCTTTCTTCATGTTTGAATTTCAGATTGGTAGACCGGTGTTGTTTGCATTAGCAGCTGACGGTGAGGCTGGTGTAACGAAAGTACTTCAAATGCTGCGCGATGAGTTTGAGCTAACGATGGCGTTAAGTGGTTGCCGTTCGCTGAAGGAGATCACTCGCAACCACATTGTGACTGAATGGGATCGTCCCCATATTGCACCAAGATTATAAGCCAGATTGCATTCATTCTGCGCATAGATTTGTTGAATTGTCAAAATTGGTCTTGATGAACTCATCATTCAACAAATGTACTTGAAAACTCTTGTATTTTGAACATGGGATTCAATGGTAGTTGGTACTCAAATAAGGAGCTGATGCTACTAGCTAATTAGCTCTCTCATTTCTTCTGTAAGTTGGACTCATGACGTGTTCCTGGAATCGGGAAACTTAGAGAAATTAATAAAAATTGGATAAATTATGGTGCATAGTTGTCTGGTTCTTTGTTTTGAGGTATTTAATTATGTTATGGACATTAAGGGTGACAATTTTTGGCACGATTCGATACATGACTCTCAATTCGCACGAAATTTATCCGGGTTAACCCGCACGATTAAAATTTCGGGTCATTTTCGAGTCAACCTATTATGACCCGTTTATTAAACGTGTGGGTTTCAGGTCAGCCTGTTAATCCGTATAATGACATGTTAACTCATTTAATAAATGGGTAGATTTGCGAGTTAACAGGTTAATCCGTATATTGGCTTATATATTGACCCATTTAATAAACGTGTCATTACTAACTCATATATCTACTCATTTAGCTACCTAAATAGCTATTAAATCTTATAATTTAAATAGATTAAACGGGTCATAGGTTAATTGGGTTTTGAGTATGACCTGTTTATTAAATGAGTTAAACGGGTTACACGGGTCATTAACAAGTCGAGTTCGGATTGAATATTCTTGACACGATTATTAAAGAGGTCGGATTCGGGTTGGACATAAATGGATAAAACATAATTCATGACACGAATATCAGTAATATTTAAATTTAAATCGTTAAAATTTTAACTGTTCGAAACAGTTTGAATTTTCTAAAATTAGAAATGAAATCGTTTTGATTCAAACTATTACTAAAGGTTTTAATTGGATCAGAATAGTTTGAAACCATTTCAATATAAAAAAACAATAAGGATATATATATATATATATATTGAAACCATTTAAATGTAAAAAACAATAAAGATATATATATATATATATATAAGATACAGAAAATAACAGAATAATCAATACTTGAAATTTTGTATATTAAGCTTGCGGTGGATTTGTTTGTTAACATTATCACTATATTAAGATTTATCAAACAAACATTACTATTTAATAAATTTTTCTTATACTCTAATTTGGTTATACATATCTGTATATATCTGAGTATCTTTTAATTTTTTTATGTTGTATTAATATATTTAAAAATTAATATATTTCCACTGATTTGAATTTAACGGATTTCTAAAATAAAATTCAAATTTAAATTATTACTAATAGAGCGGTTTGAATTCTTAAATTGTTCAATTTTTATTCGATTAAACTTATCCCTCTAAATAAATAATAATTTAAAATTAATTAATTAATAATTTTAAATTTGCAACGATTCATGTTTATCTCAATTTTCTAATATTTTAATGAATCTTATTAGTTAAATGCGATATAAAAATAAAACCCACTACGATGCTGCGTTTTGGATCCTTTCCCATGATTGGACCTTATGGTCCATGAGCGGTGTGAACAATAAAAAACGCAAGAATTTTTTATAAGTTTATAGTCGTGAGCACGATTTTTTTTTGGTGGATCAATTCTCTCGCGCTTTATTTATATTATAACCTATGTTTTCTTTCTTGAGTGGAGCCAAAATGTTAGACTAGAAAAGTTTTTGAAATTGAGAAAAGCTTAGCCAAACTCCATAAGGGAAATAAACAAATAAAAGTAATCCAAGTGTCAATTAGCGGTGTCATATCACCTAATTACTCATCAACCAAAAAGAATGAGAATCAATAAAAACATTTCAAAACCTGCAGGGTTGGTAGAATTGGCAATTGACAAGGATTTTACTTTGGTTGGAACCTCCATCAGGGATCGAGCCCTAACAATGTTAATAAATTCTTTGTAGGGAGGTTACTGAGTGCTAGGTGCCACTGAGATTTATGTGAATGCTGATGATTGCGTCAGCTCCCGGAAGTCTGAGTTCAAAGTGACCCGACTGCCAGTGCTTGTGAGGCCTTCAAAGTGGAAAACCTTGGGCTATGTAAGATCTGTCTACTCCCACTGATGGGGTGCAGGACCCAGATGTTAGTTGGATTTTTGGGGACCTCAGACGTTTCATAATGTTCATGAATTAGGTGTGCTGCCTCCCCCTCTCCAAATACCTCAGATAAAAATAAATAAAAACATTTCAAACGGTTCTTCTTTCTCCGTAAAAAATATTGAAGTGTATCGAAAATTTCTTCACAGTTAAAAAATAGGTCAAATACTAAGTAAGAAATGAAATTTTATCGAAGATTAAATTTGCAATTCTTAAAAGGTACCTCTTATTCGGATGTCAACGATATTTGAGTATATCGAAAATGTCTTCACAAAATACAACACATCACATGAATTTATATATTTCTGACTTGGGAACCTTCCTATTACCATATAATTTCGGAGTGGCAAGACATATATATGACTTTGAATACGTTTTTCGGTTTTCCCGAAATTTAGACTCGATTGTAAAATAAAAAATCAGTTCATTAAAAATTTGAAACGAAACGAAATTAATTAGAGAGTTTGACATATATAGAAGGAAAAATAAAATAAAAATGAGCGCATCTTGTTTCAAGATTGTACTTCAATAGTTCAATTTATAATTAAATTATAACCTCTTATTTATTTTATTTATGAGAAATTGCTAAAGAATTTCGAATTTGGGATCTTAAAGTAAAAGTTTTTTTATCTTGAAGAAAAGTAAAAATCAAAAGAATAACATGCAAAATCAAACATAATTATTGTCATTAATTAACTCTTGTTGTTCGAAACAGCTTCGTCGAGCAAAATTCAACTTCCGTAGAGCAAATGTTTGTCGGACCACCTCCGATTTTTTTAGTTAGGGAAATGAGCACATCTCCTTCTAATGATTACAGGTCTGATTAAAACTAATAGTGAATCTTTTAGCTATTTCTTATTGAAGAAAAGAATTGTGTCCTCCTTTTTTTATTTCATTTTTGTATTAGAAATAGAAGGAAAAACACATAAAAAAAGATCTGATAAATGAATACTACGATCCATTTTTGTATTCTGCATCAATAATCAAGATTCAAAACATATATATGTATACGTAAAATGAACTGATTTTTAGTTTACAAGAAGAAAATAATTAATGAGCTTTTGGGCTCTTTCGTGTGATATCTCCCTAAAATAAAAAACTTAAGAGAAAAAAGGAACAAAATTAATGAATCAAAGTGGTTGAAGTACGTAGTCCGCTCGCTAGTGATGATGGTATGGAGATGTTGCTTGGACCCGGTGGTAACGCTTCTGCAAAAACCTCTGGAGTGATCTCTTCATGGACATACCGGGGGCGCTCGCGACGGGGCTACACAGCGGAGACGCCACATTTGGCAAAGATGGCTCCGATCTCCCACTCATCGGAGTAAATGGAGTCAACGGACTCTTTGCCCTTTCCAACATTTCTCTATTTGCAAGAAAAAGGATGGTTCTAGCCTGCAAAATACCAGCCAAAATTATTTAGTTTAATTTGATACCCTAATTGATATTTAGTTCAACTAGAATCGACTCTCTTTATCCTTTCCTTTATGCACAACGAAACTTTGTATGATTTTTTTTTATAATTCTCATGAATTATCTTGTTTTTTTTTTCAGAAATAATTAAAAATGTGAAAGAAACAAAAAATTGACCAAACAAGGCGTATGCA
Source organism: Prinsepia uniflora (assembly GCA_032719365.1). Lineage (NCBI taxonomy): Eukaryota > Viridiplantae > Streptophyta > Magnoliopsida > Rosales > Rosaceae > Prinsepia > Prinsepia uniflora. The sequence goes on from CM064868.1 coordinate 430,844, forward strand.
TGAGTTTTGTTTGGTGGGTTTCTGGTCCAAAAGTGCATGCTCTCGAATCGATCAAATCATTTCAATACTCCACGAAGATGTTAATCAACATTAATTCCATGAAAAAATTTAACTCAAAACCCACCTTAATTTCTTGATAAATTAATATTGAGACTTGAGAGGAAAGAAAAAAAAAACAGAAAAATTTGGTAAGCTAATTAATTAAAGAAGGAGAATATTGATTAAAGAGAGGCTCGACATACCTGAAGCTCAGTGACATCACGAACACACATCATTCCATTATAAAAAACGGTGAGCTGCTGCTGTTCTTGTTTCTGGGTTTCATCCGATGACGGAAGAGGATTCTGATGAAGCTGAAGCTCCAAATTGCAATTTCTCCTCATCTTGATTGTTTGAGATGGATCCAGAAAGAGATGAAGATTGAAGAACAGAGAAAGAAATGGAAAAAATTTAGAGTGAGTTCAAGTCTATGTTTATGTTTATGTTTATGTTGAGAAATGAAATAATATATATAGGTCATATTTCTTCCATGAAGTATGGGGCCCAACAAAAATGTGACTATAGAGTCGTATATAAAACACGTAAGGCACGCAGATCCAATTCTAGAATGTGATTAGCGGCAGAGGACGCCGACGAAAGTCGTAGCTGCTGCTAGCTAGCTAGCTTACTTTTTTATTTCGAGCACGTGTTGAATGAGTTTTTAACGTATTATTATTATTTCCGTGTATTTTCTCTTTCGTTTTCGCTGCTGCGGTTTTGTTTTTTCCTGGTTTTCGGAAATTTTCGGCTGCTTTCATATTCACTCACGTGCTTTTGCAAATTGCAGATTGCAATCACCAGTCGGCAGTTCGGCACCAGTTTCTGCATGATCCACATCAAATTCTTTTTATTTTTAGTAATATTATTTAAATACATTAAATTTGTCATATTTATTGGCATATTCAATTTAATAATAAATGAATAATATTATTTAAAAAAATTAAATTACTTTATACATCCACTTAACCATTCATTAATTATCGTATAAAATATGTCATTAAATATAATTAATTTAATATATCCAAATTATACATACAAAAAATTATTGTGCTACTTTAAAAAAAACAAACAAACAAAAAAAAAACAAAATTATTGCGTTTAATCTTCAATTGGGTTTTATTTTATTTTATTATTATTAATTTGAATCTGTAGTTGGAATGCGTATAACCCAAGAAAGGGTTATTCATCATATTATTTTTTACTTCAAAGTAAAAAAATATTGCAATGCAATGATGTATACAGTGAGTATGCACCCACGTACATACGTGTAGATTAGTTACTTTTATTTTGAAATTATTTTTATAATTTGTAAGACATAAAGAGAAATGAAAATAATTATAATAAAAAAAAGGTGTGTTTGAGTAATTAAATTTAAATATTTAGTTTTACTATTGTGTCTTCATTTATTAAATATACGAAGTTATTAATCAATGTGTATTTTCGTCCAAACAAATTGATGAAACCTTTTGAGTTTTTTGGTTTTATAATAACAAAGATAAAGATAATAAAGATAATACTTACTAATAGTTAATTTATTTATTTACTTTTTATGAAAGAATGATATTGTTAACAACTTAACACTATATTGGATTAGACTCATCAGGCCGTATATCCAAGGATTAAAATATCAACATTAACGGATATATCGCTAGCTAAATTTACGGATATCTCGCTCTAAAGATCAATATCGTTTACGGTAAAAAAAAATGACGAAAATTTAGTCTAAACGTTAGAAATTTTTAATGAAACTTTGGGAAAAATTAAAGTACCCAATAATGGTTATATATGACTAATAAAATTATAAAATAATTTTGATACAATAAATATATAATGAATAATATGATATAATAGGATTCTGACGATGACTAATAATATAAACATGAATTGAAGTGAATTACTATAATTAAATGTTAATATAATTAAAAACAGAGAAATAAACATAAAAAAATTTCAATGGAAGAAAAATGGTAAAATAAGTCCAAATATATTTAAAATTGGAAGAAAACAAAAGATGAAAAAATATGGTCAAACTTTGTTCAAAAATTGGAAGGAATTGATATATTTAAAATTGGAAAAAAAAAATTAAAAAAACATATATTCAGCAGTGAACAAAAAGGTCAAACCCAGGACCCCCAATTAAGAAACAAAACACACAACCAACTCAGTTAGCCAGCCTGATTGGAAGTTTAAGCAAGATATAATATATAAAATATACAAACTAACAACCATTTTCTTCCTCCAGTGAGTGTGCAACTCGAGTTTTTCGACTTGACTTCATGATCCGACTCAACTTACTTCGTTTTACGTCCAATTTTGACAAATTAATAGTCAATCTTCATCGTTTTGATCCCAGAAAGGGATATGCGGGCTCAAAACAAGAAAATTCTTCGATATTTCGGCCAATTTTGTACACCCTCCTTTAGGTATCGCTAGCTGGATTTTCCGATATATCGAGCGATATTTCGCTGATATTAACGATATTTCGTCGATATTAACGATATTTTCATCCATGCGTATACTTAAAGCCCAAACACCAAACATGAGCCAAGTCCACGTCACTCATATAGCTCTAACAATGGGCCAAGGGAGAGATGACACGTGGAAGTATCTTCACCCTCGATCTACGTACCATATGTCAGCATGCAAGTCGATGAGCATTTGTCTCACGTCGAAACCATGAGAAATGAATACTACACTCACTCATACATAAGGGGTGCACATTTCCCAATAAAGGTAATTTATATTCACTATTCATTATTATTCTACTAAACTTATTGTTTACTGTTTCCTCTTACGAACAAAGTTGTTGATTTAACTGTCGGAGAACTTTAGGCCGGAACCACACCTGTGTCTACTAACGGGAGACCCACAATTCTTCCTATTTCACAGGTTACAAGGAGGGATACCCGTTACACAATGATTGGACGATGAACAATTGACCGTTAGAACATTTCTTATTTCAATAAATACCATTGTATATCATAAAAAACAGGTGTAACCATACCGTAAAAATCAAATTATGACAACATGACCCACAAGTCAATACGACAATACTAACGCGAATAAAGCGGCCACATTAACAGTTAAAATCCACATCACTGAAATTATACAAAATAACAAATCAAGTCAAAAGACCAAGACAATAAAATTAACCCTAACCTCGCCTACAATCCTAAAAAAATTGCCTCCACTAAAAGAAATAGTTACCGTAGACAAACCCATTACATAATGTACAATTTGTGAATGCACATAGCTGCAAATAACGATGATGCACATCTAAAAATGATCAACATATATCACATGTTTCATATTATCCAGTACCCCCCAACCCCGCCACATCAATGTGTACATGGTGATATCGAGTTTCCATTAGTTCAAATTTAACATTACATTCTCACATGAATCACCAATAACGAGATAGGTATAAATCCGTTAAAAGTAGGAATCAATTCGATTCCAACTGTTATGTCACTCCGATTTAAGTTTGAACGGATACAAATCAAACGGTTTAAAAATCTAGACCATTCTATTAATAACTGTTTGGTTTTTTAATTTTCATTTTGAAAACCGTTAGAATCCAAACCGAACTACTAAGGTTTTTATGTACTTGTTAATATTTTTCGTATAATATTAATATAAGAGTTCGTCACGACCCTACCTCGTTTAGTCTTTCAAATTTGAATTATATTTAAACTTAATCTGCCATATTTGATATATATTAAAATGTTGGAAATTTTAATTTGTTGATGTGTATGAATGAAATCTTTTTGTGAATAAATGAAATCTTCATGATAAATGCGAAGTTTTGGGAAAAAAAATTATGTTTTGGATGATTCATTTTAATGAACAAATTACATGAGAATTTTATGTCCAAACCGTCCAAATCAATCTAAATCAACCCGTTCATAACCGTTTGGATTATAACGATTTTAATCCCAATTTCAAAAATCCAAATCGTGCTCACCCCTAATGATCACCAATACATACATCACCACATGACCTTAGGAGATATATATAAATGACATAAACAAATTGTAAAATGCATATATATATATATACATATATTTGAAATATCGTCAAATTATGATATTAAGGTATTCACATTATATATATAATAAACATATTTATATTTTCAATAATTTATACAAAAAATGTATCAATCATTATCGTAGGATATATATAAATTACATGAACAAATTGTAAAATGCATGTATATATATATATTTGAAATATCGTCATGATATTAATGTATTCGCATTATATATATAATAAGCATATTTATATTTTCAATAATTTATACAAAAAATATATCAATCATTATCGTGTATTTACACTATAATACGTAACAATAATAGACATGTAGAGAATTAGGAATTTTATGTTCGAATATCAATGAGTATAACGTCGCACATACAAATTAAGCGGAATATCAATTATTATCGAACATTTTGGTGTCACCACATACAAATTAAGCAGAATTGCTACAGTATAATGTCGCACTAAATATATAATACTTTTTTAATATAATATAATATAAAATAAAATAAATGCCTCTTCATTTTTTAGCCGTTATATTTTAATATAGGATGATCTAACAATTTGTATTCCACATCATACTTATAATACAGTCCAACCAAAAAAAAACTTATAATACAGAAAAACTAAATGAACAAAGTGCCACGTGTTTGATTAGGTTGTGGTTGAGGATGGATGTGCAATGTAGTTGGCTAGTGGCGTGGCAGCCAAGTATTTGTGCTATAATTCTAATTTGGTTTTGCTTTCATCACTTCAATTGGGAATTAAAATAATAAGAATAAGGATATCCTTGTGTTAATAAAGTCGCTAACTCCTGTTTTATTTGTAATATTCTTTCTTCATTTGTGCGCTTGCGGCTGCTAACCTTGTGACTGCAAAAAGCAGCCCACCTCAAAATGCAGGGCACCAAAATACAATTTTTATTTCTTTATTATTATCGATAATAATTAATTAACAAGTATATTTCAAATTTCATCGCTTTTTTTGTATTTCAATTTAAGAGGTAAGGTTTATATCCTCCCCTAATCTAGACGTCGCTTCTTTTTTGGCGAGGTTTTTCGTTTTGAGGGATAGGAGGGCGTTCTATTGAAGGCTTGATTTCCACTCAATTACTTTGTGGCGTTAAGAGAGTAGACTACTGTGGCAATCTGATGACTGATCCGTGGTATGCAATTATACTCGCCAGCTCCTTAATCGCTCCACTCGTAGTTTTCAAAAAAGAAGAAGTTCCATCACACCTTCAAGTGTTCTATGAAAAAAGAAAAAGAAAAGAGTTATAACTTGTTTGTCATCATCTTAAGAGGAGATCAAACCTCAATTTAGCTAACTACTATTCATAAAGCTAAATTTAACTTGAAGATAACTAGTGTGCCGTAGACGATTTTACACATTCCGTGAAATGCCCGTTTGAGAAGAAAAAAAAAAATCAAAACAAATAGTCTTAAATGGAAATGGAATATGAAGTGTGCATGTAAGTATAATTTGTTAGCCTACAAAAAGTGGAACATCACTTGAATCTAAAAGTTGTTACTATTCCATCAATACGGAAAGCAAATTACACAAGAATGAAAACAGAGCCAAATGATATACACAATCAGAGTGAGTGTGTAGCATCTCAGTCTCAGGCTCTCAGGTTTGAGACTACTGAGACTAGCAGTAGCACTAAACTTATCCAGATAAGGCAGGTACACATTAAACAAGTTCTTGGCCAACAGACATAAACAAGATTGCAGCCTGAAATCTGTTGCAGCCCCCCGAGTGAGGGGCATGCATTTTTGTGGAGTTAGAGAGAGCAGAAACAAATAAGAATACCTAAATTCAAATGCTGTTTCCCATGTTCATAAAATGGACAACACTTCAGTTTTCGTCCTATCCTTCCTAGTCAAGACTCAAGACCAAGGCCATTTTGCATCTCTCCATGTGCAGAAACGAGCCTCGTTTTTCCTGTTAGCTACACAGCCTTTACCACTTCCTTCAAGTTGCAGAAGTTGCTTAGGTTCGTCCAATTTGACCGCATGAGAGCAGCATTGAAGGTTTTGATCGCGCACCAAAGCATCCTCCCTATATGCAGGGTTTGTGTACCTTGGATGTTGGACAAATGACGCATTTTTCCACCATAGTTTGAAGGCCTGAGAAAGAAATAGCGAACAAAAAAGATTCAAAGACTAGATGGTTCAATGTTGAAGCATACAGACTATTAGAGTCATGAGGAAAAACATCTTAATTTGCACTTAAAACAGTTATTCTTCTATACTTACATGCCAATATATCCACACTGCAACCTTATGCGGCATCAGCCAGAAAAACAGTGCATGATCAGACACCGACGATGAGGATAACCTTTTGGCTTTTAGAGTAGCTGTGAAATAACTACCAAACTCAGGGTGTTGAACTGAAATTGAAACAAATAGATCATTCTCGGGAGCATTGGCTCTGATACTCCAATCTCCCAACATATCCTGCAATTGTCATAAATGGTTTGTTGAAAGAGTGAAAACCTATTTTGATATTAGATATTGAATTAAGTCGATATTGGGCTAATGAACAAAGCATAGAAGCCACATAAAATGCAAGACTTTTGAGTAAAACTTGGTTAAATGGTTGATCACACAGTTTTCAGAAGAAAAGAAAACAAAAACACCTGTTTTCAATTAGTAAGAATGGAACAAACGAATGCCAACATTTAGACAACATACAAAACACGAAACATCTATCTGAAGCCAGGGACTACAATCCTATCTGAGGAGCATTTCCTAATAAAACTCTCCTAGGTTCCCTTACCCCTCCAACTCGTGGCAGATTTTTCCACTCTCTTCATTCACAACAAAGAGAGACCCTATTTTGATGTATGATATTCGGTTATTGTGTTAGTGATTTTTGGGTCTGTATGTGCCACCAAGGTGATTTTTGGGTCTGTAGCCTAGGGCACTTATGGACTCAACAATCATCAACACAGTGTCCATTTATTAACCTCTAGTTTTCCATCTCCTCCTCCTTCCATGGTGGCCTAGCTAAATCTTTACTGTGGAGAGGATCACTAGCTCTATTATTAATTTCATATAGATTGTTAAGTTTACGCTGTTTATGGTGTGGGGATCAGTTAGGATTAGAGTTCTGCGTTTCCTTTTCCTCTCCTTTCCTCTTCAATTTCATTTTTCTGTGTTTCTGGACATCCAACTTCAGCAGTTCATTTACAACTAAAAGAGCATGACATAACATTCCCTCTAGATGAATTCAACAATTTCAAAACATGAAAGTTCAAATTAACGAAGAACTCTCAAATGAATTGTAGAAATTAATACAGACATAATACCATACCATGAAAGGACTGACATGTAATGGTTTTGCTACCAAATCCGAATCCGGGTTGAAAACAAATGTCACTCTTTCTCCCCATGGTGTGTTAGTTACCTAAAATGAAATACTTTACATCAGCATTCAGCAGCAAGCATATCATACTTTCATAAATAAAGCAAGCAACTTTAAATTAGAGTGAAACTCAAACCTCAGCAATGCACTTTTTCAAAATTAGCTGCTCATCATTATCATAGCAGTAGTACAAGCTCAATGGATTCTGCTCATATCCCACGCTTTGAGGTATTGTCAAAAGCAAACTGTTCATCAATCGATTATGAACATACTAGTTAGTACTTACTAATTAACCAAAAACAAAACCCAAATGATAATTAAACTAATCAATTACATTTGTCCATTGGTGCCGGCAATGCGGCGAGCTTCGTCGGCCGAGAGGTGGTTGGGGAGGGCTTCTGGCACTAGGTCCAAGTCAAAGAGCGCGTAATGGACGGCGTAGCGGAAAGAGTGGTGAACGGGGCGGCGACGCTCGTGCCAGACGGTGCCTTGGTAGAGAGAGACCGAGCAGGAAGAGGCGGCGCGTGGAGAGAAGCGGCGGAGGAGTTTGTGGAATGGGAGGAGGAGGGAGAGAGCGAGGGAGGTGAGGAAGGTGGAGAGGATTGAACATAACAGATAGAAAAGCTCCATTGTCCACGCGCCTCCTCTACTGCTTTTCTGTGCTTTTAATTTTCATTTCTATCTTTTGTCTTCGTTAGAAGAAGATGACGATATGACGATACGAATTAACAACCACAAGTCATATTTTGTTCCATAATTTTTGATAAATTAACCGTATATTAAAAGGAGGTTAATTCATTATCTGTATTACGTCACATTTTAAAATTATTTTATATTTAAATTACAAAATTTGTAAGCATTAAATCGATGCACAAATTACCAAAACATTGAATCGGTTCCTGTTAAAACCCAACAACCTCGGGTTGTTTGGATGCACAAGTCCAGACTTGGACCGAACCGGGCCGGCCAATTTTAAACCCAAATGATCTTGGGCCTTGTGATTCCATCATGGGCTGTTTCTCTTGAGAGGCACGTGACGTTCACCTGCTTCCTGTTCAGTTCAGTTAGTTGAGCTAAGCCACCAACAGGTGCATCACACGGGAACGGCAGCAACGGCAACTTTAATTCGCACCATATAACCTCCTCCACATCCTTATACGATTCCACTCACAGCGCTCCACGTCACTCATATGTCTAATTTCGTAATTTAAACACAACTTCCCTAACTTACGTGGCTGACTCTCCACAACTCTACTCCAGCCGCCGCATGTAGACGATGCGGACTCAAGATGGAGGCGATGAAAACTAAGCGGGACACTCAGTGAATGTGAGATCGCCACACCGATTTCTCAATCCCTCCGCCCAAATCCGCATATAAAGTTATAAACTTGTACATTCTCGCTCCAATTCCTCTTCATTCCTGCCATTTCCCATTCAAGGTTTCTTGGATTACAATTTCCAGTTGCAGAATTGAAATCCAATGGCCGCCGTCTCACAGTGCTTCGGAGCTACTTCAGCTGCTTTATCAGTCTCCTCCAATTCCAGGAAGCTCCGTCTTCCTTCCCGCAGATCCCTTCCAGGTCCGCCTGAGTTCTTTTGACCTCTAATTCGACTCCATTGATTTGTTTATTGATTCATTTGTTTTTTCTTTGATTTGATTCAGGGAGGACAGCTAGCTTTTTGGTTGTCAGATCTGATGCTGGGGCCAACCCGGGTCCGAACTCAAGAGGTCGTCGAGCTGATCAGCTAATCACCAATGCTGTTGCAGTTAATCATCGCTTCTTTCTTTACTTTTGAATTTTCTTCTTTTATTGATTTGAAATTAAGTTGAATTTGTTCGTTGTAATGCATTGAGTTCTTATTTTGTTTTTGGGTGTTTTTTCTAGACAAAGGCAGATACCCCTGCGGCTTTGATAGCATCGAAACCGGGGTAAGTTTCTTTATGTTGTACGGAACTGTGAATTGCAAATTTTCAGTTGTTGATTGTTTTTAAGCTTTTCTTTTTAGCTGAACTTGATTCTCATACATCAGAAGTTCAAAAATTTTCCCTATCAATTGTCTGGTTTTTGCATGTAATTCAGTGAATATGAAGGAATTTGTGTATCTGTAGACCTGCAGGCTAGCATTAGCATAGTAGATACACTTTGTATGAATGCTATTTCAAATTCAGTGTCCGATCTTTAGTAACATTGAAAAGATTCTGTTGTTTAGGAGGAATGTTTAAGCAATTGTAAAAATCGTTTCTGTACAAAACAAGATGAAAATTACATTTCTGCCGCATGTACACACGCAATAAATTTGCAATTTCCATATTGATTGTCGAGTCTTGACATCCCTGCTAGGGAAGTGCGATTCTTTGGTTCAGTGAAGAGATGCAGTTGTTGTTACAATTCATGATAATGTTTGACATTAGTAACTGATAATTTCTTTTTAATTTGACATTAGTAACTGATAATTTCTTTTTAAAGTTGAATAGTTACAAGTCATGGTGGGTGTTTCCTTTTAGGTTTACCTATCCTTTGAATTAAAATTAAATGTATTGAATTTACTTTAGATTTTTCTCTTCCCACTGCATATTTTTCCAGTGCACTACCCCGATGTATCTTTATCTGTGAGTCGTCACCATAACGTTTGTTCTATTACCGTGAAGTTATCTGTGCTTGAAAAGGATGGGTAGGTTATAATATAGTTTAATTAATATGTGAGTTGGCACCACAACTAGCGGATCATTCTCGAGTAACGTTTGTTATTTAGCTCTTCTATTGCTTATTGAGGATAGAAATAACAAGATAAGCATTCTTTCCTTAGGCATGAACTTCTGCTTTTTGAAGCCTTACGTGAAGGATTGGAAGAAGAGATGGCCAGGGATTCAACTGTATGTGTGATGGGTGAAGATGTTGGGCATTATGGAGGATCGTACAAGGTGACTCAGGGCCTCGCTAATAAGTACGGGGATCTTAGGGTTCTTGATACTCCCATTGCCGAGAACTCCTTCACAGGTATGGGTATTGGAGCTGCCATGACTGGTCTGAGACCAATTATTGAGGGTATGAACATGGGATTTCTCCTTCTAGCTTTTAACCAGATCTCCAACAACTGTGGTATGCTCCACTACACTTCTGGTGGCCAGTTTAAAATACCAGTGGTTATTCGTGGTCCTGGTGGAGTGGGAAAGCAACTTGGGGCTGAGCACTCACAGCGTCTTGAGTCCTATTTTCAGTCAGTTCCTGGAATCCAGATGGTTGCATGTTCAACCCCTTACAATGCCAAAGGTTTGATGAAAGCTGCCATTCGTAGTGATAACCCAGTGATTCTTTTTGAGCATGTGCTGCTATACAATCTTAAGGAGAGAATTCCAGATGAGGAATATGTATGTTCTCTTGAGGAAGCTGAGATGGTTAGGCCCGGGGAGCATGTCACTATCTTGACATATTCTCGGATGAGGTATCATGTGATGCAGGCTGCCAAAACTCTAGTGAACAAGGGTTATGATCCGGAAGTGATTGATATTAGGTCGTTGAAGCCATTTGATCTTCACACAATCGGGAATTCTGTGAAGAAAACACATCGCGTCCTGATTGTGGAGGAGTGCATGAGGACTGGTGGAATTGGTGCTAGCTTAACAGCAGCAATCACTGAGAACTTCCATGACTATTTAGATGCCCCTATTATATGCCTGTCTTCACAGGATGTGCCCACTCCATATGCTAAGACATTGGAGGAAGTGACCGTCGTTCAACCTGCCCAGATTGTGACAGCAGTTGAGCAGCTCTGCCAGTAATCCCAGAAGCAGCACGCACCGAAGCAGCTTGTTCTAGCAATCTCCAGTTATTTTCAGATTTTGATAGCAGTTTGTGTTGTTGGAACTTGTCATTGTTCAAAGTGGTCTAAGGTTCTTTGTTTTTATTTATCATAATGGTCAAAAGTATGAATTTTTAATTGAGATTTACCCATATGGCCATATGTAATAGATATAGAGGTCATTTTATTGCTAAAAAACTGAGTGTGATAAGTTTAAAGTCATTACTGACTTAATCATACCCGAATTCATTTTGGACTGCATTCCATTATGGTGGTATGTAAATTTGAAACCATCTTCTCACCAAAAAAAAAAAACTTGATGGGCCTAAGGTACAATTGGTGAGATGGGCGAAGCATGAGGCCTACTGTATGTGTGCTGCTTGATCGGTGTAACTGCATGTGACTATGCCCTAATCTTATATTTTCTCATGGTATGATTGTTTATAAGTGAAATTAAGGAGATATATCATAATAGGGCGACCATTGATTATGTCGGGTTTGAAATAATATTGACCATTGATTTAATCTAATGGAGTTAACCATTCTATCTTGTACTAGATAATGACATGGGAGTTTTACCTTATCACTTTGGGATCACAACAGTACTATACAGCAATCCACCGATCAAGACACCATATAAAGAAGTAGATATGTAAAAAAAAAAAATAAAAAAAATCAGATCATCTTTTTCCTCTAGCCTTGACGGACGTTTTTCTCTAATACCAAAAGACTGATGTCAGAATAATTTAAATACGTTAGATTAAATCAATGGTCAATATTATTTAAAATGCGTGTAAATTTGTAGTATTTAAATGTAGAGACTCGCAATATTCCATTGTGTATATATCCTACATTTCTTATTCATATTTGTGCCTGATATATACATGTATAATTAATAACAGAGATGTCTAATTTCCAAGTGCAATTTCTTACGTGAGTAATAATATTGATGCCAAAATCCAGGAAAGGAATGAATATAGAAACACAACTTGTTGTAATTATTTTCTTATCTTCTAAATCTGCGACAAAATCAACCCATGTGGAATGGTTGGTACTTGGATTATTTCTGGGTTTATAATATTGCGCAATGCCTAACCCAATTCGGGATTAATTACTGATCAGATTAGATTGATGATATTGCTAACTGCTAGCTATCACTTTGTTTCTAGATGCAACTTGTCTCAATCAATCTCATCGACATAGTTGAATTGGAGAAAATCTAATTCTGTTTCCCCAAGATTTTTGTTTTCTTGCCTAATGATTATACTTATTACTAGACTAATCATCGATTAACTAAATATATCGCTCTAAGATATAATTGCATCGTGTGATCCCGTTAAAATTTTGTCAAGATTCTTAACACAGTACAGGGGCGCACGCACCTAAGAAAAAATGCTTAAACATGTCCTCATGGAACTTGACAATAGGCATGGGAGTGAAAACACATATGAACACATGGACATGACATGTTATAAAATAATTAATTAATTTACTAGAAGAAGATGAAGGAAACAAATTAAAGCACGAGCAGCATTAGGTTGAATCATATGCATGAACATATATATATATATATGGTTTACATTTTTTTTAGGGCTAAAATGTTTTTTTTTTTGGTCTCCTTGCATCCACGGCTGTTTGTTTTCAGACATGGCCGACGCCGCCTTAAACCAAAACTAGACGATATTTTTATTTATAAAAGAATCGCGAATTACATAATCGACAATCACTAAATATCTCTAAAAAGTTAAGCGATCACGTACGTTACGTTCAGGTCATGTTCACGTGAATGTTGGGAGGATGTGGCTCGGTGGATGAGGCACATTATAGTGCATTACACAGCAGGGCATTGTCAAAATATTGTGGATCTGGGGAACCAATGGGAGCAAGACACCTTGCCGGTCCATGAAAATGACTCTGCAATTATTCCCTTTACATGCAGATCGATGCACAAAGTGGCCCAGATAGCAATGGAGATGGATATGCATGTGAGCCACGCATGGCCTGAAAACCAGTCCTTTCTTCTTTCACTTGTGTGTGAGATATCGAGTACGTCTAACTCAGAGTGTCACACCGGGTACCTTCAATTCATTTTTGTTTTGGATTGGAGGATAACGGGGCCCGGCCCTATTATATATATGTGACAATATTGAAATTTGTGCTTGTGGGGGCCGGCATGGGAGTTAGGACACCGAAATTGATCATTTCGTACGTACATTTGAACTTAACTGTCCTTTCTAACATCTATCGCATCTACACTACTTTCTTTGTTTTCTTTCTCGCTCAATTGAACCGTTGGATATATAGCTATTGCATTATATATAATTTGGTACCGTTGAGTGTTTCGGTAGCACAGTTCTTACGTATATAATTGTATATATACTCATCTCATCTATACGTGTAGAGGGTACGCGTAGAGCGGACACCAGATCGATGTTTAATTTCTATCCATGAATCCTTCAATCCTAGGACAGAAACCAAATCTCTCAGTGTCTCAAATCATCTCATCCGTCATGTGTCGATCTGCTGTGTTGACCTCCATTGAAATGTCTCTACTGAGCTTGAAGAGGCAAGTACGTACCTCATGTCCATATCCACCATTTTATTGTATTCAATAAATGAATTATATATACAGTTATTTCTTCACGTAGTTTTAAACTAAATTACGCGTATAATTTTTGAATTCATATCATTTTAATATAATAATCTAGCTAATTTTATGTTTCTTTTTGTCAAGTATGTCTAATTCAGTTGGTTATAGTGTTGAGTTGAAGATAATTAGTCTCAAGTTTGAATTCTGATGACATATTGTATGGATAATTTCTAAAAATTTCTCCCTCCCCTATAAATAATTTAAAAAAAAAAAACTAGTTTTATGGGAGTATATATATATTCTTGGTGACCTAAATAAAACCAGCCTCTAAATATCTTGGCCACATATTGTTGCTCTCCAAGTTACTAGGAGACTTCAGAAATCGCTTATAGATCGATATGCTTTGCTAAATTATTCTTACTTTTCTTCTTCTATGTATATGTCTTCTATGTACTAATTAACTTTGTGTATTGTATATTTATATATATATATATATATATACACATAAATAATAGGCCATTGTGGAAGCCCGCATTGCAAGGATCTAAAATCACTTTTCCAATAAAACATATGCGTGTTTTCCAGAATTTCTATAACACTATATTGCATTAAGTACGGTGCAGAGTGTAGATCGTAAGATTCCCTTAATTTAAAATCTAACGTTTGAAAAATAAGGGGATATTTTTTTATATTTTAAATTATATTGTATTGAAAGAGTATGATATACTTAGTGCAACGTTGTATTGTAATCATTCCACATGCTTTCATAATTGGTATGATTAGCACTAATTACATATGATAATGATGATGATATGATAGTGGAGGTGGTGGGTGACCAAGATTAAACCTTCCACACTCAAAGTTTTGAGCTCTGTTCAAAATCCGAGAATTAAACCATAAATTATCAATTGTATTTTGTTTTTTGGTAAAAAAACTATTTTACCTTCTCGAAACTTTTCGAAAACCCTAAATTCTAAATTCTTGAACCTCATACAACAGATTTCGTGAAGGTAAACTAAATCAGAATTCAAAAAAGTTGAATTTGCACTTGGCAAGTAATACACTTTTGTGTAGGATAAATAAGTAAAATCAAAATTCTAAAGAATTGACTCTTTGTTAATCAATTATATTCAGTGCTAGCTATGTATGCATATATGCTAGCCTGCTAGGCTGGATTCACAAGGAGAAGAGAAATTGCAAAGAGTCTATGCATCGAACACATGGCTGTAGTAGATGGTGAGTCATTGATTGATTGAGTCATCACAATAAATCGATCACATAATTTAACTTCTCATATGTATGGGGTTTTGGCCAACATGGGAGTTCCAGTTTCCTGGATCTTACATTGGCTACGTTTTGTTTGGTTATTTTCCAAGGAATTTGGTCTACCAGAGAGAACAGATAGCAAATATTGTTGATGATGTAGATCAATCCATTTGTACTTCATATACATATATTTAGCCAGTCATGAATCATATGACGATGATGATCAAATATTCAAATCTGTTGTGTCTCACACTGGAAACCTGGAAAAAGGAGGGCCATGCAGCAGCCATTTTCGATTTCGATCAGACACAAATTATCGTACACACGCCTCATTGTTTGCTCGACACCTGGTTACGTATTTGCATGTACACCTATCTTTTCTTTTTTGGATCTTCGCTTATTGTGCTTACATACAAATATACAACTACATATATATATAACTTGACACAAATATATATTATAACGTTCACATCCAAAACAAATATGATTATGTGACGATGTCATTATGGGCCATCTGAGGATAAATTGTGGTTGTGGTGGTGAAAGTTCGATGGTGACAATGCTATTACGTCGTCATAGATATAGGCATGAACTCAATATTGAAAATAGAGGTGGATCAAATTCAGTACTGAAAATAAATGTGGGCTAATTTAAAGCCAATTGTCTTAATAAAATAGTATTTAATATAATTTTAATAATTTTTTTATTATTTTAGTCTATTTTTGTCACATTTAAAGTAGACTATAACTCATCTCAAAAGTGACTGAGTCTGTGACTGCATATATATATATATATGGTACATAATATTACAATTTAAATGAACTTAATTGATACATATATGGATAAATAATACTTTTTCAAAATTATAATTTGAAATATTCTAGCTAGGTTAATTAGTTTTTTCAATTTTATAATTAAGAATGAATAATTAAACAAATTTAGGGTTACTATTACTCATAAATGATCGGCTAATTAATAATTAAGATGCTTGTTGTGGATGACTGATCTATGTAGCCCTGTATATATATGTATTGTACGTACGTCACAGGTTTGGTCATAATATTCCACATAAAACTAGATACAACTTTGTCTACAAATTCTTACGTAATGGGAATTATCGAGAGGACGACGTGGTTGCTGCAGCTGCACACACATATATACACAAACATGTATATATATATATATATATATATTTACGTATTGAGACAACTTGTTACGTACTGAGATTTCGGACTTTTGTCAGGACCAAGCAACACCTGCCTACTAGTGGCGGCCATTAATGTCGGTCTCAGGCGCGACCACAAGCTTGCTATCTTCTTCTTCTTCTTCTGTATTTTTTCGATTTTCTTCTTGGAAGTTTGACCCATTTTGATTCATTTTTAGACTGATTGATCTTTCTTGGATGTTTGTTCACTGGTTTTCGGCCTCTAGTCTTGCAAATCACGTGGGTTTCATATTCGTGTGCATGTAGAGGCAAGAAAACGTTCCAATTTGGTCACTTTCTTCGTCATTGAATGTACCAATATATCTACCTAGTCCTTCTCCACCACGGTCGATCGACGGTGGGATATTTAAATCATATGGAATAATTCATCAAATTAGATATAATTTAAATACAAGTTTTTTTTTTAAATGATTGAAAAATATATATAAAAAGAAACTTAAGCCACATTCTACCTAGCTAGCTATACATTCAAAATTTCTAATTAATTAAACGACATTTACCTTCTCTCACAATTCATATATTAAAGACATTCAATTTGTTCCTTTTCGATTTTTTTTTTTGGGTATCCGAGTTTTAATCCACCTCAAATGTAATAAAAATAAGGAAAAATCAAATGTATTTTTTCTTAAATTTCTATTTAAATACTATTTTATTACGAAAATTGGCTTTAAATTAGCTCACCTCTATTTTCCCTATTAAATTGAGTCCACCTCTATTTTCAATTCTATTAAATACTATTTTACAAAGAAAATTGGTTTCTAATCTCAACCGATCTCAATTTTCAATTCACCTCTATTTTCAATTCCGGGTTCGAGCCTGTTCGGAAGTGGACGAGTGCATCATAACAGCACTAGCTATATATGGCTAGCAAGTGACACTATATATTTTGGATGTTAATCATGATCGAGGATTGAGGAGCACCATCAATGAGCATCTGGCCTCTCAATTTGGTACGATATATTGATCGTACGTATATATATATATATATCTGCAGTAGCAGATGATGATGATGATGATGATGACACATAATGTATTATGGTCCATTGCTAATTATTAACAATTAAGAGCTGGTTTCCACGCAAGAAGAAGAGGAAGAAGAAGAGCAGCAACCGATAACTTATACTGTATATGTACAAAAGTAAAAGATGACCTTTGTCGATAAATTTTGAGGTGATAATGTATTTGGAAGAAAAGATTGGAGGGTTTAGACTTTCGAGTTTAGCCAAAACCTCTGCGTGATAAAGTTAAGTGGGACTTTTTTGTTCCCCAACCCCACTTTGCTTTAAGCCTGTAACTGTCATTGCCCATGAACATCTTTTTGCAAACTTATGGTCACCATTGATTCTCCGGCAAAATAACAATTAGACCTCTTTTAATATTACAAATTAAATGCCAATATATATCTTTCCTTATTTAATTATTGTATTATTTTTCGATATATATCAAATCTGATTATTAGATATATTTATTTATATTTATTATTAATTGCTGTCTAATTTATTTTTATCTTATATATGTACAAAAACGTAACCTATTTAATAATGAATAATACCCCTATATCCATGGATTGGAGTATCATATTATCAACGTATTCACCAGTTACGAACCCAAAATTGAATATAGAGATGAACTGAACTCAGGATTAAAAATAGAGATTAACTATTAACTAATTTAAAGCCAATTTTCTTTTATATTATTTAACATAAATTTAATAAAAAACCATTTTAATTTTTCTCTATTTTCTCACATTTGAGATGGGTTGAAGGTCACCCCAAATTAGGCTGGGTCCGTGCTTGAACGTATCACTCTTATTTACCATATACATGTTAGTTATTATTTAAGTATCTATTATTAGTTAATGTTGTTGAGATGTGAGGAAAATGTCTCACATCGGAAAAGTACAACTACAATTTGTGCCTTATATGATATTATGATACTTCCCCCATTGTCAATTGATTTTGGGGTGGAACTCCAATTTTTTATATGGTATCAGAGCGGACCTATCTCACGTGATAGGTTTAACCGTCACACCTTCAATTTGTGTTTTATATAATCTTTGGTTACTCCTCCATTACTTATCAATTGGTTTTAAGATGAAACATCAACTTGTTACAAATGTCAATATTCATATCGTGACATTACATTATAAAATACGATTTTTTTTAATAATATATATGTCGTGATCAATGTTATTTAGGCAATCATCATATGATGTTGATGAACAAAAAAAAATATCTTGTAAAATGATGACTATGCATCTATTCAATCCATATTATTCATATTCCCTTCATTTTTCTCTTAAAGAAAGTGATTTTTATCTTCATATTTTATCGTTATGCACTTTTATGGTAATTTATATTTATTAATTATAATTTAATTACTCAATTTTTTTTTTCTCGAAATTAACGTTATATAAATAATATAACCAAGATATTTTAGACTGAGAATTCCACACTGAATTAGAACTATATATATATGATGCACAAAATTATAAATAATTATCAAATATGATATAAATAGGAAGTAGTATTGTGATTGTGATCACTCACTTGAGAATCGAAGATGTTTTGACACAGTGATGCGATTGGTTTCTTGGATCCTAATTCCGACTATCATCCTTAATCAAGGCACTCAATTATATTTGATCTTTGCTTCCTTTTTACCTCTCGCTAAAGGTTAGGCTTTGATGCTGGTTTTGACCATTGTTAATTGGTCGGCATTGACAAATGCCAAAAGTCATTGCAACCGACCGTTGGTGGGTTATTTCGGGTTGTGTGCCGACAATCGATTCAAAAAAATTCGAGCTGACCGGTTCAACCCTGGCCCCTTTTTTTCTTATTTAAAATCATTTCAATTAGATCTAGCTAATTATAGTTACAAATCCGAGTGCTATGTGGTATAATAAATGTCCAACACGTGTCATGTAAGAGGTAAAACTGTAAATTAATATACCAGAATCATTTACAACAGAGAGAATGAGAGAAATGGATCCTCTAGCTCCTGAGTAAATATTACACATACAACATAAACCAGCTGAGCTCGCAAAAGCTACCTACAGTCCAAAAGCTACAAGCTGGTCCCTGCCGACGGCCAATAAACCTTACAGCACCCCAGAAGAAGATCGTTTAAAAAAAAAACACTAAAATAATCTACAAAGCCTAACAGAAACAAAAAAAGTTGTTAGGGTTTAAAAATATTCCGGGAGAAAATTCCGGGGACTGTCTCTCTCTCTCTACCACTCTACCATCCCTCTGGTAATTTCCTCCCTTCCTATTTTTTTCACCACCACCAACAACAGCCACAACAACTTTAACCACGTACGCTCATTTTTACCACTATTTTTTTTACGCCTGATTTACCAGCTCCTTTGATTCAACAAAGGTCCCGTGAAATCCGTACGGAACTCTCGACGGCAGTTTCACCGTGGCTTCCACTTTCAAATCCGCCGCGTTCACAATCTGAAGCTCCGACCGCCACGTTTTCTCGTCGTGAACGAATGCCATTATGTACCCGTCGTCTTCCAATGCGTTTGAATCTGTGCTCGGAACAAAAAACGGCTCACCCCCGTATTTTTTATCGCCGTAAATGAATTTTTTTACCTCCCCGGTAAAAAGATCCACCTTCGCGAATCCCGAAACTTTTGGCCACGGCTCCGCAATCGCTAGATACGCGAACCGGGTTTTTCTTCCGAGCCGGTCCCGGTTCACCATTCCCGCCTCCAAATTCACATGCTCTCCCGCCGACAAAATCTCCCGCCGAGTCGACTTGCCGGTTTTCAAATTAAGCCGGATTTCGGACAGCACGCTCTTCAAGCTCTCGTCGCATTCGTTGAAGATGGAATCGGGCGGCGTCATGCAGGACCCGATCACGACGACCTCGTCGGACTCCGGCTCCTCCCACGCGTTCCACAAATGGAAGCAGAAGGTGTCAGGGGAATCGACCCAGATGATGTCGTCGGCGTGCACGGCATTCTTCTTGAGAATTCCGAACCTCGATTTCTTTTCCTTGTCGTAGATCACCGGTGAGCCTCCGGTGATCATTTCCAGGAGCTTGAAGACGACCTGCTGGTCCGGAATTACGACGTAGCTTTCGGTGATTGCAAAGTCGTGCATCATGGTGGGGCCTTCCAAGGGTATTTCTACGTCTGGGGATTTCGTGCCGTCCAGCGAGAAGTGGAAGTACTTCAAATACGGCTTCTGAACGACGTCGTAGCTGAGCGCATGGAGGGACCCCGATTCCGGGTCGACTTTCGGGTGGGCGATCATTGTGGACCCCAGCTGCCTGTTGAAATCGTAACGACCGACCGTTTCGAGGTCGCCTGATTTCGTGACTCGGACTTGGTACGGCAAGTCGTCTTCCGACATGGCTAAGAGACGGTCGTTGAAGTAGACCAAACCGGCGTTGGCGACTCCGGTGCCCTGATTTTTATCGATAAGGCCCAACGCTCCACGTGCATAAAACAAGAGGAGGCGGGCGATGCCGGAGTGGCCGTGAAGCTCGCCGATGGCTTTGGGGAAAACGGGTCGCCCAATTGCGCGTTCCTGGACCAGCCTCTGTGTCTCGGTGAAGCGGCAGGCATAGCTGGCGGACCCGGACCCGATGGTTACGGCGTGGACCATGCCGTCACCGTCGAACAAGTGGTGCCCGGCGACGGGCTCGAATAAAGGGTTGGCACCGTTTCGGACGTAGACACCGTTAATGCAGTCCGGAATGGTGCCGGTAACTGATAGATTGTGCCGGACGGGTTGCTCTGGTACGGGTGCGTAGTTTCCGGCGATTTGCACACGAGGGTCGGATGTTTTGGGAAGTGGGTTTTTGAGCTCGCGCGAGACCAAGGCGGATTCGAGCATGTCCATGGTGGTGGCTGCTGCTCTCTGGAGTAAATTCCATTGTGGAAGTTGATGAGTGTCGGCACTTGGCTTGTTAGAAGTGGCATCCTCTGTAATAATAGGTTGATTGTAAGTTTGGCTTGGGAAGTGAAGAACCGACGGAGATTGTAATGCACAGTGGATGGTAGAAGACGAGTTGTTGTGGTTTTTCCTCCTCAAGGAGATGGACCTCTTTCGGAAGGCCAAAGGAACCATTAATGAAGAAGAAGAAGAAGAAGATAGAGAGTGAGGCATTTGGGCAGTAGCCGTAGCCCAACTATGAGGGTTGGGTGCTTTAGAAAAGGTTGCAGCCATGGGTGTGTATATATGTATGCAAGGTGTTTTGTTCTTTTATGTCTCAGCCAAGGTACTCTCACTGAGTTTTTTTTTTTTTTTTTGAATTTTGAAGGAAAAGAGAAGAGAGCGAGGAAAAAAAAAAGGAGGCAGAGAGAGGTTTGGGGAGAAAGGAAGAGAAAGTGTGGAGTATAAATAGAGTTGGGGATGGAGGGGAGGTGAAAAGAGAAGCTGTTTGCTTGTGGGGGAGGTCAAGTCCAGCTCAGACATCTTAAGAAAAGATCACGTATTGTGTTGGATTGGTGCAAAGGGCATTTAGGAATTATGGATGGATGGAGCCTGGACCTGGAGGGTCCTATATATTTCAATTCATTTTCATACAAAATCAATCATATTAATTTCATTTACACAAAACAATCATATTATCTCTAATGTTATTAAGTAGGAAATGAGCTAGACGGAGAGCAACCGAACATGATCAGTTGTCAACTTGCTACGTACTCTTTATCGAGAACGAGCATTAAAACGGGCAATCTTGATATCGACGTAGTGATATTATGAAAATCGAAAGAGGATCGATTCACAAATTGATATCGACTTTTTAATCAAATGAAAATTATAACTATAAATGTATCGCATTATCCTATACAAAAGTTAAATTCGAAATATCTTATTACATCATAAGTTAGAAAAAAAAAAATTACTAGTACGTGGTAATTGAAATGACACATCTGAGTTTCAAATAACCCACAGATAAATAATTATATATATATATATTTGCGGGCAGAAAAAGGTTGATGTTGATGAGGGTGAAACTCACATAAACAGTGATGGAGGGGAGAAATGAGCGAGACCTGCATCAGTATCCACTGTCTCTAAGTCTATCTCCAAGTGATGCCCTTATTTTATGCAACTCCGCGTCCCTCCCTCTTCGATGAGCCCTCATAGTTAGGTCACCCCACCCCCACGTGGCCGTTTTTCTACTCTCTTTCCACCACTCAAATCTTGGTCAAAATCACTTACCCGCCCCCACACACCTCTCTATCCCCCGCCACCATCAGACACTCATCTTACGCGACAAAAATACATAATAAATTTATGCCTTTAAAGTTAAATTACTTCAAAAAAAATTATAACTTTAATCCCACTTTACACCTAAAATATTGGTTTGTTTTAGTTATCGTAAAAAAACTCACCTTTTATACCAACCTTTGCACTAATTTCATTAACTACATATAATAATCGTCAATATTAAGAGCAATTTTGTCATCTCAAATTACAATTATATAAATAAAGTACTAAAAACACATGACACGGAAAATTGAGATGACCATGAATAAATTTGAAATCATTCTTAACCTATCATAGATTTTTTTTATGTCCGTCCCAATTTGCAGCCTCATGTGTATTTATTGTCCAATTTAGAATCGCTCGCCTTGAGATGACAATATTTTCCATGATATTGACTATTATTGGATGGAATTAATAAAATTAGTGCAATCTTTTGTATGGAGGGTGGGTTTTGGATGGTAAGTGAGACAAATTTGCAATTTTCGGATGTATTTCAACTAAAAAGCCACAAATTTATGACTATTTGAACCCTATTTATTCCTTAACCATATAACTCATTCTCTATAAAGGATTTCATTGATTAATCGTTGACAATATTAATATTTATTCAAAACTCCCTTTTTGAAACTTTCCAATCCCTTACCACCATAATAATTACACAAAGACCATTTTAAAACTTTTAGTCCCTATCTAGTAGTTTCTTTTCCTTCTTCTATTTCATGAAAATATCACTCCCACTTGAAACTCTTTTTTTTTTTTCACTTGTTTATCTAAAAGAGTAATGTAAAAACATTCCAACTTAATATATGATAATTAAGAGCAAAGATTTTTCAAAAATACTTTTCAACTTCAAATTTGAAAAAAAAAATTCGGTTTTAAAATGTTAAAGTAATCATTTATGATTTAGAGTGTAATTCTTATATTTTGTGCCAAAATCCAAAAATTAAACCCTAATTAACTCTAAGTCATAAGCACCACCACCCCTACATAAACACCCCTCACCGAACCCCACCTAAAAGTTTCGGCATCTTACCGTTTAGACCCCAAATACACAGATTTCATTCTTGATTTAAAAAAAAAAAAAAATTATATTATATATATATATATGTTTAATTATAAAAGTGTTTTAAGTTAAATTAGACAATAGGAGGTTAGAATCCTAATTATACATTATACAATGTAATTTTGAAATTATCACAAAGTAAAAAATCATCATATTTAAATTTTGAAATAGAATGTAATTTTACCAAGGATTAAATTAATAGTTTACTCTTATATAAATAACGCACAGGAATGAATTCGCGATGTGATATAGCTTCTCTATGAATTTGATATTAGGATTAGGCCGTGTACTTATATATGTTGCTGCACATTATCATGGAGTGTTTCTTATTATATATATATATATCGTGCCCATTGATTAAAATCAATACTTTCTTTTTGTCTACGCATATTAATTGTTTCGACCATAAGCTTGTCTTTATTATTGTCACACATGCATATCAATATATCATATACTTTTTGTTTCCTCACTTATATTTTAAATTCAAATTCCCAACCGAATTTCTCCATCATATCTCAACCGCTCGCTATAATAATAATAATAATAATAATAATAATAATCTCCCCTGGCCTCTTATCATGATACACTGCATAATCCAGATTCTAACAAAAAATTAATTAACGATCGTTAATCATGCACTTTTTAGTGTACAGTATGTTAAAGATGTAAGAAGTTGAGGCTCCACTTAAAAAACCAATTGACAATGGAGGAAGTAGCCCAAGATCATATAAAACACAAATTATCTCAACACGCCCCCTCACTTGTGGTGAAT
The DNA here is from genome assembly GCA_032719365.1 of Prinsepia uniflora. NCBI lineage: Eukaryota > Viridiplantae > Streptophyta > Magnoliopsida > Rosales > Rosaceae > Prinsepia > Prinsepia uniflora. Next base: position 455,237 of record CM064868.1, read on the forward strand.
TTTTTCATCCCAAAACCAATTGGCAATAGGGGGAGTAGTCCAAGATCATATAAGACACAAATTTTAGTTGTGTTTTTCCGATGTAGAACATTTTTCTCATATCTCAACAAAAGGAAGGTATAGCATGAAAGATTTGAAGAATAATTAATGAATGCATCTGCATCCTCTCTCTCTCTTTTTGGGGTTGTTTTTTACTCTTTCAATTTATTTTTTCCTTATGCATACGTTAATTTGCATTTGTTAATATTGATCCCTAGGATAGGTAGCTGGGAGTCTTAGATTTGATTTTGCGAGGTCCCAAATTGAAATGAATTGAGGCCGGTGATGCAAGATATATAATGGAATTGGGAATATTAATGCGTGGATTGATACATATGGTTGAAGGCTTCAAAAGGCTTATAGGTGGGCAATTTGGTATGTGATTTTGTAGTAACTATATATATTCATCACCCAAAAAGGCTTGGTTTCTGGTTGCTGTCTGATATCTAAGCCACCGGAGGCACTGTGGAGGACCACCGGACAAATTAACATAACAATTAATTAAGGACGTACGATAAGAGATGGCTGATATGATATGGTGTCTAACTTCAACTCTCCATTCTTCATTGGATTGATGCATGCAGGCAACTGTTGTGGGGACAGCCAACAGTAAGGAAGTGGGGACAGCCTTCTTTAATTTGTTGGGCATATATGTATGTAGCTGTTAACATATTATTAGGTTTAAGGCTTTCAGCTACCTACGTATTTAACTGTCGACAAAATTAAACATATATTACTTTGCTACTTTTGGAATGTGAGGTAATGTGTCATATTTGAAAAACACAATTTAGATTTGTGTCATATAATCTTGGGTTACTCCACACATTTCCAATTGATTTTGAGATGTAATCTCAACTTCTTACATAGTATAAGCAACGTTTAACCGCTACACATGTCACACGTTATCCATTCGTTATCACGTGATAGGCTGAAAAATATGTCATCTTATATAATTTTGGGCTACTTCCGGTCCCTATTGTCAATTGATTTTAGAGTCAAACCTCAACTTTTTACATGGTATCAGTAATGTTGTTTCACGTGTAAGACTTAACCGTCACACGTGCTACTTGCTACTCATTCATTATCACGTGATAGACTGAAAAATCTGCCGGCTTATATTATACTCCCTCATTGCCAATTGGTTTTGGAGTAGTACCTCAACTTATAGCTACACTAAGAGAATGGGGACAACCTTCTTTAATTTGTAAGGCATATGTATGCAGTTTAGGGCTGGCAATGGGTCGTGTCGTGAACTTTATTTTACCCATATATACCCAACCCGAACCAGACCCGTTTAATAATAGTGACAAGGATGTCCAACCAAAATCCGACATGTTAATGACCCAGGTAATCCGTATAACTCATTTAATAAACAGGTCGTACTCGAAACACAATTAACTTATGACATGTTTGACCCGTTTAACCTATTTAACATTATAATATATTTAAATTATAAGATTTAATAGGCATTTAGGAAGGTAAATTGGTAGATATATGAGTTAGTAATGACACTTTTATTAAATGGGTCAATATATAAGTCAATATATGGGTTAACAGGTTAACCCAAAATCTACTCATTTATTAAACGCGTTAATAAGTTATTATACGGGTTAACAAGTTGGCCTGAAACCCATCAACCCGTTTATTAAACGTGTCATAAAGGGTTGATCCGAAAATGACCCGAAATTTTAATCATGCACATTGACCCGGATAAATTTCGTATCTCGTGTATCGTGTCATGTCAAAAATTGTCACCCTTAATATAGCTGTTAACATATTATTAGGTTCAGGGTTTTCAAATATCTACTTACTTAACTATATTTATGTTTCACCTTCTTGTTAGTTGTTTCTGTTAATAAAGCCCTAAACCCTAAATCTAGACTGCCCAAAGTACTCTAATCGCGCCCGCTTTCCTCCTAAACCCTAATCGCATCTCCCCATTTTTTTTCCCAAACCTAATTGCACCACCCTTTTTTGCCCAAATTTTAATTAACCCTACGTACTAGCCTTCAACTCAAACCCTATGATTAATCAGACCACCTTAATTACAATATTAATGAGCGAAAATCGAATGGAATTTTGGTTAAATTCCATAATTATAAGGCACGTACGTTTTACCACGTGATTTTTTACTTACTATTAAATTGCGATACTCGTGCACGATATTATATATTCATGATGTGCAAGACAAAATACATCAGATCAGTGTCTGGGACAAATGTGAAGGACAAGAACAGATGGGTCATTAAGCATGAGTACACTCGGAGACATTAACGATGAAAGTGGTGGAGCTGCATGGCAATTAACCCTATAGTAACGTCCAGCATACAAGTTGCAAATAACTTCCAGTACAAGATTGTTAGTATTATAAAAACCTATAAAGTAGCTAGTTAGCTAATGTTCCAAATTTCAAATTCCAGTTACATAAAAATACATGGCCGTTGCTGGCCAATTAAAGCAACAAGTCGATCGGTGAAGCCAATTTAGGAAAATGTTGCTATGTACGTATGTGATAAAGAAGCCTGCGCACTGATCTTATTGGCATGCATGTCACTTGATTGGCTTGGCCCTTCCCTTGTTCTCTCCGCCGAGCACCACATATATGATCTGATGCATGCCCTTCGACAGTGACAACCCACCAAATTATCACTACTGCTTCACAATTTGGGGACAAATAAACTGTTAAAAATAAAATGGCTTGAATCGCATGTGATCATATATAAATCCATCACTTCATCGTTATTGTGCACATGAGTTGCACGTATGTATGGTAAGAAGTTGAGATTTCATTCCAAGGCAATGAGGGGAGTAGCTCAAGATCATATAAGACACAAATTGTGTTGTGCTTTTTCTGATGTTGAACATTTTCCTCACATCTCAATACGCCTCATCACGTGTGACGGATTTTTCAGCCTATCACGTAACGATGTGAATAGGTATGTGTGACACATGTGGCGATTAAACCTATTATGTATAATGACCCCAGTCTAATACCATATTGAAGGAATTGAAGAAGGAGAATATAGTTCTAGAGATCGAGAAAGTAAACTTGAGAAATGAATCGAAAAACTTACAACTGAATTTCAACGCATGGAACAATCCACATTACACAGATATATATATAGCCACACAACTTCAGTACCTTAGAGCCTAAATAATACGGTTACAATCTCAATGCCAGCCTTCAATCAATCTATTAGTTAGGTATTAGTTACAAGGAAAGCACACATAACAGCATGAGCTGAAGTCTCTTGAAGGTTCAACATTGCAGCACTAATTATGTACTTGCATTGCTGCACACGCATTGCACCGTGAGCTGAGTCACATGAGTGCACGCTTGTATTGTTAACATGTATCATAATCTGCATCCGCCGTATGTCTCATTAGGGTTCACATAATGGCTGTTTTTTCATTTTATCCTGCTCCGTTGTAGATACTACGCAATCTCGATCGATATCATTTCACAAATTGTGATTAAACTTTGATTTTGAGCAGCTGGTTGAAACAATGCAGAAGAGAATTAAGGAAGATGCTGTTGCAGTCGATCCACTTTGTAGAAAGATATGACACTTTAAATTTCAATGGCCATGCAAAATAGAGATAGGCCCCGTACGTACGTCCACCGTTCATGTGATTGCCAACAATGACAAACCAAATTAAGAAAGTAATCAACAGTCTCACTATACGGCCGGGGACAAATTAATAAATAAATAACCATCGTTCTTGAAAAAAAAAATTAAATCAAAATTCAGGACATTCTTTAACAAAGTGAAAATTAATTCCCCGTTTGATCTATAAAAAAAAAAAATAACGATTAATAATTATATCCAAAGCTTTAGCTTTAGCTTTCGGTTTTCGGTTTATCCATAATCATTAGTTTGGATGAAAATATATATGTTTAATTTAGTGATTAGTTGATTTGATGAGAAAAGGACCACCCTGGATGGGGTTTACGCGTATGTTTTAAAGATTAATTAGTTCAGTGGATTACCCATAATCATTCAAAAGCTTAGGATATATAACTAAGTTTGTGATCCACGATGTGTCGGACAAACCCATGTTAGCACTCAAGTTCAGGTTAAGTAATTAATTATACCCAATTATTATACCTTTAAAATTAAATGGACCAATAATGACTTAATTAAAGGATGGGTTTCATATTGTGGAGATTAGTTGGTTATTGTGGTAGTTAGCAGTTGGCACATGGAATTGCACAAGATCACAAAGAAAGTATCTTGTAAAGAACTAATTTAGAATAATGAACAATAGTCTAGAATTATTCAAAATATTAATTGAGATTTATGAAAGCGGTTCCAAATGATGAAAAATTAACAATATTATTAAGGAAGCCAAAGGGAAAATTAATTAAAGAATCAAAAGTTGAGGAATAACAAATAAATACGTTTTATGGCGAGCACTATCTTTCAATAATATTTATTTTTACTTTCAAAGTAATTTTGTGATCGATTCTCTATTTCACTGTATCACGACCTTAATGCTTTTACATTTTCTTTTTGTAGATTCACCTCTTTCGAATCGGAGCACAATTGAGAACTTTCATATTTTCTTTGATGGCTCCAAGCACGTTGCATTCCTTTTCCCTGTTTTGATTTTTTCCCATTGGGTTTTTCCAAAAAAAGATTTTTTAACGAGGCAGCATTATGCACAGTCTTCAACTCCTCGCTCCCAGTTACTGAGCTTTTGTCTTTGGTTTACTTTGTATTCACTTTGTAAAAGGAAAATACTAGTCCTTTATTTTCCTTTTATTTTATTTTATTTTAGTTCCCCGTGAATCTACGCAGGCTACAGATCTTTGATCGTGCTACTGACCCTGATGTTCACGATTGGATTCTTGATGGAACTTGTGTCTAATCTTGTATTATCGTTGATGTTTTGAAATAAAATATCTCTTCTAATAAAAAAATAAAAAATGTTTGTTGATGGGAATAGTCCTCGTGAGTTTTCGGTATTGCATATAATTCCACCACTCCATCGTCGTATGGAAAAATTAAGGGCAGATGCTGCAAATTATATATATGTAGTATGTGTTTGCTGGTGTGTCCTGAACCAAGGAATTAGCGGCCAATGATGGACAATAATTTGAAGGAATATAATTGGCAACCATGTGATCTCTTTGAGGCCGGAAAAAAAAAATTAGTTTGTAGTTGTACGTATTTGCTCGAGTATAGATTGAGGATCTTTTGTGGGTACAAAGTATGAGTATTTTAAAATCAATTAAACAAAGTCCGTTGGCCCTTAATAGCTGTTCAATATCAAATTAAATCATATTAATTATTAAAAGAAATGGAATTTAATTTTTTATATAAGATATTCTTAGGCTGTGATCTTAAAAATAAAATAAGTGATTAAACTATTCCAGTATAATTTGTAATATTCAAATTTTATATTTTCTTTATCAATTAATAAATTTTTGTAAATCACAAGAGGTAGTTTAGTGGTTGAAATACTTACTATGATTTTCTCCTAGATCTGTTTTTGAATTCCATTTATTATCTTTTTTGCGGCCTCGTAGGGTTGAGATGTGAGGAAAATGCCAAACATCGAAAAAAACACAATTACAGTTTGTGTCTTATAAGATCTTGGGTTGCTCCCCCCATAGCCAATTGGTTTTGGGATGCAACCTCAACTTCATATATACATGGTATCAGAGCGGGGTTATCCCACGTAATAAGTTTAACCGTCACACATGTCACACGTACCCATTCAAATCGTCACGTGAAAGGCTGGAAAATCCGCCACATGCCTCAACTTCTTACACGTAGAGCATAAAAGGTGTCCCTAACTTGATTTCAACCTCATTCGATCGAAAAACTATAGGGTAAGTCTAGCGTGATTTCAACCTCATGTTGGCGTAGGGATTTCATGAAGAGTGGGGATTAGTTCCATACAAATGTGTGGGGAACACCTCATACAACGTAAAACAAAAACAACTAAAATTTTGTATTTAATTTTTTGGTTAAAATTTAATCGACATTTTTCTCCTATCACAATATCCTAGCTAACTCATTACAGTCAAATAGGAGGTGTATAATTATTTTTACGACTATGGTAAAAAGTGATGCATGAGAAAGCATGCATGTATGATTAGCGCATGTGTCATCCTTTTTGTTTCAAGTCTTTTTAATTCATTTTTACAAGTTAACCAACAATTAAGGAAGACTTACAAGTCTTCTCGTGGCTATAGTGTCGAATGAAATGACATGTAATCAATTATTGTATACACAAAGTGGGATAATGAAGATGGACTACGTTCTCTTCAAAAAAAGTTAAGAAGTAATATCTGATCACATAACTAATAAAATTAACATTTCGTAATATCTCATCCTATTGACTCCTGAATTTATTATATTAAAATATGTTAATTAGAACTATTAATTATTGATTAAAATATTATATATATAAAGATTATCTTTATAAAAAGTTACAGAAATAGGTGATGATTTGATTTGAATCGTCAATATGTATAAATTAAATAGACATTTGAATATAAATATCATAGGGCACGTTTACTTGATAGGGATGAGAATAATGGGTAATTGAAGAAGTAGGCAACGGAAGAAGTGAGTAATCATTCCCATTTAGGAGTGTAGAGAATTGGAATATTATTGGAACCTATTTTCATTGTTATTATTTACTAACTATTATGAATCGGAATAAAAATTAAACGATTACTAAAATGTCCTTATTTTTCTCAATTTTTCTCAACATCTCATTCGCTCGTCTGATCACCCTCTCAAAAACTCATTTATTGACAGATTGGATTCATTAAAAAATAAATAAAGTGTTTTTCTTCATTTTCTCGAAAATTTGATTCATTATAAAATAAATAAATTTTTGAGTGAGGTAATAAATTGGATGATATAGCAATTAGAGTTATATATATCACCATAGTTTCTTATTTTTAATTAGTGTTATATATGATAGCAATAACTATTCTTTCATCTCGTATGTGATAGCCACATTCCCATCTTACTATTTCTTTACTGCACAAATCTGCAGGGGCAGGCCGAAAACTATATGCCTATAATATTATAAATACAAACAGAAATTAACCTCAACATGAAGGAGCAGCAGAAGAAGAAAAACAAAAATAACCGTACGTAGTTACTTTGGAGAAAAAACGTGTTTGGAGTAAGAAGAGTAACTAAAGAATTGATTAAAGGTCAAGCCATCGAAATATTGAAGCATTTAGAAGACAGTATATTTAAATTCATAGTGGTTAACATTTTTGTAATAACTCGAACTGGAAATTATGGTCATCTTGAGAATTTATTTATAAAAGAACAATTTTGCCTTTATTTTGGAAAGGGCTGTTATTTAAGTTTTCCTTAGAGACACTTTTGAGCGTTTTTCTTTGATCGTTACGTTCTCATGCGTTCGTAGACAGACAACACACAGAAATCGGAGTCCGTAGATGAAAATTAATGGTCTCAAATGGTACAAGCATAATGGTAATTTTGGAAAGATCCATGGTGTAATGACCCGTCCCGAATATCGGGATTGAATATTAATTAATTACGAATTAGAATGACTAATCGGGGATTAGTTGAGTGAAATCGGACGAAACGTGCAAAATGACCGTTTTGCCCCTAGCGTGGGCAAAATGTTGACTTTTAGTTCGGGCGGTCAAATGGACTTTGGCCGATGACTGTGACGTAGTTCGGGACGTCACGAGTTCATAGACAGGTGGCACGTTCAATTCCGACATTCGTAGAGAAAGTTATGATGTTCGGAAGTTGAGGGGTATTTTGGTAATTTGGCATAGTAGGGGCCAAATATTGACTTTTTGGCCGGGAAGTCCAACGGACGAGGGCCAAGGACCGTTACGTAGGTCTCGTCGATGCGAATCCAACGACAGGCGGCATGCCGAAATCGGAGATTCGACGACGAAGTTATGGTCACGGAATCGGGCTCGATTAACCGAACGAACCGGGAATAAAATAATATTTTAATAATGAACAGTACCCGGTAACTGAGCACACTTGGATGAGTGACAAGTGTCACTCATCCCTTAAAATCAGGCACAAAACATGGATCCATGATTTTGGGGGAGACCTAATTATTATGTTTTATTATATTAAATTAATTAATTAATCCTAATTTCCATTAATCTCCCATATTTTCTTCAACCGTGTACAACCCACAAATCAGTTTTCTCCCAACCTCCAATTCTCTTCCATTTCTGAACCAAAGTGTGAGCATTTGAGAGTGAATTGAACTGGGAAAAACGAGGGATTAATTGAGAGCTGAGGACTGGGATTTCGGGTTTTAGAAAATTTGGAGGAAAAATCGAATTGGTCGAATTGAGCTGTGATGATCGAATTGGACATTGGAAATAGCTTCCTGAGGTTGAGACGAGTTGTTTCAAATCAAAAACGAGAGGAATTCATGCCCAATTGGCTCTGAACGGGTTTGGTAACAGTGGGAGATATCGAGCTTGAGTCGTGATCAATGCGTGATCAAACGACGAAATTAAGGTGGGGAAACAATTCCTCATGGTCCATTGATGCTTCTGGGTTCGTCAATTGGGAGGAATCAGTGGCCAAGGTGGAAACTCCATGGTTGCACACTGTTCGGATGTTCGAGTTTGAGTCGTGAAGATTGAGCAATAATTTGATCCAATTGAGTTGGGGGAAAGGTTTACCTGTGATCAATGAAGCTTCCTGATGAATCAATTTGGGGAAATCTTGTGGAATTGAGGTAATTCGACTGATGAACAGTGGCCGGAGGTCCTTCGATTGTTCATCCTTGATCGTGAGGATTGAGGTAATGTTTCAAGTAATTAAGGTTACAGAACCCTAATTGAACTTATAACGAAACTAACTGGATGCTCAATTGATGAAAACAGTGTGGAATTGACTGAAAACCAGCCGGGTCTGATCGCGGGTTGAACGACCCGTTTACCAGACAAACGGGCTTGAACGACGACACTGTAGCTGGCGCGTGGGTTTCACGCGCAGCCACTCACGGCGGCGCGTGAGGGCGCGTCCGGCCTAGTCTCAAGGTGAGGTCAACATGACTTTTGATCCTCTCAGTGTAACGAACATTTTGACGTTGATTTCGGTGAAATCGGATATTGTTTCGATAATGTTCCGCGTATCCGAAGTTTTGTTTTACGAGTTAAATACGTATTTAAATTCCGGAAAAATCGGGGAAAATTATATGATGTATTTTGAGATGTTAGTAACCCTCTATAATGATTTTGGGCAGGAGTTGTGATTTCCAGATTTTACGGAAAAACGTGCAGCTCGGAAACGAACCGTTTTGAACGGTGTGTGTGAGTGGACTTTTGGTTTTCTAACTGTGATGCATGCATATATGGTTTAAAATGCTTATTTATATGATTTTCTATGATTTGACATGATTGATGCTTTGATTCGGTGATTTCTCGATTTTCTCGGTTTTATGATTATTATATTATTATATTCTGGCACGCTTTTCGAGAAATCATGAAATTGGTTAAAAATGATATTGTGGGCGTGAGAACCCAAGTAAATAATGATTTTGACTCGGATTTGGAGTTACATGTGAATTTGATGATTTTTGGTATTCTCGTGATTTTTGTGATTATTTTAATCAGTCTTTCGGGCACGTTTTACGAGGAACGTGCAAATGATGTTTTGGGCTAAAGCCCGGATTGAAAATGATGTTTTGACTCGGGTTATGAGTCAGGAAGTTGAAAATGATATTTGGACTCAGATTATGAGTCAGTGATTGATTTCATGGATTTACGTGATCGTGGCAACTCGGGTTTACGGTTGCACGGATTTACGTAATATTGATATTTTGGGCTTGAGACCCAATGGAATTGTGATTTTGGTTGGAATTGTATTTCCATGTGATGACATGATGATATTGATGATTTTCGGATTTATAAAGTAAATCGGGACTTGGGGCTGAGACCCTGTGTTGATATATGATTTGGTTTTTAATGCAACTGTTTTTCACTGGTTTTTGTGATGGTGATATGTTGCGGATATTTAGGGCTTTCGGGAGAAAATATGTTTTTCCCCGGAGTGCACCCTGGAGATAACGCTCGCCTTCGGGATGGAAGTGTTTACCCCGAAGAGGTCACGTAGCACGATCTTTGTCTTGCAGCCCAGGGGAGGCTTGACTCAGATCAGATGTGCTGGATTATATGGATCGGTAAGTGATATGTTCACGAGATCCGGATCGTCGGCTGGTGAGGTTTTTCCCAGCGACGGATTGCTGACTGATGATGTGTTCACAGCAGCGGATGCTCGGATTTTGAGCGGTCCTTGAGCCTATTGATATGCACGCGTTGCAGGGATAAACGTGACTCTAAGCAACAGGATATGGAAATAAGTCCCGTGGTTTATGGAAAATGATTTTGAGGAAACCGTGGTTTAGCGGTTAAAATGATTTAAAGAAACTGTGAACTTTTTGAGTTGTTAAACTGATTTGGTGAACATGAGTTTTTGTGGACCATGGGAAAATATGTTTTGATTTTATCGGTCCACTGTTCATACTTGAATGATTTCATACTATTACTCATGTTTTACGATATGCATGCAAGTTTGTGAAAACTGGAGGGTAAAAATGTGTTTTGGTAGATGTATTTATCAAACTTTATTTTGTCCACTCACACCTTTTCTGTTTTGTTAACCCTTCAGGTCGTGGCGCGTTGATCGAGGCTATTCCAGAGGTGGAGGTATGTGCGGGCACAGGCGCAAAAATTCCCTTGTCCGGCAGGTACTGAAGGGTAGTTTCGGACTTTCAGTTGACTTGTCAGACGGGAGCAGGACCGGGTACGGTTTTTGACGTCCAGTTGGGACGGGTCCTGTCACATGGTATAAATTGGGCGCACACAATCACTCCTCATGGGATTGGCCAGATATTTTTTTAGAATTTTTTCTCTCTCATCTCTCTCCTTTCGTGGTGTAACCACCATACCCTATCACCACCATCGACCCATTTTTTAGTCGAGTTCGACCAAACCAAGGCCGGAAATGAAATTCCCCATGGCCTTGGGAGTATTTTGATACCAAGATCGAGGGTAGAATACCATCAGGGAAGGTAGACCGAGGAGGGTATGGGTTCAAACTTTCTCGACAGATTTCTAACTAAATCAGGTATGATTTTTCAAATTTGAGTATAGATTCAAATTCCTCTCGATAAGTAGATGATTTTACATGTATAAAACGTTGAAAACGGTTGAGTTTAGAGGAATCTATAAAAGCTTGGAGGTTTGACCATCAATAGAGGGTTTTGGGCAATGGCCCGTTGAACCAGATGGCAACACACAACGGCGCTGGTCGCCTTCTCTGGAAACCAACCAGCTAAGCAGTGACGTCAACGTGACATCATCATGATGATCTGACTGTGACATTAGTAGTGACACAACATCCACATCAACGCTACATAGTATCCACTTCAGTGCCATGTCAGGGCGTGTGGGCATCATGCCAGGGCACATGAGCACGCATGTGGGGCCATCCACCAGTATGTGGACACGCTCAACGGCGTGTGGGAGGTCCATCAGTGAGTATGTCAGGACCTGACCCTCCTCAGTCAGAACCCAACTTATCTAGTACGATATTATCCGCTTTGGGCCTCTTTGCCCTTGCCTTCACGGTTTTGTTTTCGGAAGCTCACGGTGCAACTTCTCAGAGGGTCACCCATCATGGAATTGCACCAGCCTCAACTCGCTTAACTTTCAAGTTCCAACCGAACCCAAAGCCAATGAGCTCCCAAAAGGCCTCATTTAGATCAGAGTTGCTCAGCGGCCCACTCTACCTAACACGATATTGTCTCATCTAGACTCACTGGCCGAACCAGCCCAGCCTGAAGGGTTTTGTTCCCGAGAGCTCACGGTGTAACTTCCCAGTGGGTCACCCATCATGGGATTGCTCCAGCCTCCACTCACTTAACTTTGGAGTTCCAACTGAACACAAAGTCAGTGAGCGCTTAAGATGTCTCGTGCTAGATAGGTGTGTGCCTACACCTTTAAGGCACATTACCATTCCCCTCCCAGACCATTCCCCCTAGCAAGAATGTGAGATCGTTCACCGTTCCCTCTATGATACGGGTCTTACAGAGTACCTTGTTGTTTTTTGGTACATAAAAATTTTAAATAGGTATTAGAGTCATTAACACCTCCCCTAAACCTATAATCCATTTTAAGGTGATCGTATTACGGATTTCATGTGGGGTCTACTTGTTAAAAAAAATCTAATTTTGCAAGTAAGCACATGAATACTCCGTAATGGAAATAATTGCCATTGAGTTGATCCTTATTCTCTCTAAGTAAACACGTTATAAACTTATATTAAACTCGCCCAATGTTTGACACACACACACACACATATATATATATATATATATATATATATATATATATATATATATATATATATATATACTATCAAACGATCTTCAATTTAATTATCTTTTTTTTCTTCAGTTTAGAAACAATTTGTACATCGTGTTAAAAACATCAACAATTTTAATTATTAAATTTGCATATGAAAAAGTTAGTAACTAACCATAAAAGACATGGTGAGCACATTCACCTTAATGTACATTGGTGGAAAGAAAGAGGTACCCTAAATTTTCATGTGAATGGAAGTATTTATATATATATATATATATATAATATAATTTAATATGAATTATTGGTGGGAAGAAAAGTACCCTTAATCTTTTTGGTAAATAGTTTGGCAGGTAGAGATTATGAAAATCAAGTTTAGGTATGTGTGGAGAATAAAATTACCCAGCTGCCAACTTTTCCTTTCCTTTTCTTACACACAGAAGCATAGATCAGCTATTCATTGGCATATATGTTGGCATGCGCATTGCATATATATATATATAGGGTTGCAAATTATTATTGGAGTGTAAGGCAATATTTCAGATAAAAAAACACAATTTAAATTTGTGTTTTAAATAAACTTGGATTGCTCGCCCATCAGTAATTGATTTGGAATGAAATCTCAATTTTTGTACGGTATCAAAGTAAGATTGTTCAACATGTAAAGTTTAACAGTCACACGTATCATACATTACACATTCATTTGCCACATATAGGCTAAAAAATCCATCATGCGTAAGAGAACGTGTTAGAATGTGAGACAATGTCTCATTAGAAAAGTATAACTTAAATTTGTGACTTAAATATCCTTGGGCTGCTCAGAGTAAAATTGTTCCACATGTAAAGTTTACCAGTCACACGTACCATACATTACACATTCATTTGCCACATAGGCTAAAAAATCCATCACACGTACGAGAACATGTTGAAATGTGAGACAATGTCTCATTGGAAAATCATAACTTAAATTTGTGAATTAAAATACACCTGGGCTGCTCAGAGTAAGATTGTTCCATATGTAAGGTTTAATAATCACACGTACCATACATTACACATTCATTTGCCACATATAGGCTAAAAAATCCATCACACGTAAGAGAACGTGTTAGAATGTGAGACAATGTCTCATTGGAAAAACATAACTTAAATTTGTGATTTAAATATACTTGGGTTGCTCAGAGTAAGATTGTTCCACATATAAGGTTTAACAGCCATACGTACTATACATTGCACATTCATTTGCCACATATAGACTAAAAAATCCATCATACGGAAGAGAACGTGTTGGAATGTGAAACAATGTCTCATTGGAAAAAACATAACTTAAATTTGCGACTTAAATATACTTTGGACTGCTACATCCATTGCCAATTAGTTTTGGAGTGAAACCTCAAATTTTACATGGTATTAGAACAGGTTGTTCCACGTAAGACACTTAAAAGCCACATATGACATACGTTACCCATCTGCATCACCATATGTAAGGTAACGTTCCACACACGTTAGGAAGCTTGTTAGAATGTGAGGTAATATATCACATCAATTATGAGGTCATGTTCCATATCGTCACGTGATATACTAAAAAATCTGACACAAATGATAGAGCGTGTTAGAATGTAAAGAATATCCCACATAAAAAAACAACTATAATTTATGCCTTAAATAGATTTAAGATATTTCCTCTGTTGTTAATTTATTTTGGGTGCAGCCTCGATCACTTTCTCTAATTATGGGGTCTTCTTCTTGATTTGTTGATTCAATATTCAATAATCAAATCAAATGGTCCACATATATGGATATTTATATATAATTTAACAAACAGATTCCCCCAACTGATCATCTCACCGACCACAATAAACTACCAACTGCCAAGACCTATCTACCACTACTAATTAATTAACTAATTAACTAGCTCCCCCCCCCCCCCCCCCCATTTATTTCTTTCCCTCTTGCCTTCACTTCATATGATACTTTTCTCTAAAAAGGAAATGTGTCATCTTTTATTTATATACATTCGTGTCTTCGTGTGATTATAATTAGTAATATTCATTCCTTTAAACGAATTAAGAAACAAAGAGCTAACATTCAATCGAAACCTCCTCCATATTAATTAATTATAATTAAGAACACAAATTTTATTAACTATTATATATATTTTAAATGATCAAATCATGTCATTCATCTCATTATATATTACGTGAATCAATACTATACACCGACTAATACGTACCGACCAAAATCAAAACTATACACCTGAAAAACTCAAAAATTTCTCCCCAAAAAGAAGGTCAAATTACTTCTAGAAAAAAAAAATTAAAATATGAATTAGGTTTGTATCATGTGGTGTAAAGTGGTTTCCAATTCCACAAAAGAAAGTTGCTTGTATGAAAACAATGCTTATGTACGAGACATTGGTCACAAGGTAGAAGAAAAGTGAAGAGTCTACGCGAGGGAGATAATATGGATTGAATTTGGTACGTACGTATAGCACATGGCATGTGTGTAGATTACAGACTTATAATGCATGCCATATATATTAGGTGATTGAATATATAATTATATGAGCTTGATTTTGATCGATCCATCCATCATTTAATAAGAAATTAAAAGAAGAAAAAAAAAATTCAAATATGATTTAGGTTTGTATTATGTGGTTTAAAGTAGCTTCCAAATCCACAAAAGAAAGTTGCATATATGAACAATGTTGATGTTAAAGACATTGGTAACCCAAAACTATATAAAGTGCAAATTTAAGTTATATTTTTCCGACATAGGATATTGTCTCACATTCCAATACGAAATGGGTAACGTGTGGCACATGTGACAGTTGATGGTTAAGCCTTACACGTGAGACAATTGAGGTTTCACCACAAAACTAATTAGGAATGGAGGAAGAAGCCCAAGATCATGTAAGACATATTTTTCAGGCTATCACTTACGAGTAACGTGTGGCACATGCGACGGTTTACGGTTAAACCTTACACGTGAGACAATATAATTGAGGTTTCATCGGCCCAAAACTAATTCAGAATGAGAGAAATATCTCAATAATATTATATAAGGCCTATCATGTAGCAATGAATGGGTACGTATGTGACACGTGTGGTAGTTAAGTTCTACACGTGGGATAACATTGTTCTAATATCATGTAAGAAGTTGAGGTTTCACCCCAAAATCAATTGGTTATGGGAGGAGTAGTCTAAAATTATATAAGACATAAATCTAGTTAAATTTTTTCGATATGGGACATTATCTCACATTCCAACATTAGGTACATACATAGTATCACATGGCATGTGCGTAAATTATAAACTTATAATGCATGAAATCTTGATTTGATCGATCCATCCATCAATTAATAAGAAATCAAAAGAAGAAGGAATAGAATCTTTCTTTGTGCAAATTAATAATGAAGTCTTAATCTACTCTATCTTTAGCAAGAAAACTCTCTCATGGGCGGGGGGTTTTCAAATCGGTCACACCAATTAGGAGTGATTGCAACACCAAATATTCCAATCAAATTCTTCGGATTCTGTCTGGACTCTGCATCTTATGTGTTTTTTTACCAAATCAATAATGTACAATATGTTAAAACACTAAAGAGTTAATTCTTAATAATGTGAATGGAAATTAAAAGAACATAATTATTAGATCATTATATTTTTAAAATTAGGGTTTGATTCTAATAATTAATTTATAATTTTCTGAATAAATATTAATTTGTATAAAATTAATATTTAGATTAGAAAATTAAAGAATGTACGTATATGTGTATATATTTTTGAATTAAAGTGTCATTTGGTTTGGCAACCTTTAGTAGAAGGGACATATGAAATTTCATGAAGAGATATATATTAAAAGTCCAATGGTTCCATACAATGTATCTTATGAAAAAATGTATCTTTTATTATGATATGTGTTTCTTATTAAAAAAATGTATACTTTATTTAATAGATGTGTCTCTTATTAAGAGATGTGTCTCTTATGAAGAGATGTTAACACATCTATAAATAGAGTTGCCCACAATTCATTTCATTCATTGAAAAACAAATATTCAATCATTCAATACATTTGTGGAGATTGAATATTAAGTCTAAAAAATATACAATTTCAGAATATTTTAAGAGAGAATTTAAACACAGTTTGATTTCGCTATTCTTGTGGATTGAAGTACTGTTTTCACAAGAAGCCAATCGTTGTATCTTGAGAGACGTTTGCCAAACAACATTCTTGAGCACCGATGAAGAGACAATTTCGTTTTTAAGAAATAGAACCAAATTTTATGATAAATTACTCCTTAAACCGTAATTAATCATACTCCCCAAGTATACAAACACTTCGTAATATTTATTAAAAATAAATTTGAAGAAAAAAGTATACTTCGTGTTACTGGCGGTTGGACCCGAGCATTGTGGATCGTATATATCTATATATCCAAGTTGCACACTTGTCCATACACGTACGTCTAACATATCCCACGTCAACAACTTACGTGGAAGAGCATATTCATACATGCACATATTTAACTTACTGGCATACACAATGACAATTGAGTGATTGACAATTGGCAAGACAAGGCATTGAGTGATTGACAATTGGCAAGACAATGCACGGCAGCCACATATAAATACACGCGGCCATGTCACTTGGCAAGTTGTCACCGCCACCGCCCAGGTCAATAAGAGAAGGAGAACAATGAGAATGCGATGGTCCTTTCCATTCCTTTCTCGACAATTGCATAATTTTTGTCACTCATATTCCATGTCATATCATGATGGTTTAGTCCTAATTTATATACATCAATCCATTAAATAGATGATTTATTATAATTTTTTTAACTATTACTCATCAAATAAATTCCAATTTATTTATTGAATTTTTCATGTGTACAAAGAAAATATTTACATAATATTTTAAAAAATAAACAGTTTCAATTATCATACGTACTCATTATCCAATAATCAACTATATAGAAGAAATGAATAATAGACGTATAAATTGTACCGATGGTACTTCCATGGCATTGTCTTTTGTACATCTTGGTCAATCCGAAATTCGTATGAATATGGGGTGTCTAATTTGTGTAACGAAAATAAGAACAAGAAGTAAAATGTGAACAACAAACATGAGCTTAGTTATATATAGTACACACTCATTGATTTACCTAATTACCATAATTAGCAGTTGACAGCTAATTTGGTGGACCGGCAAGCCTGACGAGAGCTCAGGGACAATGGCCTAAGGTTCGGCCCTAGTTTGGAAACAAACAAGAAACAAATTGTGTGTATTCATGGGCTTACCCATTAGGACTATTAAAAACACCCTAAACCCTTTCGTTATTCTGAGTCCTTGCTAAGTTTTGAATACATTAATTCTGAAATGTTCCTTTGTATATTTAGGTACGGGTGAAAAGTGGAGAAGTTGACCACAATGTATGTGATCCATAGGAAAATCACAACCTGAGCATAAATTAGACTCACTCTTTAGATGAGGAGAAGCCTCGTAGTATTTATTAAAAAGAAAAAAACTCGGAGAAGTTGGGAGGTTAGATTTAGAAGGTCAATTCATGTTTGACACATTTATAAATTTAAGTTCAGATTGATGCGGGTTTGTTCGGGTTTAGGTTGTTCAGGTTTGGGTTCAAAGCTCAACTTATAGGTTCAACTCATGCAAAGTCAAGAACTATTTAACTGGATATTGGTCAGTCTTGATGGTAGGACATATCTCAAATGAATCTGTTTTTTCACAAAAACTATAAGATAAAATTCACGATTTTTATTCAGTTTTTGAAATTTTTATAAATACATGAAAATACTTATTCTATTTTCATTCTCATTACCCCATAATATACTTCGAAGTTTAAGAAGATGATTTTTAATTACTTCGTACCTCAGAGCCACTTTCGGATCATGTTAAGGAGTTTCATTGAAATTCAAGTTTTTTTTCTTTTAAAAAACATAAAAATAGTTAACGGGCACCGTGGATGGCATGACATGTCTGAAATACTTATAATAAATTATGACAGACACATTTTTCACAAACAAACTGTAAGCTATATAATTCATGATTTTTAGTCGGTTTCTAAATTTTGAAAAATACGTCAAAGTACTTATTCTATTTTCATTCTCACCATCTGTAAGATACTTTGAAGTGTAAGGAGATAATTTCTAATTATCTTCCGACCTTAGAATCAATTTTGGACTCCGTTATAAAATTTCATTGAAATTTGAGTTCTTTTTTTGCTTTAAAAATGCATAAAAAAAAAGTTAATGGCCACTTTGGATGGAAGGACATGTCTCAAATGACTTATAATACTTGGCTAATGTGTAGTTAAAATATTTTTAGAAATATCGATGCACGCGTTTTTCGCAAAAAAATTGTAAGCATAGCCCACGATTTTTAGTCAGTTTTTAAAATTTTTACAAATACATCAAAGTACATATTCTATTTCCTTTATCATCCTCTCATAGCATACTTTAATTTTAGGAGATGATTTTTAATTACCTTTGGACTTTAAAGTCACTTTTGGACCTTGTTAAATTTTTTTATTGAAATTCGAATTTTTTCCGTTTTAAAAATGCATAAAAAATAGTTAATAGGATCCTTGGATGGCGAGACATATACCTCAAATAACATACAATACTTTAGATAATGTGTAGTTTTGCAAACTTTCGACAGATGCATTTTTCACAAAACACTCAGAGCTACTCACAATTTTTAGTCGTTTTTCAAAAGTTTGAGAAATACATAAAAGTACTTATTCTATTTCCATTATTGTCACCCATGAGATAAAACTTTCCATTCTTGTCACCCATGAGATAAACTTTGAAGTTTAGGGAGATGATTTCTATTATCTTTGAACCTTAAAGTCAATTTTGGATTCCGTTACAAAATTTCATTGAAATTTGAGTTTTTTTTTTTGCTTCAAAAATGCATAAAAAAATAGCTAATGAACACCATAGATGACATGACATGTCTCAAATAACTTATAATACTTGAGCTAATGTGCACTTAAAATATTTTGAGAAATCTTGATGGATTTGTATTTCAAAATTTTTTTTAACTATATAACTCACAATTTTAAGTAGGTTTTTAAAATTTTTACAAAAACATCAAAGTACTTATTATATTTTCATTCTCATCACTCCGTAAGATACTTCAAATTTTAGGGGGATAATTTTAATTACCTTCGAATTTAGTGTCACTTCGTGACCCCTTTAGGAATTTTCATTGAAATTCGTGTTTTTTCGTTTTATAAATGCATAAAAATAGTTAATGGGGTCCTTGGATGGCATGACACGACTATTGGGTTATAATACTTTAGCTAGTGTGCAGTTAAAATATTTTTCAAGATTCCGACTGAGGCTTTTTTCCTAAGAAACTGTGAACTACTTAGTCGGTTTTAAAATTTTGAAAAAAAAAACTACTTATTCTATTTCCATGCACATCACACGTAAGATACTTTGAAGTTCAGGGAGATGATTTCCAATTATCTTCGGACTTTAGAGAAAATTCAGAACCCCGTTGGGAAATTTCATTAAAATTCAAGTTTTTTCGTTTTAAAAATACATAAAGACTAGTTGATGGGCACCTTCAATAACAGAACATGCCTTAAATGGCTTTTAATATTTTGGCTAATATGCAGTTAAAATATTTTTTGAAATCCCGAAAGATGCATTTTTCACAAAAACTATGTGTTATAACTAACTATTTTTAGTCCGTTTGAAATTTTTTACAAATACATCACAATACTTATTTTATTTCCATTCTCATCATTTCATAAGGTACTTTGAAGTTTAGGGAGCTGATTTTTAATTATCCTTGGACCTTAGAGTCAGTTCCGACCCTGTTATAAAATTTCATTGAAATTCAAATTTTTAGCTTTAAAAATGTGTAAAAAATTGTGAATTGTCACCCTGGAGGACACGACATGTCTCAAATGACATTTAGTACTTTAGTGATGTGCGGTTAAAATGTTTTGAGAAATTTCAACGAACGCATTTTTTCTAAAAAACTGTGAGCGTTCACAATTTTTTGTCCGTTATTGAAATTTTGGTAAATACAACAACATACTTATTCAATTTCTATTCTCATCACCCCTTAAAATACTTTGAACTTGATGGGGATGGTTTTTAGTTACATTCATATCTTAGAGTCACTTCCAGACCATGTTCAAAAATTTCATTAAAATTTGAGTTTTTAAAAAATATGCAAAATAGTTAATAGGCATCATGGATGACAGAACATGTCTCAAATTCTTATAAAAGTTTGATTAATATGTAGTTAAAATATTTTTTGAAACTCCGACAGACGTAATTTTCACAAAAATTGTGAGCTAAAACCTATTAAACTGAAAGCACTGTGTAGAGCAACAAATCAAAGAATGGAAAAGATTCAAGTGTCTCGTGTCCCAGAAGTGCATGATAAATATCACCAAAGCCCAATACTGCAGAGGAAATTAAGTACTCTAAACACAAAGTATGAAAAGGGTTTACAGCTTCCCCGGTTGGACCTACCCCCAAACCTAGTGTAGATAAGTTGGGAACTAAGATTAATCCTTGTTCATTCATAAACTTCTCTGGCACGAAATGAGCCACTTCAAATAGGTTCATTACTCCGGCCCAGAATACTATTAATTCGACATATGGCTACATGGGCCCTCAGTAGTTTATTGGATAAATTGATAAGTCGGACATTCCTTGCTTACCACTTACGATTTTTAGTCAGTTTTTTTTAAAAAGTTGACAAATACATCAAAGTACATATTCTATTATCAGTCTAATCACCGGTAAGATACCTAGAAGTTTAGGGAGATGATTTTTAATTATCTTCAGACCTTAGAGTCAATTCTATAACCCGTTACGAGATTTCATTGCAATGTAAGGTTTTTTGCTCTAAAAATGCATAAAAAAATATGCACACTAGATGGTACAACTTGTCTCAAACGGCTTATAGTACTTTGACTAATGTTCAATCAAAATATTTTGAGAAATCTAAACTGAAGCATTTTTCATAAAAACTGTGAGATATAACTCACGATGTTTAGTTTGGCAAATGTGCAGTTAAAATATTTTGAAAAATTCCGATAGACGCATTTTTCACCAAAAAAAAAAAACTGTAAACTAACTCACGATTTTTAGTCGGTTTTAAAATTTTTGATAAATACATCAAATGACTTATTTTATTTCCATTCTCATCCTCTGTAAGATACTTTGAAGTTTAGGGAGATGTTTTCTAATTATCTTCAGACCTTAAATACTCCAAACCCTGTCACGAAATTTCATTGAATTTCGAATTTTTTTGTTTAAAAAATGCATAAAAAATAGTTGATAGGCACCTTGGATGACAATACATGCTCCAATGGCTTATAAAACTTTTCCTAATGTGCACTTTGATTTGAAATCCCAAAAGACGTGTTTTTCACAAAAATTGTGAGTTATACTCATTATTTTTAGTTGGTTTTGAAATTTTTATAAATACATCAAAGTACTTATTTATTTTCATTCTCGTCACTTGGTAAGGTAATTTGAAGTTTAAGGAATTGGTTTTTAATTATCTTCGGACCTTAGCGTCACTTCAGGCCCCGTTACAAAATTTTATTCAAATAAAAGTTTTTTAGTTCTAAAAATGCATAAAAAGTAGTTAATGTGCATTATGGATGACAAAACATGTCTCAAATGGCTTATATTATTTTGGCTGATATGCAATTACAAATTTTTCAAAATTCCGATGAACGCATTTTTCACGAAAACTAAGAGCTAACACACTATATTTAGTTGGTTTTCTAAATTATGACAAATACATTGAAGTACTAATTATATTTCCATTATAATCACCCCGTAAGGTAATTTAAAGTTTAAGGAAATGATTTTTAATTACCTTTGTATCTTAGAGTCACTTCAAGATCATGGTAGAATATTTCATTGAAATTCGAGTTTTTTTACTTTTAAAATGCATAAAAAATAATAAATAGTTAATGGGCAGTGTGGATGGCAGGACATGTCTTCAATGCTTATAATACTTTGACTAATGTGAAATTAAAATATTTTGAGAAATTTCGGCGGATGCATTTTTGACAAAAAACTGTGAGCTATAACTCACATTTTTAGTTGATTTTTGAAATTTTGACAATACATCAAAGTACTTATTCTATTTCCATTCTCATCACCTCGTAAGGTATTTTAAACTTTGAATTTTAGGAGATAGTTTTTAATTACCTTCGCACTTTAGAATCACTAGACCCTGCAAGTAATGTTCACTGAAATTCGAGTTTTATCATTTTGAAAATGCATAAAAAATAGTTAATAGGCTTCTTAGATGGAATAACATGTTTCAAATGACTTATAATATTTTGGTTAATGTGCAGTTAAAAAAGTTTGCGAAATTCTGACGGATGCATCGTTCACAAAAAACTGAGGGCTATATTCACGATTTTTGGTCGGTTTTTAAAATTTTGACAAATACATCATATAAATTATTTTATTTCTATCCTCATCACCTATAAGATATTTTGAAGTTCAAGGAGATGATTTCTAATTATCTTCGGACCTTAGAGTAAATTTCGAACCCCGTTATAATATTTAATTGAAATTTGAGTTTTTCCACTTTAAAAATACATAAAAAATATTTGATGGGCACTCTGGATGGCATGATATGTCTTAAATGACTTATAATACTTCGATTAATATGCAGTTAAATTATTTTGCGAAATCTTGACCGATGCATTTTGTACAAAACTGTAAATTATAACTCACCGTTTTAAGTTAGTTTTGAATTTTTTACAAACACCTGAAAGTACTTATTTTATTTCCATTTGAATTTTTTACAAATACCTGAAAGTACTTATTTTATTCCCATTCTTGTCAGTCCGTAAGGTATGTTGAAGTTTAGTTTTTAATTATTTTCAGACTTTAGAGTCATTTCCAGCTCTTTTACGAAATTTCATTCAAATTAAAAAAATTTAGCTTAAAAAATGCATAAAAAATAGTTAATGGGTATACTAGATGACAAGACATATTTCAAATGACTTATAATACTTTGGCTTATGTGAAGTTAAAATACTTAGCAAAATTCTAACGGACGCATTTTTCACGAAAATTGTGCTAACACACTATATTTAGTTGGTTATTACATCAAGGTACTAATTCTATTTCCATTCTCATAACCCTATAAGATACTTTGAAGTTTAGTGAGATGGTTTTTAATTACCTTAGAGTCACTTCCAGATCATGGTAGAATATTTCATTGAAAATCGATTTTTTTTGCTTTTAAAAAAACATTAAAAAAAATAGTTAATGGGAACCGCGGATAGTAGGACATGTCTCTAATGCTTATAATACTTTGACTAATGTGCAGTTAAAATATTTTACAAAATTCTTTTTGACCCAAAAAATGTGAGTTATAAACTTATAACTCACAATTTAGTCAGTTTTTGAAATTTTGACAAATACATTAAAGTACTTATTCTATTTCCATTATCATCAACCCATAAGATGCTTTGAACTTTATGAGGTGATTTTTAATTACCTTTGGATTTTATATTCACTTCCAGACCTTGTTAGGAATTTTTCATTGAAATTCGAGTTATTTTTGTATTAATAATACATAAAAATAATTAATGGGTTTCTTGGATGACATGACATATCTAAAATGATTTATAATACTTTGGCTAGTGTACAGTTCAAATATTTTGCAAAATTCCAATGGCTGCATTATTCACAAAAAAAAAAAATGTAAACTATAACTCACAATTTATAATTGGTTTTTAAATTTTGACAAATACATCAATTAAAATACTTATTCAATTTCTATTCTCATCACCCATAAAATACTTTAAAATTTAGGGAGATGATTTCTAATTATCTTTGGACCTTAGAGTCAATTCCAAACTTTATTATGATATTTTATTGAAATTCAAGTTTTTACGCTTTAAAATGCATAAAAAAATATTTGATGGGCACCTGGATGGCTAGATATGTCTTAAATGACTTATAATGCTTTGGTTAATATGTAGTTAACATATTTTGACTAATATGCAGTTTAAATATTTTACAAATCTCGTCTGATGCATTTTTCACGAAAACTATGAGTTTTATGGTTTTTAGTTGGTTTATGAAATTTTTACAAATACATCAAAGTACTTATTCTATTTTTATTCTTATCACCTTGAAAGATACATTGAAGTTTAGAAAGAAGATTTCTCACTACCTTCAGATCTTAGAGCCACTTCCGGACCCCATTATGAAATTTTATTAAAATGCGAGTTTTTTCACTTTAAAAATACATAATAAATCTTAATGGGTACCCTCGATGATAGAACATGTATAAAATGGCTTTAAATACTTAGGATAATGTGCAGTTAAAATATTTTTTCAAATCCCAATGGACATGTTTTTCACAAAAACTGTGAGCTAAAACTCACGAATTTTAATCAATTTTCAAAATTTTGACAAATACATTAAGTACATATTCTATTTCTATTCTAATCACTCCGTAAGATAGTTTGAAATTTAGAGATATGGTTTCTAATTACCTTCGAAACTTAGAGTCACTTCCAGCACCTTATATGACATGACATATCTCAAATGACTTATAATAGTCTGGCTAACGCACAGTTATTTTTTTTTTTTTCAAATCCCGACAGACGCGTCTTTCACTTAAACTATGAGCTATACTAACGATTTTTAGTCGGTCTTTGAAATTTTGACAAATATGTCAAAGCAATTATTCTATTTCCGTTCTCATCATCTTGTACGATACTTTGAAGTTTAGGGTGGTTTTTTTATTACTTTCGAACCTTAAAGTCACTTCCAGCCCTTTTAGGAAATTTTATTGAAATTCGAGTTTTTTTTTTTGCTTTAAAAATGTAAAAAAAAAATAGTTCATGGGCACCTTGAATGACAAGACATGTCTCAAATAACTTATAATATTTTGGCTAATGTGAAGTTAAAATATTTTGTAAAATATCAACAGATGCATTTTTCGCAAAAATCAGGAGTTACTCACGCTTTTTTGTTGGTTTTTGAAATTTTGACAAATATATCAAAGTGCGTATTCTATTTTTATTCTCATCACCTCATAAAATACTTTGAAGTTTAGGGAGATGATTTTTTTATAACCATCGGACCTTAAAATCACTTCCAGACTCCCTTAGGAAATTTCATTGAAATTCAAACTTTTTTAATTTTAAACTACATATAAAATAGTTAATAGGCACCTTGGATGACATGAAAGGTCTCAAATGAGTTATAATACTTTGACTAATCTGCAGTTAAAATTTTTTACGAAATTTCAACGGACGAATTTATCTCAAAAAACTGTGAACTATATAACTATATATTTTTAGTCGGTTTTTGAAATTTTGAAAAATACATCAAAATACTTAGTCTATTTCCACTATCATCACCCGTATGATACTTTGAATTTTAGGGAGATGGTTTCTAATTATCTTCGGACGTTAGAATCGATTCTGGACCTCGTTCCTAAATTTTTTTAAAAGTCTAATTTTTTTCACTTTAAAAATGCAAATAAAATAGTTAATGGGCACTTTGTATGGAAGAACATGTCTCAAATATCTTATAATATTTTGACTAATGTGCAGTTAAAATATTTAGTAAAACTCCCCACGGACGCGTTTTCACAAAAATTGTGAGTTATGACTCAAGATTTTTAGTTGATGTTTGAAATTTATACAAATACATCAAAATACATTTGCTATTTTCATTCTTAGCATCTTTTAAGATATTTTGAAGTTTAGAGATATGGTTTTTAATTACCTTCAGCCCTAAGAGTCACTTCTTGACTCCATTGAGTTTTTTTGTTCTTAAAAAGTCCATATAAAATAATTAATGGGCACCTTCGATGACAAGACATGTCTTAATGTGCAGTTAAAATATTTTGTGAAATTCCGATAGACGCATTTTTCGCAAACACCATGAGCTAAACAATACATCGAAGTATTTATTCTATTTTTATTCTCATCACCCGTAAGATACTTTGAAGTTTAGGGAGATAGTTTCTAATATCTTTGGACCTTAGAGTCAATTCTGGATTCCGGTACGAAATCCCATTGAAATTTTAGCTTTTTTGTTTTGAAAGCATAAAAAACAGTTAATGGGCACCTTTGATGGCATGACATATCTCAAATAACTTATAAATTTGGCTAATATGTAGTAAAATATTTTAAAAAATCCTAACGAATGCGTTTTTCACAAAAATTGTGAGCTATAACTCAGGACTTTTAGTCGGTTTTTGAAATTTTCAGAAATGCATCAAAATACTTATGGTATTTCCATTCTCATCACCCCGTAAGATATTTTGAATTTTAGGGAGATGTTTTTTAATTACCTTCAGACTTTACAGTCACTTCTGAACCCTGTTAGGAAATTTCATAAAAAATAGTTCAAGGGATCCTTGGATGGTAGGACAAGTTTCTAATGACTTATAATACTTTGACTAATGTGCAGTTAAAATCTTTGGCGAACTTTCGATGGAAGCATGTTTCACTAACAACTATGAATCCACGATTTTTAGTCGGTTTTTAAAAATTTGACAAATACATCAATGTACTTCTATTTCCATTCTCATCAATCGTAAGTTACTTTGAGGTTTAGGGAGATGGTTTCTAATTGTCTTCAGACCTTAGTGTTGTATTCTGGACCCCGTTTTGAAATAACATTGAAATTCGAGTTTTTTAGCATTAAAAATGCATAAAAATAGTTAATGGATGACATGATAGGTCTAAAATGACCTACAATACTTTGGCTAATGTGCAGTTAAATTATTTTGCGAATTTCCGACAGACTCATTTTGCACAAAATCGCAGTAATCTTCAAATACCACTAATCTTGTTGAGGAATTGTAAGCTGGATTTCAAAAATGCAGTCTATCGCGGCTACTTCTACGACAGAGGCAGAATATGACGCAGCTACATAAGCTAGCAAAGAGGCAATATGGTTGCAAATGCTATTGGAGGAGCTCGTACACAAACAAAAGAAGATTATTCTATTTTGTGATAGACATAGCGCTTTGCATCTGTCAAAGAATCCAGCATTTCATTCGAAGAGAAAACACATACGAGTTTAGTATCACTTTGTTCGTGAGAAGGTGGAAGAAGGAAGTGTGGACATACATAAAATCCATACTAAAGACAACCTAGCCGATATGTTAACAAAGCCAATCAACAATGACAAATTTACTTGGTGTCGATCCTCTATTGGCCTAGCATAAATGTAAGTAGCATGAAGATGGCAAGTGTAGAAAGAATAAAAGGATTACAAAAGTGACTTTAAGTGAGAGATATGTGGCGGTAAAGCCACTTTTGTGGACAAAAAGATAAAAAGCAATCTTGCTTCTATATTAAGTCTTTAAGATGGTGAAAAATTCTTGTTTAAAAAGTAAGCATATTAAGAAATGTACAACTTGAATTCATACACTATACTTGTACAACTTGAATTCGTACACTCCACCGCCTTGTATAATTTTAAATCGTACACTCCACCGCCTTGACCAACTTGAATTCGTACACTCCACCACCTTGTATAATTTTAAATTGTACACTCCACCGCCTTGACCAACTTGAATTCGTACACTCCACCACCTTGTATAATTTTAAATCGTACACTCCACCGCCTTGACCAACTTGAATTCGTACACTCCACTTCCTTGTCTTTTCTATAGATACATGGCTTTGGCTTCATCAAATCTATCCCAAAATTTCAAGAAGGCAAAGATCCTATTTTGGGTGAAAAAGATAGTTTTTGGAGAGAGAACAAAAGTGTATCTTTTTCACCCAAAATAGGATATTTGCCTTCTTGAATTTTTGGGATAGATTTGATGAAGCCAAAGCCATGTATATATAGAGAAGACGAGTAGGTGGAGTGTACGAAATCAAAGTGTTAAAGGCGGTGAAGTGTACGAATTCAAATTATACAAGGCGGTGGTGTGTATAAATTCAAGTTGTACAAGGAAGGAGGGTATGAATTCAAGTTGTACACTTCTTGATATGCTTACTTTTCAAACAAGAATTCTCCATCATCTTAACTACTTAATATAGAAGCAATATTGCTTCTCATCCTTTTGGTCCACAAAAATGACTTTACTGCCACAATGTTCCTGTCGCTCTGAAGCTAATCTGATGTAGTAGAAGGCCAATCTTCAGACTCTATAGAAGGGAACATAATCTATTGAAGTGTTTTTGGGCAAGATCAGAACAGCAAGACATCATCTTGCTAGTGCAGGAGTTTGTGTTTCTGACAAAAATGTGATCTTAATCATTCCCAATGGCTTGCCTACTGAGTATTAAAAAATTAAGTCACACATTCGCGCTCGCCTTGTGGTTGCGGCACTCTCTGAGCTTCGAACACTCTTGCTTGCTGAAGAGAGTGATTTGACTAAGGCTTCTGCTCAACTGCACACACAGGTGCCCTTACTTACGGCTATGGTTGTTACAAAGGATCTGTCTGATACTTAGCCATCCATTGGTACTGACAATTCTATTGTGTCTCAGCCTTAATGGCACCACATTGACAAAATTGTGGAGGATATAATAAAGGTCGAGTACGTTATAATGGAGGCTATCGAGGACGTCATGGCAATCAATATTACAACGATGGTGGCTATCATAACAACAATCACACTGGTGTTGGAAGGTAAGCTGTGCCCTGGCAGCTGACTTGGCATTGATCCTGCTGTCAACTCGAAGAGGACAGATGGCAATCAAGAAGAAAAGAAGAGTAAATGAGAGATGAGTGTATGAGAATTCTGTTAGACTAGGTGTGTGACGTGTAAGTGTGGTGAGCAAGTAAAGAAAGTGTCACTGTCACCATCTAATCCTGATCATACGAGCTAATCTCTTTCATTCACTGCTAAGAAGATTGAGTTTGGAAGATTACCTGAAGCAATGGAACAGTGCTGAGCTGTGGAGCTGAGATCACGATCATCATCGAATTGATCTGATTGCCAATAAATGGAAGCTACAATTCGTATAATGGACAAGGAAAAGGTTACAATTCTTATATTGGAAATGGAAATTACAATGGAGGCTACAATTCTTACGGTTATAATGGTGGACATGGAAATTACAATGGTGCTTATAATGGCAACAATGGTAATCCTGGCTATGGCTATGCAGATCATGCACACTATCAATACCATGGTGCCTCTCCTGCTGCGCCTCAGTATCTGGTCTCACCAAATACAGCAGTTGGGAGTCCATGGTTATGCTCCTTCTTCTGCGCAGGCATCACATGTTCACTCCAGTGTTCCTCCAGTTTTATACTGCCTGGTTCAGCTCCTTCTGCTCAAGTTTAAAGCCAATCAGATTTGCATTTATTTTGATCCTAAACCAAACCAATCTCATTATCACAAAATAGTTTTAAGCAAGCAAGATTGTGTGGATTCTCTTTGATTCCCACTTTGTCTTTCTTTCTCTCTTTCCTTTTCAACATCATGTCCAAAGAGTAAACACTCGACGCATCTCCATATTGATTCCTCTATCATCATTTTCTAACCTTAATTTATTTTAGAAATGGATGTAACACCACTAATCTAATTTTCTTTTCCTGGTTAGTGAGACAACCTTTTTTTCTTATTTTTGTTAAAAGAGAATAATGGTCGATCTTTTCTTCTTTGACGCCACTAATCTCATTCTATTTTGTACAAGTTTGACTAGTTTCATGTATAAATAGTTTATTTCTTTCTTAATCACTTTAATTTCGACTTCAATAATTATTTAATATATACAATACTAAAATATAAAATAAGATATATTTATATTAGTACGTGATAAAGAAAATTAAGGTAAGCAGACCTCAAATAAACTTGCAAGGGATTTTTTACTACGTCAAGTAATCAACAATCAAATGAATGAAATTCTGATGAACTAAACATAACAATTGGAGCTAACACTCATAAGCAGGTTCATTCTTCCTTTTGAATCTTCTAAGTAAAGAGTCTCTATCTTGCTCCAATTTCAATACGGCGAGTGAAAATAACTCTCCAGCTTCTGCTTTCTATCTGAGCACTCCCCACCTAACTCGCTCATTTGGCGCGTAGTTTTTCCTTAATCTAGAAACAAAGAACCATGTTTGCCCACATAATAAATTAATATTATTCATTATGAAGAAGGGTAGTCTGATGGGTCAGTAGGTCACCCTCTCTTTCTGGATGCAAGAACCAGAGCTCTCTAAATCTCATAAAGTCGCCATCTTTAATAACAATCTCTCAGCCATTTTCGGCTGTTAGTTTTTGCTATCACGAAGTTTCGTCCTTTTTCTTCATTGCTGCGCTATGTTGGTTTTTATTCATAAGCTGTGCGGCATATTTGTGTTCTGGGTTTAGTGTTTGATGGATATTCCAGCTGATAAGGCCGCAGAAATTCCTTTCTTATATGATTTTCGAACTGGGTTTTTGTCACCGTTTGCAGTCTTTCACGTTCTAAGGACAGAGAGCTCAAATTTTCCGCTGCTTCTGAGGTATTATTCTATGAGCTTGTGAATTTTTGGGTTTTTTTTCTAGTTTCTCTCACCAGTTGGATGAACTTTCATAGCATGGCACAGTGGTTATGGTGTATGTAGATAGAGAGAAGGAAAGTTTGTTTCTTTTTGTTCATATATGTGAGCAAAGCTTGGATGTTTAGATGGTCGTTTGTGTGTATGCGTTTGTGATCATGTGAAGGGTTTTGGCTTTGTAAATTTGGATTTTAGGACTCCATTGTCTGCATAAAATTTGTAAGTAGAATAATTAGTTGAGGATTCGGAATAATTTGGTTCTCTGGATTGAGATTGATGATGTTAGTTTTTTTAATAAAACTGTTGGAGTGAGGGACCTCAGGCAATAAATTGCATTAGAATTGGAAGTAAGGAAGGGCTTGCTGTGTTTTTGCAGAGTCGTGATATATTTTTCTGAAAAGGAGAAAGATGCAACGGGTTCGTTTGTCCTCCCAACAGGCGCCCGTGCACAAGCTAGGGGATTCTCAAATTACATTATCCCCAAAGTTTAGGTTAGCAGTTAGCCAATCTTCGTTGTTGAATCTTCTCTCTGATTTAGAGTTGTCTCTTGGGGGAGAGCCCCTCATTCCAGGCCTTCCTGATGATGTTGCACTTAACTGTCTCCTCCGGCTTCCCGTTGAAAGCCACACGGCAAGCAAAGCTGTCTGCAAGCGTTGGCATTTTCTCTTTGGTAGTAAAGAGCGGTTTTTCAGTCGAAGAAAAGATTTAGGCTTCAAAGACCCTTGGCTTTTTGTCTTTGCCTTTCACAAGTGCACTGGAAAGGTTCAGTGGCAAGTTCTTGATCTCATTAATTTCTCATGGCACACCATCCCTGCCATGCCTTGCAGAGAAAAAGTGTGTCCGCATGGGCTTAGATGTGTTTCAATGCCCTGTAAGGGCACTCTCTTTGTTTGTGGTGGGGTGGTCTCTGATGTGGATTGTCCACTTGACGTGGTCCTGAAATATGAAATGCAGAAGAATCGATGGACTGTGATGAATCAGATGATAAGTGCTAGGTCTTTTTTTGCAAGTGGAGTTATTGATGGGATGATATATGTGGCTGGTGGAAACAGCACAGACCTTTTTGAGCTTGACTCGGCCGAGGTTTTGGACCCTGTTAAAGGGAGTTGGAATCCCATTGCGAACATGGGGACAAATATGGCCTCTTATGATGCAGCAGTTCTGGATGGAAAACTTCTTGTTACAGAAGGCTGGCTATGGCCTTTCATTGTCTCTCCGAGGGGTCAGGTTTATGACCCTAGAACTAATAATTGGGAGGGTATGGCTGTCGGGCTTAGAGAAGGCTGGACAGGTTCTAGTGTGGTGATTTCTGGGCATTTGTTTGTTGTCTCAGAGCTGGAAAGGATGAAGCTTAAGGTTTATGACGTGGATACTGATTCTTGGGAAGCAATTGAAGGCCCTCCTTTGCCAGAGCAGATATGTAAACCCTTTGCTGTGAATGCCTGTGATTGCAGGATATATGTTGTCGGTAGGGATCTTCATATTGCTGTGGGTCACATCTCAAAGGGTCGCCGTAAAGGAACTTGTGAGAAGAAGTGGTACTTTGGTGTTCGGTGGAATGTGGTTGATGCGCCAGATTGTTTCTCTGACTTGACACCCTCAAGTTCGCAGGTCTTGTTTGCTTAGCTTTTCATTCGTGCTCTCTCTTCATATCATGTTTCTGTGACCTTATACCTTTCAATAAGTTGTAGTTATGTAAAATATTGGAGCTATAAGGAGCTAGTGGCTGTGTGTAAAAGGTTTTGGTGGTTATTCAAATGTATTTAAGTATATGGTTGTTCATCTCGTCTCTACTTTCTTTCTTTCTTTCTTTCTTTGATCTCAATGCGTGTTGGTGTTGTGTATATGCTATTGGGGAAAATAAAAGAAAATTTTGCCTATAATTTTGTATTTTAACTTTAATGTGTAGTCATCCTTCCTTGTTCAATCTGATATTTTAAGTTGCTATTCTTGGGACTGTCTCTAGCCGGTGAAAATACCATTCAATCGACCCGGCTACTTTTGTAACAATCCATTGTATAATTATTGTTCCAGATTTTTCTGCATCAAGCAGCAGGTTGGTTTAGGTGTGCAGGTGGGAAAAGCTTGGGGTTTTCGATTGTTTTGTAGTAATTTATATTTCCTTACATTTAACTCAGGTTTAAGTTGAATTATTGAGGGGTCGTTTTCGGGGTTGAGGAGCAATAATGTTGCGGGTTGATCACCAAGTTATGAGCTTCAAAGAAATGGTCAAGAAACGAGCTGAAACGTAGGAACAGCGGCCTACTGTGGTTCAATTCAGAAATTATGGACCAATTTTTTGGCGTAAGGTTGACGAGCTGAATTTGGAGGTGAAAAGGACAACAGAACAACTTCCTCAAAAAGGATAAACCCACAGCTGGTGCATCATTTGCAAAGAGAGGAGAACAGAGAGCAAAGTTAAATATTTATAGTCGACAAACAATGACAGATACAATGTGGTCACCTTCAAGCTGTGACCTTGGAGTTGAAGACTCCTACAAAGGCCACCCCTTTAACCAAATTTCAGAAAGAAAAAATTACAACTGAATGTTGATGCTCAGAAGGCACATTGGGCTTTTGGAAATGGGCTTTGATGATCTATCAGTCGGCCCAAGGAGCCCACTTTTCGATGGAATATCCCAAAATGCCAATCAGCACAGACTACTTGTCGCTGAGAATGAAAAAGTGTCGAATCGACGAAGAAGAAGGAAGCAGAGAAGAGAGAAGAAGAAAATGGGAGCAATAACGAGCGCGGTGATAGCGATAGTGGCGGTGGTGCTGGGTTACATAACCATCGAGATCGCCTGCAAGCCATGCCTTGAGCAAGGCCGCGCAGCCATCGATCGGAATCTTAACCCCGACTACGATCCCGATGACGAAGTCGCCGTTTCCTCCGATATCCGCGCTCCTCTGAACCCCCAATCCACTAACACCACCCATGTCGAGGCGGCGGATCCCAAGGCCGCAGCTGTCTCTGCTTCTAACTCTGGTGCCGTCAAGTCCGTCTGATCTTCTCTTTTCCTATACAGTTACTTTTCCTGCTTTTTATGTTTTTCTGGTCGTGAAGTGAAAAATCAAGTATCTTATGTAAAACTGGTATGGAATTGTGTGTTTGTGTTTGTGTTTATGGAATTTGGAACATATTTCAATTGTTTTGTTATTACCACTCAATGTTGAAGCAATACTTATATTTTGTGAATCAAATGTCTACCGTATTTTCAAACACATTAAAATAATACTCTTAAAATTAATCGTATTTATTCATATTAAATAGTCAGATAATTATAAATTTTTTTAAAAATAATAATAAATTATTAATAATGTAATAAATAGTAATAATAATATTAATATATCAACAAATAATAAGTAATAATAATATACATATTAATATTTATGATATAAATATTTCTTATTAACCACTATAATATAATTCGATTAATATAATATAATTAATATTTTAATCCGATAGAACATCAAATGTCCGACTACATAATTAGTCTATCACATAGATAAATTGGTCTATTCAACTAAAATAATCAATATAATAAGACTACCAAACGAGACCTCAAGCTTTAATATTTGTAAAAAAAAAATTGATAATTAAGAGTATAGGTCGCATTGAGGGCACACAACATAAACCACGTTCATAAAACCCACAACTCAATTTATAAGCCACACATGGGCCATGTTTGATTAGCAAAATTATATTTGCGAAGTAAAAGTAGACATAATTTAATCGCAAAAAGATTAAATAAAGCCAACATAGAAATAAACTAAGAGTGTGTTTAGATAAAGAAAAATAACAAGAAATTTAATTAAAAAAATTAGAATTTTAATTCCTACGCAACAATTTCATTATTTGGATAATAAAAATTGAAATTTACAAATTCCAAAAAAAATAGAAATAAGGAATTTGGACGTTCCAAATGATGAGTTGAAATAATGTCGTAAGGGACAAAATTTTCTAAATGATGAGTTGAAACAAGTAAAATTTTAATTTCCATGATTTTTAACATTAATATCCAAACGTTAAAATTTGCAAATTATAGAAATTGTAAATATAAAATTGTAAATTATGAAATTTTATAAATTCTCATTAAATTAGACATCGTTCATCCAAACAAACAAACGTTGGTAACTATTTCTGAAGAGAATTGAATTGTATAAACTTTTGTTTAACTTGACGTTTTGCAATGAAAATTCATAATCAAAATCTAATAATGAATTATCTAATCTAGGTATTAAATAGTCCAAAGGGAGCGAGGTACAAAGATTTTAAGTTTTTCTTTGTTTACATTACGATTTACGTCTATTTCAGAGTTACGAAAACAAGCACCAAAAAAAAAATGATGTGAAATTCATCAAGTATTCGACTGACTCTAAGGCAGGAATATAAATATGAGAAGAAAGAGTGACTAAATATTCTTTACAATCAGTATTGAGTGCAACAAAAATTGAAAAGGAAAACTACAAGTCGTCGTCTTTGTGGTGTGCTGTACTGTACATAAATAAGACACAAGGAGGAACGGCCTGGCCTGGACTGGACTTCAGATTGGAGAAGTCTTCCTGTGTCATTTACAAAGGACAAACTTCAAAGTCTGCGACCTCCTTTTTTTTCATCTTTCCATTTTTCTCATTAAGCTAAGTAGTTGTAAATTTGCGGGTTGTTCCTGTCCCGTTCTAGGTACTCTCTGTCAATCAGGCTTTCAATCCTTTTCTTCAAATCCGCTGGCTTTATAGGAAATTTAAGCTGCTCCACAAACAGTCTCACTTAAGTTCATATTTTTAAAGTAAAATCCTTGTAGCCACCGAGAGGTCAAGCCAAACATTGATGACATATATAATGCTGAGTAAAATCAAATCAAATTCCTTGTTTACCTGTTGGAACAGTTCTGTTATCAGAAGAGTGTGACTCAGCACCTTTCTTGTTTTCATTATCCGAACAATGGCAGCATCAACCTGCAATAATACATCAAAGTTTTACACCATTTTCAATTGGAAACACACTAACAATCTACTTTCGAATTTGAGATGAGACCACCACGTGTACCTGATATTGGCGGTCTTGAAATACTCTTTCAGTCGTGCTCGTGTTCTCCTCTACTGTCTCCTTCATTTGGATTGCATTCACCTGCATCCACCAAAACAACGTAAGCTTCATCTGAGTGGCAATCCAAATTGAAACTCCAAAATAAAGTACCACATTGTCAACATGGGTGATTTTCATAATTGTGAGGTGAAAACTGAGAAAACTCAGAGGACAATAAACTCGGATATGCAGAGGGCCTATTTCTTTCACAAAAAGAAAAAAACCATGAGCTTATTGCTTTAGATTGAGGCCTACTGATAACCACTGTTAATTTGGTACTACTGGACATCCAAACCAAAAGTACCTTTATGCGGTAGAGAGGTGCCATAAATGTGTCATTGAAAGTAAATGTATCATCATCCTCCACGTCTCTCCCTTTAGGAAACTGCACCACAAATTTAAAAAGGGCAAAAAAAAAAACAAAACAAAGAGCAACTGTTGTAAAACCTCAACGATAAGATCCAGCACTTCCAAGTATGCCAGAGACATTTTATATATGAATCCAGAAATGCAGCACCCACCTTTTGCAGGACCCGAACTTTTCCACACGCAAGGGACTGAAGAGTTCTTCTCAGTTCCTTATCCTCAATGCCAGTTGAATCCTTAATGTCTTGAAGACTTAGTTTCTCAGCATCATTGAACAGCATCAAAACAACAGTCTAGCAAAAGAAACATTGTGATTCATCATCAAGCACAAGGAAACAGAGATTTAATGCTGACAATTGACAGCATATAATGGCCAAGAAATGACCAACCTGAAACAGAGAAACTGCAAGCTCCTTTTTGCCTTTAGGAAACTCTGCTTTCAACACACAGTGACCTAATGAATTTTGCCACATTAAACGCCTACCGCTGTACTTGCTTAAGTAAAACTCCTTGAAGATATCCTATTGGAGAAAGAGAAAGGAGTCACAGAAAATTGTACAAAGAACGTAAACATCTCTATCAACAGAAACATCTATTGTGTAATATTGATGTACTGAACCTGGTATACGTTCAATTCATGAGGAAGTCTAACATCCATGGGAGGATATGTTGGCCAATACCTGTACCCAGCATAAAATACCACTTAAAACTCCTTGGAAATGTGGAGAATAAAAATTGTATATAATCAAAATGTTCCTTAGGTTTTCAATATAAAATGCCTACTTTCAATAATAAGATGTATGTGGAATCAAACAAATGCATTTGACTAAATATATGCCCTTTTATAGTAAATCAAAATGTGCAAGAATTAAATTTGAAATGACATATATTCAACCAAATTTCACCAAACCTTATGATCAGTCTGAAATTAATCAAGATATTATGAGAAAAAGTGAGATTAGATTAATTGTGATTATGTATTGAAACAGATATTAAAGTTTAGAAACACTCATTGGATTATAAACTGCAACATTCAAATTCAATGCTTATATTTCAAGGGACATATTGAACACCACGTAAGGAACCAAGCCAAAGTTATTCACATTCTACTTTCCAAAGATTAAAATCACAACAAAATTAAACATACCCAGTTGTAAGGACATGAACACTCATCTCAATCCCCGATGGAAGTTTTGTCCTGGCCTGCGACGATTGCTTGAAGGACTCATTTATCTCTTTTGATAATTCAATATCCTAAAGAAGTAAAAACATTAATATTATTAAATATTATGAAAACTAGCCACAGAAGCTAACATTGTGAACCACACAAATCGATCTCCACATGGTACGACTGAGATTTTGACAAGAAAGACAAGAGGATGATACATATAGCGACTATAACTCCCTAACTACAGAAGCTCATATACAAACGGATTTGTTAATAATATAGATGGTCCGTGCTAGTATTTATCTATTTTCTGTTGCCCACCACAAGGAGAGAAAATGTGCAAATTGTGAGATGAGCAAAGTTAATCTCCATAGTACATAATTTCCATTTTTTATGTCGTTTTAGACCCATTAAATATGGTTTTCAAGTGGGGAAAAATAAACAAAAAACAAATAAAGCAATATTGCACAAAGAAGATTCCAATTTTCAACTGCATACTTGCTATTTTCTTCCTTTGTGACATACCGCGTGTGTATATATACACAGACACACACAGACACTCCCCTTTTCCTTCCCTTGAACTAACATACTATTACATGAGTAACAAGTACACTAAAAACTTGCAAAGCTTGTAACACATATTAGAAAAAAATTAATGACCCACTATTCATTATGTAACACATGTAGCCTAAAAACTTGCAATGTTTGTACCACAATTCTTCAGCAACAACATACATTTCATATATCCAAACAATGCTTGCATTGCTAATAAAATCTATGATTAGTAACAAAATCATCAGTGTAAAACAGAAGAGTACTGACAAAGAAAAAAAAACAACCAAATGGTTAAACCTACCAAATGTGTCAATAATACTATTTCAACTACAGCACTAAGTAATATGGAGTAGCTTAATTAGTACAGAGCTCGTTCAAATATAATAGATAAAAAAAACATGTAACCTTTCACAAATTTGACATCCTACTGGGAAAAGCATCCATTGAGGCCACAATACTTTTGAGAACCAGTTGGTCTAGACAGTCTGACATCATTATTTGAAAAAATTGCACTCTAAAAGGCAATATGATGCATCTTGTAAGTCCAAATAAACTAGTTCAGAGTAATTCTATATGGCCTAATTTTGGCAAAGGGTAACAGCAGGCAATATTATTTAATCGCTAATCCTGACCGTATATTTCATATGACTCAGAAAATATGCACACCTTGAACATTCCTTCAAGTTTGTTCGTAAACTGACTGCCACACTCGGTCTTTAGCTGTAGAGAAATCATATTTGTAAGTACAATCAAGTGATAGAGTTCAATGAGTAAATACGTATAACATATAAATTCATCATTGACCTTGGAAATCATAGACTTCTCTGCGTCTATAGAAGCGCTCTTTCCCAAGAGTAGCCTTTTCGCAAGATCCTTCTTATAAAATGCTTCAAACACATCCTTACCCTGGATCGGCAAGAAAACATAACATTCATCAATATCATTTTTTTCAGATAGACAAGAGCAATTAATCAACAAGCATTTGCACTTAACAATACAACAACATGTAAACATAACTGCTTGTTAGGAAAGGGAGGAGTCAACTTATTAAATTTGGACGCTGTCCGTGCACATTAGGGAAATGGCGGGGTTAACACTTCAATCATACCTGTATAAACCTGAATAAAACCAAAACTTTATCAAGCATTCCCTCCAATTCCTCTTCAGAAGTACCCTTATTCCCAGCACGAAGCTTCTCATCCAGAAACTTAGCAATCAGCTCGGCAGGTCGGTTCTATCATAGAAAACAAAGGGACTTTTGATAAAAATGTTTATTATCTATATAACTTAGCTGAGCATTGAACTGAAATGCAAACAGAGTGGAAAATATGGAGTAGGGGGGGTGGAATAGCTTGTTAAGTTCAACTAAGACTAAAGGATTTTATACCTGGTTTTCATATGATAGAAATGTTTCAACTGAAATTAGCCAGCTATATATAGGATGGAAATGCTA
Source organism: Prinsepia uniflora (assembly GCA_032719365.1). NCBI lineage: Eukaryota > Viridiplantae > Streptophyta > Magnoliopsida > Rosales > Rosaceae > Prinsepia > Prinsepia uniflora. The sequence goes on from CM064868.1 coordinate 494,768, forward strand.
CAAACAAAATTTCTCCAATCCCTCTACAAGCAATTCATATTTTTACGTCCATGATCAGTTCTTTGATTAATTGTGCTATCCTATCTTGCAATAGTTGCCACTGCATCATATATAATTGTTTCATTTCCTTAATTAACTACTAAAAATGAACGCATAAAATAAGGGGGGGCTCGATAGGAAGAAAAGCTACCTGGCGGAGATTAATAAGATGCTCAAAAGCTTCCTTAATGGTGTTGCAAAATGCTTCATTCTTGAAAAAGCTTTCTTCCCATGTAGTGTCAAGAGAAGTCTTAAATTCTAAAAGGGAGGAAACCATATCTTTATCTTTTTCCTCATCCATTATCATGCCCTGCCCAGTCCTCCGGATGTATGCACTAAGTGCTTGCCTCAATGATTCAAGGGCATTGACTCTAGAGAAAAGAGTGTACATCCTTTGAAGGTCCTCAATGCGATTCCCATCCATCAGCAATGTGAACCCCTATATATGCGTATACAAGAGAACCAATAATTAGACAAATTAATGAACAGTGGAAGAACAAAATTAAGGAGAAAATCCTAGAAGTCATAACCAGATAAAAACCTTGTCTAGAATGGAAGGTATATGGCGATCTAAAAGCTGCTTTTCTGCTGTTGCAACTAATGGCTTTCTGGTACTTGCATCCAAATAGATTAAACATCTTTCATGTTCTTCATGCAACCTTGTCTGCAACATTTATCCAAAAATCTCCAATGGTAGGCATAAGTCATCATAGTGACAAAGAGACAAGCTAGATAGGTGCACCGTAATTCAAACAAGTCATTATGTTCAAAAAATACAGATCTGAAGAAAATGTCGAATTAGAAAACAAATAGACCAGAAATGTTAGAAAGAGGGAGATGCACCTCCACATGCTTCAAGTAATCTGGAACATCTGCTTGCTGCATGTATTTCATTCCTTCAGCAGCATAAAATTCAGAAGTGCACTCAAGGAATGGCTTCTCAAAACTTTCTGAGTAGATTCCTAAAGCTGTAAACATCTTCAAAAGATGGTTAAGGAGAGTCCTAGCTACTGCTTCACCCAATCTGGAAAACCAAAACCAGTACATTGAAGATCATTTGTAGTAAAAGTAAAACCAGCAATTTAAAAGAGAGGTTTGTAAATGTTAGATCAACATTCTAAGTCTCAGGTCTAGGATTAACAACTGGGTGGAAAACCAAATACAACAATGGGTAAAGACGCTACCGTGAAAACATATTGCACTGGGGTGAGAACAAAAGTTTAATGATCTCTTTAGGAACCGATAAACTTTAATGCTCTGGTAGGAGAAAAATGTCTTTATTTTTATTTTTTACTTTCTAAGAAGATTCCTTCAAGGAGTGCCTGCTTATATGACATGCCAACATATTATGCATGGCCAAGCCGTGAAGAAAACATAGATCTGGCATATGCCGTGAAGACATAGATCTGGCATATGCCGTGAAGACATAGATCTGTCAATGGCAACCCCCACAGGCAGAACACCATGGAATAGCCTCCAATTAACTAATCTATTAAGTTTAAACCAACAAGACTTTAACGCTTTGAGGGGATAAGTGTTTCTTTTTCATCATACTTTTTACTTTCTAAGTTATGGTGTGGCTGATAATTATAGGGCATGCCACATCTACTACTCAACAATAAATAAGACAAACATGGTGCTGCCAGTGGGAACCCATACAGATTCCATGTCATGGAATGAAAGCTTATACATACATTTCATTAGTATCGTATCCATTAAGTGGGCTGGTAAATAAGATGATGATGGGTACAATCTTTCCCATATAATATGCGCTTAAGCATGACGAGTTTCCCTTGAAAGTGAGAATTTCAAAACGCCCAGATAACATACTACAGCCAAAACAGAATTACACTCCTTTCAGGAATAGGAGAACTGTGGGAAGTAGGACTTAAAATTAACAGTCTTCAAAATTCTCAATCACTTCCCAAAACCTACTTTCCCAAATCAACCCACCATAAAATCACAGGAATAATGTAGCCTCTCCACCAATATATGATTAGTTAGCATAGGAGAATATCGCTTACCTTTCTTTCTCAATCATCCTTAAAAGGCCAGTGACAGTTTTGTGCTCAACTTCAGGAGACAGAGAAAGATGTTTGCGGAAAAGCTGCAGTCCCATGTCCCACAATGAACGCACATTTGGTGTTTGTTTCACGTATGTTCTATCAAGATATAAGGCTATCCCACGAATCATCAACATCTGGTTACAAAGATCCTGCCAGCATCTCTCAACAAGTGATAAAAAGACCACCAGGTCTGGGCTTTGGCCGACCAAAGATTGCAGTGCTGCTGCTATGTGTCTTTCACACTCCCTTTCAATTCGTTGATAAAGACTTCCTCCCATCTTGTGCAGGCAAAGATCATTAACAGCCTGTGGAGAACATAATTTGATATCTGTGAGATCCTAATGCATGACATATGTTTGCATTGAAAAAAAAATAATTAAAAGAACTAATTGTATTTCAGGAAAAGAAAACTGATGTTATTCTACCTGATAAAGCTTCTCCAAATCACAAGAATCAGGTTTCTTTAAGAATATAGCACAAATGGCTGACTTCAGCTTTGCCCATGTTTCCTCTTCAAAATTTGTGGGCAACGTGGGTTTAGCTTTATTGAGGCAAATAAAAAATGAACATGAAATATGTTAGCATCCGTTTCAATATGTATTCTAAGCAAAAATGAACATGACCGTTGTAAGAACTCTCTCTCCTCTCTTTCTATGTGTGTTGAAACCAGTATATGACCTGGTTGCAATTAAACCAGAAGGCCAGCCCCTATACCAGCACTGTGGAATTTATGTCATCCTTAATAAACACAAAGTAAAATTTTTTAAAGTTTTCATCAAATGTTGTGCACTGCTATGTCCACTTACAGATAACAGACCACAAAAGGCATGAACACTAATTCAAACCTAAGTATACTAAAAAGACATCAAGCGAAAGTTCAAGCCAGTGACGGGGCCCAGTGTTGGGCTGGGGGGGCTGTAGCCCATCCGACTTAAATGATCCCCATTAATTCTAGCCCTACCCAATTAAAAAAAAAAAAAAAAGTTGCTTGAATTATAAAGGTAAAACTGCTACACTCAGTGACGGGGCTAAGGCTAGCCCTTCCAGCCCAAGCTTGCTCCTTACACATTTATGGGCTAGCTCATCTCAATATTAATTTATAGCCCATTTCAATATTAATTTGTAGCTCATTTGTCAATCTCAGTTTTATTATGTAGCCCATTTTAGTTTAATTATGTAGCCCAATTTGAAGTTTAAAAAAAATAAATAAAAGAGTTGCAACAACCCAACCCCAATATCAATTGTACATACTATACTTAGTAAGAGAACCTTCTCCCATGAGCAGCACTGCAACAGCCAGCAGCAAAAAAAATAAAAATATAAGAGTTGCAGCAGCCCAACCCCAATATTAATTGTATATATTAAGACTCGAAGGATACAATTTAGAATTAGAAAATGATAATTTGTATTTGAATTGCATGTTTAATTATGGTTTTTTGTTGTAATTTGTTTTTTTTTTCTTACTATCAAACTTTTATTTATGTATATAGATGTATTCAAGGGTAAGGCTCATTACGTCCCCTAATTAGGTGGATCTTTTTATGTTTATTAATGAAATTCATTTGTACCGTTGAATTTCTTCTAAATGTAGTATGTAATTTTAGCCCATCCGAAATTTGGGTTCAGGAACCGTCACTGGTTCAAGCTATGCATCATTGCAAAATCCTCACTCGGCTCATGCACTGACTCCTTCCTAAGCAAAAAGCATCCAAGAAAGCAATGCTGAAACCTAATTAAGAGTACCATACATAGAAATGGAACTTTCCTAGTTCAATCACTGACCAGATTGTGGTCAAGTAAAGCATTTGTCATCAAACTAAGATACCCAAACACATTGACCATCGTTGAAACATTTTTCTTCAAAAGCATGCAAAATGCAATGGGATGAAAATGAGATTCCAGAACAAAGATCTTAAAGATAAGTAGCTCAAACACCTTAAAACTAGAATCAAGGACGACCATGTAGATAAGAAAGATAAATGAAATTCCAGGTACCCTTACTAATGAGACCAACTGAGGTAGTGCCCAGTACCCATGTAATTTAAGTATCAAGTGGAAACACGCCCTATCAGTTCTACCCAAATAGCACCGGCAAAACGATCAAAACCCAAAACCTAATTCCACAAATCCCTCAAGTCCCCCGAACTCGAAGCAAAATCAAGAATCTTCTCCAATCCCAAAAACCTAGAATTGGCTATCCAATTACCCAATATCAAAATCATCGGTTAGGATAAAAAAGGCATACCTTTAAGAAGCTTGATGACAAGTTTCTTGGTGGGCTGAGGGAGCTGCGCCTTCTTTCGGGACAAATTGGCGGCAACGGCTCGGGAAGAGGGGTCTTCGGGCTTGAGATCTTCGTCGAGGGCCATAGTAGAGGGGTCGAAAGCAACATCGTCTTCGGGGTCTTGGGAAGGATGAGTATGAGGGTGGTGGTGGTGGTGGTGGAGACCATTCTTACTGGGATCGAGGGAACACGCGACGGCTTGTGACTTGGCCTTTTTCATGGGTGGGCCTGGAGAAGGGCTGTGAGGAGAGGAGGTGCTGCTGGTGTTGTTGATGGCTGAGGAGCGTTTGTTGGGGTGAGACATCAAAGTCATCAACAGCGCATTGTAAGTGAAAGGAGATAGAAAGACCAGAAACGAAGAAGCGAAACGACGATTTGAGAAGCAGCAGCTGATAGCCTGATAGATTACCCCGATATGAGTCGCAGATAGAGAAGAGAGGGTTAATTCTTCTTTCCCTTCATAGTCCTCATTTTTTCCTCTTTTTTTTTTGGGGGTTTTCTTCTTACAATTAAAGATGATAGATATCTTGGTTTTCGGTTTACGATTTTCTGATTTTTTGGATTTTTTGACATTTTGTATGCTCTGTATGTTTGGAGTTGTTCGACTCAATATTTTGGTTATAACTTAAAACAATTTATATTTTAAATACAAATTGAATTCATTTTTAATTTATTTCGTATTTTATTCACATATATATTACACTTTGTATAACACTCAAAAACTTTTATCATCTTATTTTACACTGTCTTCAATATAACTTTTTTAAAATAAAGTTTTTAATAAGTTATGGTGTGTTTTGATGAATAAGTTTAAGATTACGGATAATTTATAAAATAATGGAATTTCAATTACTATAAAATTAATTTTTTAGAATTTATAAAATTGTTGTTTGGATAGTATCAAAATTTAATGAAATTTAAATATAAAATTTAAATAAATTATAATTATAAAGATAAAATTTGAGAAATGATATATCTTTATATATAATTTAAAGTGGGAATTTGGACAATCCAAATTCCTTATGGTTTTTTTTTTTTTTTGAAATTTCAAAATTCCAATTGTATGTATCCAAACAAGATAATTGATGCATACGAATTTTAAAATTCTGATTTTTGAGCAAACGATTTGGGGATTAACCCTGGATATTAAACATCAAATTCTAATTTTAATTGCTCTAAAATTGAGTTCAAGTAATGTAAGCCCAACTAAATTTCAATGACAGAGATTTTACTGCTAAGTTTATCCTTTCACTGCTTCAAGCTCTTATGATAGCTTGGGAGTTAAATTTTAAATTTTAAATTTTGAGGTGAAAGGTATTTGCAAGATCTTGTAATACCATACAAATCATGTGACAGAGAAATTGTGTGTGTTTATGTTGATTTAGTATTTTTTTATTTAAACGATATTTTACTTTAGGTCTATTGTCATATATAAAATTATTGAGACTTAAGATGTTCCAAATTCAAATGTTTATTTATTTTATTTTAGAAATAAGGGTATATTTTAGGTCCATCATATTTTATCAAATTGTTTGTTAAAATTGTACATTTCAAGACTGACTGCGACTTTCAAGAACAAAAGATGAAAAGAGGTGAGTTTGGTAATTCGCAAATTATTTGTTGCGAATACGGGTATATTTTATCCAACAGTTTAGGTTTGATCGGATAAAAGTAAAAGGATTTGAGAATTCAAACTGTTCTGTTAGTAACAGTTTGGATTTTGAATTTTCATTTTGAAAATTCGTTAAATCCAAAACGGACCGTTAAGTAATGTATTAATTTTTATTAACTTTTAAATCTTATTATTAATATATAGTAAAATAATAAAAAATAAAAAGATATTCAGATATATCTAGATAAGAATATAATTAAATATTACTAAGTGGTAATGTTTGTTTAATAAATCTTAATATAGTGTAATTTTCGCAACTCAATCTTCCGCATGCTTAATATACAAAATTTGGAGTATTGATTATTCTGTTATTTTTTATATTTTTTTTTATATCTTTATTTTTCTTTTTATGCCTAAACGGTTTCAAACTGTTTCGATCTAACCCGAACCGTTAATAACGGTTTTAGTCGAAACGGTTTTATTTCTAATTTTAGAAAATCAAACCATTAAAATTTGAACAGTTTGGATTTAAACATTACTAATATTCATATCATATCGAATCGCACTGTACTCACCCTATGCATGAGCCAGGGCCATAACCGGAAATCGAATAGAATAAAATAAAATAAAATGATTCATAAAGAATTTGATATTTCAAAAATGAATATTGATTGGGCCCATGGAGCCGCCCAAAACAGATCATGCGGGTCTACCCACTTAAGGGAGACTACGGCCCATATATTTGTTCATATTGTATGTGAGAGTAGGAGTTGACACCAAATTAAAAAGAAATCATATTAGGAGATGGATGGGGTGAAGGCCCGGTAATATTATTATTGTTGTCACTCACGATGATGAAATCTAATGCACAATGCATGGTAAATGAAAACATCACTAAACTCCATTAACAAGTTGAGATTAACGCCATTAATACCCTGCAGTCTTGTAGCTTTCATTTCCATCATGTAATGGGAGCTATTAGATCTCGTGTTTGGCCTAATGGCCGCTGCTGGTTTTCTTCTGGTTTTTTTATTTTTTTTGGTCTGCTGCTATTTTTTCTCTGTTTTCATTTCTCTCTTCTTGTTTGTGCTGTTTGTAGTTTTGATAAAAATAAAAGACCAAAGTCAATATTCAATTTCCAATATTGTTATTCGACTCCATATTTATTTTTATTTTTTTACTTTTGTTTGAACAATTTTCGAAAGGTTTCCTTCAAAATTCAATTTGAGGTACTCGGCTACGTACATGCGCATTGTCATTTATTGGTATTTTTTTATTTAATAATTAAAATATTTTAAATTCAACTCTCGTAAATAAATATATATATATTCGTGTGAAAATCGAAATAATTAATAATACCTTTAAATTTCCTGTCCAATATTTAAAACGTAAGAATCAAACTATATCGGTGAAAATAAGGACAATTATAAGAAAATTTTGTTGGATGTGAATTTAAAAAAAAAAAATGAGTAAGAGTGGATTGTCGACATCATCAATTGGGAAAAGAAAGAATTACAATTTATTCAAAGACCCTACATGATGAGGCATTTTCCTTTTTTAAGTATGTATGAAAGTGTTGTTTGCAGCGCCGACTTGCACGATGATGACCGAATTGTGCGACCAAGCTACAAGATTATGACACCAGTGACCAGCCCATGAGCCTGCCTAGCTACTAATAAAGCAAAAGCTGGCTAATTGTAGTTTAATTATTACTATAACTTCAAAATTGAGAGTTGAGAGCTAGAGAGACCCCGTGTGTTACCTTATCAACAATTTCACTAATCACAACCCTAATATAACTAAGTATACCCATTCTTGCTTTTCAACTTTTTCTTCAATTGGCTTATCTTATCATGATATGTAAGATAACATGCTTTTGATTTTGTGCAAATTACTATTCATCCTAAAAATGTATGCATGGCTCATCGCCATCGTCCATCCTAAAAGTGCGTAGTTAGATTGAAATATTACTTAGTATAGTGAATTCAATCGAGTGCCTCAATACCCAATACCTTACTTTGTGTTTTTTACTCTTTCAAGTTGCCAAGTTAACTCCAACAAATATATGGTACTCAACCTTATGTTTTTAACTCTTTCAAGTGACCAAGATAACTCCAACAAATGTGAAGTGTCATCAATCCCTCATTGCAGCATCGATATTATCTCCAACTTGCAAGTATCACTTGTATAGTCGATGAATGTGAGATTTTATCACAAAATGTCTTGTTACTGTTAGGAGTAGAACCACTCCTTATATAATACATTTTCTTTTTATATTTTTCGGATATGGGGTTCTTTAACACTCCCACTCACGTGGGACTACCACTTAGTAAGTCATAGGTTGAGCTAATGTCACATTGGTCATTAAGCAGAGAAGTAAGATAGGTAGAAATCTGATAACTTAGGTCATTTAACACTCATCATGGGTCCAATCAAACTCACTCGATACCATATCAAAGAGAATGGAAAGAAGTTGCTAAAGTTTTAATTAGGGCTAAATAATTATATTCTCGCTAAAAGCTATTTATATTGAGATACTACTTGCATCTTACACTGTTAGTACTTCATCATACCACTATTTCGATTTATTAAACTTTTTGTGTACACTTATTATTAATCGAAACTGTTAACTCTCTAAATCATCATAAAGAGATCATCTGTAAAAAAAATCAATCAAATTAAAGGTCATTTAGTCATTCGTATGTGTCAAATAACTTAACGATTTTAGTCACAATTAAGATCCTCGTGGTGAACCGTTGATTTATTTGATTCATACGAATGACTAAATGATATTCAATTTAGTTGATTTTTTACGAAGTTGATATCTTAATGATGAATTGGAAAATAAAGTGTTCTGATTATGACAAATGCGCACACAAAATTTGATAAATTGAAAGCGCGATATGAGAATGTGCCACTGAGGTGGGATGTAAATATTGTCTTTTATATTGTTACAATACGAAGGTCAACTAAACCAAATAGGAAAATAATTACAATTCCTATATTTACAAGATATAACTCAAGTCAATAATATTAACATGTTGGCCACAAGCCTTATTAGGTGCTCGTACGTAGTTTCTTTTGTTGCAGTAATAGGTCTTTAATAAACTCCAATTTCAAAAACAACAAAAGATAAATGTATGAAAAGCACCAAAAGATGAAATTATGACATATTGACCGGGCACGGACTTAAGTTAATTTGGAGTGAGTTACTCTCGACCTCAAAGGTGAGAAAATAAGAAAAAATTAAAAGGAATTTTTGTATTAAATTTATATTAAATACTATTTTATTAAGAAAATTAGTTTTAAATCAGCTCACCTATAATTTCAATAATGGGTTCAATCCATCTCTAATTTTGATAATGAATTTAGTCAATCTCTATTTTTAATCATGAGTTTATATCTAATATCGATAACATATCGATCAATCGATATCTTAAATCCGAAGAGCAGCAATAAATCTGAACCCGAAGAGAGTATGATGCCAAGATTGATACGATGGATTCTTAATTGAAAAAAAGAAGAAGCATGTCTTAGCAAACATGCACATGTGGAGTGTTTGTATTCGTTCATGCATCGCATTTGCATTGCACATCAGCACTGCTCACTTTTGAGCCTTCCTGCTCCCTTTAATGTGTGTGTGTGTGTTTTTTTTCCTTCCATTATGCTTCATCTTTAACAAAAGCAATTCATGTTCTTTACAAATTAAAATTAACGTCCTCATTGGATTGGATTTCTCTTGATCCTCTCCTTTATGCATGCAATCCTCTTGGATCCATGGAAAATTGGAAATCAAAAAGAGCGAGGGAAAAAGATACCATTGACCTTATCATGATTATCATTTTGCATCGTTAACTATGGATATTAGCTCTCACGTTATATATTAATTTCGCAACTCGTTGAGAGCACTTTGTGGTTAGGAGCAAGTTGCATTCGAACCAAGGATAAATATCACTTTTCAAGTGTGAAGACACCTCATGATATTTACTACGTTTTTTTTTTTTCTAAGTGTCGGTTTGATTTGAACATCAGAACATGAATATTGATGATCTCTCCTAATTTTAGAAGAGATAAGTAATATTTTATCCATCATAGGAATTTATTCTTCATGATTGACTACTATTGTTCTTCATGTCTAAATCTGATAATCGGAGTCATTAATTGAATTCTTAAAACATCGTATTCGTAAATATCATTTCTTCACATGAATATTGACCTCCTCTAATTTTGGAAGAGTTAAATTGATATTCTATTAAGAGTAATATTGTATCCATCCTAGGAATTTATTCTCCATGATTGAGTACTAAATGTTCTTCATCTCTAAATGTGATAATCATAATCATTAATTAATTGATTTCTTTAAAAAGCATGCACGTAAGTATCATCTCTGCACAAAATCAAACAAATTGATGATGACTAGTGATTCATAAGTATAAATCGAACGAACCATTCATCACAAAGATCTCAACTATTACCGGAATCGTCGATTGTTCCTATACCTATGAACTATTAAATTATTTCCAATTTAGTTGATTTTTGTAGATAACTTTTTAACAAATCAACTATTCAAATTATTAAATTTTCATAAATCCAAAATTCGGTTTCTAGTCATTGGAGGGGAATGAGGCAATGAGCACATCCACCCTTGAATGAGCACAAATATTCCTCTTACAATGAAAAACTAATATTATATAGATATATAGAGAGGGAAGACTGACAAGGTTCGAATTCCAGTGTATTTTATAATAACATCCATCTCATCCTAGCTTAGCTTATGTGGTTATACTATACAGACAGATCTGTCCGCATATAAGATATCGATGAAGATAAAAATTGGGGCATTGCCTTTTTTAATTAAATATCTGTAGTAATTACACATAATGTATGTATTTCCAAAGGTTTGTGAGGACGTATTGCTAGAAATTAACGTGATCGCTTTTGAAAGAAATTAAAGGGGCTTTAAGCTTTGAAATGTAGACATTTCTTTTTATCTCTTTTAGCAGTGAGATCACATGCCCGGCTGGCTGGCGAGCTGGGGATTGCCTATGCCATGCAATTGCACACTGCGCGGCTACTTTGCCTACAAATTGCTAAAAGAGAAACTACACAGCAACTTGTCTCTCTTGCAGAGTTGCACTTGCACTTGCAGATCAGATAATAATTATATAAAAATTAATTAAAAGTTCTTGATCGACTATGCTCGTTCCACTTCCATCCATCACTTCATTAATTCATATCTCCATGGCTTTAATTTTGATGACTAGCTTGATTAAGCCTCTTAGTTACGCCCTGCATACCTCTGTTTAGATGTGAGGAAAATATCTCACATTAGAAAAATATAACTACAAGTTGTGCCTTATATGATATTGAGCTACTCTCCCAATTGCTAATTGATTTTGGAGTGGATCTTCAACTTCTTACATAGTATCAAAGTGGATTTATCCCACGTAATAGGCTTAACTGTCACACGTGTTACACGTACCCATTCAAATCGTCACGTGAGTTGTGATAGACTGAAAAATCCACCACACATTATATGATCTTGGGCTACTCCCCTCATTGCCAATTAATTTTGGAGTAAAACTTCAACTTTTTACAATCTTCCCGTGTTGATCATACCATTGCCTATGTGGCTATGTCTAGGTATGAGATTGGCACATATATAAATATATATAAGTAAGTATATATAGTGTGCATACGTATAAGTATTTCCGAATAAGTTCAAGTCTCAAAAACAAATAATACAAATAATTTTGAAGGTGATCGAGAGTGAATGTCATATATTAGCGACAAATTAAATACAAGGGGGTCATTTTATGGATCATCAACCATTTTCTCCATGTCAACATAATTTTATTTGATATATCACGTACATATGCAAAAAATCAAACAAATTCGCGATGCTATTTAATCATCTAATATGTATCACTTTAATTGACAGCTGATCACTATCAGCACCTTAATTGTTATAAAATTTTGTTGTTATACAAACTACAAACAATCTTCAATTTGGTTAATTTGCAGTGTAAGGTAATGTCTCACATCGCAAAAACACAACTTAAATTTGTGCTGCAAATAAATTTGGCTACTCCCCTCAGATATAGTTAATGGGTTTTATGTTGGAACCTGATCAATTTCTATATGGTATCAAAGTGATCGAGTTGTTCCATTGTAAGGCTTAACTTCCACGAATTTCGGTTTGTTTTGCAAAAGATATTTGTTTAGAAAGATATTATTGAGATGCGAGGAAAATATCCAACATCGAAAAAACACAACTACAATTTGTGTCTTATAAGATCTTGAGCTACTCCTCCCATTACCAATTGATTTTGAGATGAAACTTCAACTTCTTAGGATTTTTTTTAGCTAAATGGCCTGTAGACTAGAACAATAACCCTAATTTAACATCTGCTTGAACTCCCTAACCAAAAAAAAAAACCTTCCTGAACTAGATTAGAAAATTAGTCTTGCCACTTGTTAGACTATAAAAATGGAGCTGTAATTTTATGGTGAAATATCAATTTCTACGTATAACACATTCTACACATAATACATTAATCCCTACGTACCGACGGGACGCTTGGATTCTTTTCCGGCGCATTAATTCTTAATTATATTATTTTGATCAAATTTTAAACTTCTTGTGATTGCGTTCCTAATTAATTAGTAAACCAAAATGATCGATTGCATATCATCCAAATTTCTTGGTCTAATTACTTTGGAAAAGAAAAAAGTAAAGAGTTTCTTGGGCAACGATGGCTGAAAAAAATACAGTCATCTAGCTGATTCATTTGTTAGAATAATCTAAAACAACATCGATCTACAAAGTTGACATTCGACGGTACAATGACACACAATCCATTCCTGCATTTTGTGCACGTTGTATAAATATATATACGTAAGAAGCAAAATTTGACGGTATATTAATTCGGCGAAATCGACGTCGTCGTCAAAGATGACAAGTGCTTTTCATGAATTTATGGAAATAAGGCCGTGACCAGTTGGCCACCTGGTAAAGTAAGCTCTGAAAAACAAACATAAGTACGTAGGAAAGGAAAGGATGACACTAATTTGGTCTCCATCATTCCCGCGTATTAGATCCAACCCTTAACCACATATAATATATACCAAATTAAGTGTTTTGGCTAAGCCTTTTTAAGAGGTCAATTTGGCCTAATCACGAAAATTTACTTTTTTTTTTCTTTTTATTAAAATAAAAGACCGAATGCTATTACATTTACGTATGTTTTGTAACACGTTATTGTTTTGATTTGTCTCCTTCTCAAAAGTAATAGTCACTAGCTACGGCTCCTTTCGTATATTATATATATATATAGTATGCTACTTGACCACCAATTCCACCATATATATATGCATGCATGCATGGTTAGTGTTTTTTTTTTTTGTTTAGGGTCACAGATAATTTTTACTGTTCAGTTTTACTACTATATTATTCAGTTAATAATGTTAATTACATGAATAGATTATATATGATGCCTCAGAAACAAAATGTACGCGTAATTAAAACTTATCGGGTAACTATTTTAGTGTATGCAATAATTTATAGCTAGACTTACGAGATGTTTATTACTAGTACATATGTTGAGTGAAATGAAAGAAATTATAAATTAGATATGTAAAATTCACGTATCTTTCTCAATTCTAAGGATAGGTTGAAATGACTACTACATGCCCTTTAACTTATATATATCTATTCATTTCTAAGAGTTTTAGGCATCGAAAAATTATATATGGTTGCTAATTTGGATTTGAATCTTCTATTTTTATTAAGCATGGAAAAGCCATTAATCTTTTATTTAATTTAATTAACAACGTGTTTCATGCAAGAACTTGAATATATATATATATATATAAATATGGAAACTTTTTTTATTAAATTTATATTAAATACTATTTTACTAAAAAAAATTATTTTAAATCAACGTATATCTATTTTTAGTACTGAATTCAGTCCCTTCTATTTTTAATTATAGGTCGGTGCCTGCCTTGGAATCTTATTAACAAGTAAAAGTCGAAGAAGCACAGGACATTGAAAAGAAAATTAATATTGGCGCAAATTAAGTAAAAACAATCATGATTCTTGAATCTTGAAAAGTAAAAAAATGCTTCTCTTTCAACTTTTTCTAAGCGTCTCTAGAAAAAGAAAAGAGGGGAAAGAAAGAAACTTTCTCGATCTTTTTCCTTGTTTGTACATTTTCACCTACTAAAACGCTAATTGAGAACAAATTTTGCAAAGAAGAGGAAGCAAGGAAAAAAGGTAATTATGATTCATTAGCCAATCCGCCTTAGTGTTTGCCGAGTTGTAGACGCTGGACTGCGTACTATCGATCACTACTGGGTTGTTTTCATTCCACCAACTTTAACTGAGATGATCGATAATTACTTTTTACCATAACTAGCTACGTACCTGTGTGTTGCCCAAGTGTGCAAGAAAAGAAGAAGAAGATAAATATATGTATATATGATATTCACTAGCCAATAGTTTTTTTTCGTTTTTTCTTTATAGTTACATGGTCAATAGTTAATGAATTTAATTTTAATTTTATCATATATATATATATATATATATATATATCTTATTCGTCATGTTGATCAAATTAAAACATTTGACTTGTAAAATATAAAAATATTACAATTTTTTGTGACATATTGAGTATTTTATCAAAATAGTTTGTTTACGCATAAGGAAAGTGATTATTAATCATTATCTTTATCTTCATTTTCTACACGCATGAACTTTGAAACTCGAATTATTATCGATCCTAATTTGTAAGAGGAGAGGTTCGCATATGAAAAAGGCTACTTGGTTACACGCACGCCTTGAAATTGTGCATGTTTAAAAACGTTTAAGAAAGTTTTGATTATTATATACATAACGTGATGTTACAATTCACTCGTCGATCATACATATGTTTAATTACATATATTTTGTATACACCGATATTAAACGATGCAAAACAAACACAATTCACACTCGAATATCTTACGTGAATCGGGAGTTCTTATCTTTCTTGCTCAAGTCTAGTCAAATTAAAGTCGAGTGCCTATATAAACCTCTAGATTTCACTTCTTTCAATTTCAACCCTTGTCTGCATATTCTGTCTCCGTGTTAAGATCGAGCTAGTTGCTCTCTTTGTATATTTAAGTTTTGGGCAGCTTAGTGGGATTGCCCTTTCTTTGCCTTTATCAGAAGAAAGATTCCGGGGCAAAAAAGAAAGAAAAAAAGAAAAATAAAAAACATCTAGTCGAAGAAATCGCAAGTCATTTAAAACCCAGTTAAGGGGGTTACCAACCAAAACCCAAACCAAAGACAAACCCATAACCAAGCCCCAAAAACATCAACCAAGAAAAGAAAGGAATTCCAATTCCCATTCTCATTCCCCACCTAACAAATCTCTATATGTCCTCTCTTCCCCATCACTCTCTCCCCAATCATTCCTCAAACCCCCCTACATCAATGGAAAATTCTTTCAACAGAGTCGCCATTTTCAAGATCTTCCTCCTCTGTTCACTCTGTTTCTCTGGTACGTACACTTTTGGTTATTGGTTTTTGTTTTATGTTTTTTTTTTTATATATATTTTTTGGTGTTTTTGTTTCGCTGTCTGAAACTGTTCATGTTTGTCCATTACAGATTTTGGTCCGGTCTCATCACTCGGCATCAACTACGGCCAACTAGGGAACAACCTCCTCCCGCCGGAGAAAGTCCTGGACCTCCTGAGCTCCCTCCGCATCACGAAAACAAGAATCTACGACACAAACCCGCAAGTCCTCACAGCATTTGCGAATTCCGGCGTGGAGCTAATGGTGACAATCGAGAACGCAATGTTAGGCCAGCTGATGAACCCACAGGCCGCCTTTCAATGGGTAAGTCAACACATCAAGCCTTATGTTCCCGCCACAAAAATCACCAGCATTGCCGTCGGCAACGAAGTCTTCACCGACGACGACACCACCGTCCTCTTGTCCAATCTTGTCCCGGCCATGGTCAGCATCCAAACAGCGATAAACCAGCTCGGCCTCGACTCAAACATCAAAGTCTCAACTCCTTGTTCACTGGCGGTGCTCGAAGAATCTTACCCGCCGTCTGCCGGGAGCTTCAAGGGTGAAGTCTCCGGCGCCATGTCACAATTGATGCAATTCTTGAACGCCACAAAGGCGCCATTTTGGATCAATGCGTACCCCTATTTCGCATACAAAGACAATCCCAATAAAATCCCCTTGGATTACGTCATCTTCAACCCGAATTCAGGCATGGTGGATCCTTTCACCAAACTACACTACGACAACATGTTGTATGCGCAAGTGGACGCAGCCATTTACGCCATGGCGAGGCTCGGCTTCAACGGCATTGAGGTGAAGGTGTCGGAGACAGGGTGGCCCTCCAAAGGCGACGGCGATGAAATCGGAGGGACTCTGCAAAATGCGGCGACCTATAATCGGAATCTCTTGAGGAGGCAGTTGGCGAATGAAGGGACGCCGTTGAGGCCGAGGATGAGACTCGAAGTCTATCTGTTTGCTCTGTTTAACGAGAACATGAAGCCGGGACCCACATCGGAGAGAAATTATGGTCTGTTTCAACCTGACGGCACCATGGTTTACAATCTTGGCTTGTCTTCCTTGTCATCTCCTTCATCTCCAACGTCAACAGCGACAACAACTTCATCAACTTCGACACCATCGGCTTCAATGGCGGATTATTCTTCCTCTGCCAAGGTAAAACAACCGTAGCTTCTTTCTTTAATTTACTTATTTATTTTTACTTTTAACATGATTCATTATGACAAAGATATGTGTAAAATAGGCCAAAAAGGCAAAAGTGTAAAAGAAATTTGTATATGTATTACATCAATGCAATGAGCAGTTACGTACCTTCTTTAGATGTTATTAACAATGCTAAATTCGGTCTGTTATTTAATAAAGACCATGCACAGAGAATATGCGATTCTATTTTGGAAGTAATGTGGTCTGATTCTTTGGTTTGATTATTCATTTTTTTTTTTTTCAGGCAGTGAAATGTCATCAAAGCTTGGCATACTTGATGATGCTTGTAAGCATGGTACTGAACATCCAAGTTTATATGAGAAGACCATTTTAATTACAAAAATGGAGAGCTAGCTATAGCTGACGATGATGATGTAAATATATATTTACTTTTTGATGGGGATAAAAAGATAATGAGCTCTCTCTCTCTCGATCACATCCCTATTCTTCACAAAAACAGAATCACTCTTCAGATCAGTAGGCCATGCAAGCACAAATTTGATCATTGGGCGCGCGGCAGCAGCAACAGCATATTTAGTATTTTGTTAGAGAAGGCACAAAGCCATTATTTGACTTTACTAAAAGTGTGACAAAGTCCCAAGATCGGATCATCATGTTGTAAAAACAATTATTCCAAGTATGTATAATTTCAATGTCATTTCATTACTTATGACCCATGTATGTATGTACATTATTTTCTGATTTGTTGCAAAAAAAAATCTCTTTCCTATCAAATCCGTAACTATTTCTGCATAATTACGCCCGATTTCTGCCAACCTAAGATTCTATCTAAAAAAATGAGATAATGAGATGGGAAAGTGTAAAAAGGGAAAGGCCATGTTTGGTTTCTTTTTATTATCATGAAGAAGGAGACAATGGGCGGCCAAAGCTTTATATTCTCTTCTCTACTTGCCTATAATGGCCGTCAGCATTAATTGGTCATTGCCTTGCCGATAACTTTTGCAAAGGAGCTCTTTCTCTTTTGTTTATTTATTTTTCTCAGCTGTTGTTTGTCTGTTATAAGAGCTGAGGGAGGGGGGAGGCAATGTAAGCTCAGCCTTAGTTCAACCTGATGAGGCTGATCTGCCTGTTGACATCACCCAACATGCTTCACATGCCCTCCAACAAATATTTCTCACACCCCACTAAGATTTCCCAATTTTCTTCTAATTTAAAACCAAAAGGAGAAAGAAAAAATGGAAGAAAAAAATGGTTTTATTTTTGCTGATACCAAAAATAAACCAACTTAAAATTGTTTCATTGAGTTTGTTTGGTTCGCTGTTCTCTAGGTGGTAGGATATGCAAAGAGAAGGTAAAAGCAAAGGAACACCAGTATGGTGCTAATCTAACGTCTTCGATGCTTAAGTCAATTTAAGTGAGAATGATGCTATAGTAATTTAGGTAATACAAGAGTAAGATTATCATTATCTTTTAGAGGTAACGTGCCCTTATATTTATGGTGGAATTGGAGTTGTAGGTGAAACAATTCGATGTGAAATTAAATATGAACACTTTCAAACTTTGAACTAAAATTAGCAAAGAACGATTTGATGATATATCATATCATTTTTAATTTTTTTATATTAGAAATATATAGAAAGAAATAGATGAAATAAAGCATGAATGACGAGGAAGAATCGATGACGATAACAAACGAAATAAATAAAATTATTCTAAGTTGTTATTTTTACATTTTTTTTTATATTGACCCTGAAAAATACATATAATTTTTCATATCTCCAAGTCTCCAACAAAAAATATATAATTTAAAATATACAAAGATAATCGTCTATCAGTTACTCTAATTTACTGACCATGCAGAAAATCGGACACACGGGAGGGGGCGTGTTGTGTTTCGGATGGAACCTCAACTTCTTACCCTTTCAAGATGGGTGAAGCAGTTTCTTCCTTTCTTACTAATTTTATACTAATTGGGTTTTATGATCCGTCATAATGAATTAAAATTTTGGCAATATTTAAATTTTTTATAGAACTTACATAAATTTTATAGACATGATTCATTTAAAATAATAATAATAACATTAAAATCACATAATAAGCTCTCGTACTCAATATTTTTCTCAAAAAAAAAATTAATAATAATAATTCCACATTTCCACGCACACTATATAGTCTATATATAATACCAGAATTCAAAATCCCGTTTAAATTCAAAGTTTCTGAGGCTTCTCCTGCTGCAAATTGCAATGGCGCTCTCGGCAGCGTTTCGAGAACGCCTCGAGCACATGGAGCATACCCGCAACCAACGTCTCTCTCTCCTCCAGGTCTCATCACAAGCTCTATTTTCCCTAGTGCCTGTTTGGTTGCACAAAAAACCAAATCGAAATTAAAATTCCCTTTCGTCAATTTTCATGCGGTTTCTCAGCGCCCACACGGACCGGAGCGAAATCTGATGCATTCTTGCTTCGTTTGCAGGCGGAGAAAGAAATGCAAACGGACAAGTATCAGGAATTGGCGTTGAAAATCGCAAGCATTAGAGGAACGGAGCAGAGGTGCTTGGCCCTGGATCAGAAGATCGCATCGCAAAGCCTCAAGAACTGGTCTCTGAGGTCCGAGATCGACCGCCTCGACGAGAAACATGAAATCGGTTCGCATCAATTCAGGTATTATTACTTTTTCAACTGATCGGATAACTAGGTTGAATTCGAATTTAATTTCACTATTGAAATTGGGGGTGGAATTAGGGTTTTGAAGAGTGAGGTGGAGGACCTTGAGGGGCTAGAGAAGGAGAAGAGCAGGTTTTATGAGTTGAAGGGCTCTGAAATGAAGGAATTTAAGCAAAAGGTGGAAAATTTTGCTTTTGAATGTCAAATGCAAATTCAAAATTTGAAGCAGGGCATCAATGAGGTCAAAGCGAACCCATCTCTTGTTTTCAAATTTGACAAATTTAACTTTAGGGATTGAGCACTTACAGACAAAAATGTGTAATTTTGATTGTTTCAGATTGAGTCAAGCTTTAAGAAATTCCAAGGCAGGAGTAATCCTGAGATAGGTGCAGCTGAGAGGAGAAAGTGTGAGCTTTTAGCTAAGAAAGAGGAGGTGGACAGAAAGTTGGCTTCTAATTATCAAACAAGGGCACAATTGCAAAGGCACATTCAAACCATTCCAAAAGAACACAAACAAGGCACAAATTACAAATTTTGATCAGCATACCAAATGTCATAACTTTTCTATTGCCCTATTGTCACTTTGGGACTCATGTACATCATAGTAAAAATGGGGACGTAAATTCCCTTCATTTTCAAATCCTAATGCATACTTCACATTATGTTCGATATCGTTAAATTACTATTTTTTTTTAATGGATCAAGAATCAATATCAACTGAATCCTTACATGTCCCCCTTTTTGCTCCTAACTAATGAGATCTTCATTGATCTTGCAAAATCCTCTCCAATATTGGGACAGTACCGATACCAACGATGTCTTTTGTGACACTGATAAGTAGGAATAAGTCTTGAAAATCCTCCTTCGACACAAATTGGCTCGATCATCAAAATCTATAAATTGAGTGAGTTACTTAACTGATTTCATCGCTAAATCTAACAGACGATTTCTTTCCCAAAAAAAAATTAGTTTATGCATGTTCTACTTAGTGATTACATAAAAATTAGCAAATAAGCGTATCAAATAACGGGTATAAAATATAAAGGAGAATTAATCTATTATGACTTATGAGAGGGTACTCCATTCATATAGTTCTCTAGGGTGCACCTAAATTTTTTTCCAAATAAAGAGGCCATGGATTGGCACGAACTCTCGGGCTGTTAGATCAATTGTTTATTATAAGCAGCCCATAACTAAGCTTCTGCAGACTCTAGAACCTTCTTGCATGATGGAATTTCTTATTCTGCCCCTCTCCCTTTCTCCCACGTTAGAAAGCTTCTTCTGGTATACTCTCTGTAGCTTCTCTCTCAGCTAAACCAGGCGAGAGGTCTTTTTCCTTGGACAGTCACTCAGAAATAGAAACCACCAAAAACCTAGTGTAGAGCATCGGAAAGAACGAAAATGGCTGACCAAGTGGCACCCTGGCAAAGATCCCATTTTTATATCTATACTCTCTTGTTTGTAGCCTGTATTTTATCTTCTTTGCATATCCTTAACATGTCTACGAAATCCATTTTCGAAAATGTGATCGATTGAAAATGTACCCAAAATTATTGTACGGACGAATGTACTGCTAGGGGTTTAGTGTTATGGAAGAAAATGGTTGACTTTTTTAGAGAGACTGTTAAAAAATGTACCCTGTGAGCTGTAGAATGAAAAATTTATCACTCCAGATGATCATGTGACATTAAGGGAATGTTTATAATAAAGAACCTGATTTGGGTGATATAGTTTCCTCTTTGAGACTGATTCTGGATCACATCTAAACCCTACGAGTCCTCCATTAAATTTTTGAGTTTAAAACAGTCCCATAATGCTCTCTATATGTTTTACCATTATGTAAGGTTATTATGCTTGAAGCTTGAAAGAGTGAGATTTATTGTATCATTTCTTTTGTTTGTTTGCTTATAGGGTTTTTTGTAGCTAATGTGATTTGGTCACTTCAGTTGTCACCAGGGGTTTCTGCTTTACCAGCTTTCCAAATTCCAACTCCAATTACAACTGAATTCAAGCCCTAAGCTCTGCATTTATGATACGTATCCGTCGTTCAGCTGGGATCAAGACAATGATAAAGTGAAGATGAGCAAGTGTTTACCATGTTGGGTCGGATAACTCCTGGTAGTGTGTTTTTCAGTTGCTAGTTTTAGGTTTTTCGTTGTGATCGTTTTTTGGTTGCTCCTGCAGATATACGCATCTCTGGAGGGAGTTGATCAGGAGAAGAGATAGAGACTGACTTCAAGCCTACATCCTTCGATATCAAGTTCCATGATGTTTGAGGAAAGAACTACAGATTTACCATCCCTAAACTGCACAGGGAGATTGCCCCAGAGAAGTGTGAGCTGCTGCCTGCTGGTCAAGCCTACTGGTGTCTATTTGGCATTACTGGTTGGATTTCAAGACTAGAGAGAAGGTGTATATTTTAATTACATCCACCCCAATTTCCATTGTATGTTTTAGAATGGGTAAAATGAAAATGTCTGTAATATTTTGATGGTATATCAGGGGCTTCAAGATGGATGAAGATGAGAAAGAAGCGATGCTAGGAGTGATAGAGATGATGAGGGTGAGCTAGGTTACCAATCTTTGAGAATTTTGCATCCAAGTAATTACACAAACATATCTAAGTTTTCATTCACTATTTCTCTACTTGGTTAATTATAGCATGCAACGTAACTGGCAGGATTTGTACCAAGAAAGCGATGAGGATGCGAAACAACCATGGGCCAAAGCAATGGCTGATTCGCTGGAGGGGTTTCAACTAACTTGCAATATTATTGAGTAGCTCTTTTGTTTCTCTGCTCTAATGCTAACGGTAGACTTACGGACTAGTGACTTCTTTTGTGGTAGGATGACTCTTTGTAATGTGACTATTATTAGCCGTACCTTTTCTATTATGGTTTATATGAAAGAGTAGTAGACTCTAATTGCTGATTTGATGTGTGTTTGTTATTTTGGATGCCATTTGGAGCGTGAGGTGAGGACTTATTAGGCCATTTGGGGGTTTAGTGTGTGAATTTTGCATTTTGGAGTTTAGGGTTTGGATTTTTGTATGTTCGAAGTTGAATGCATCGAATAAGCTTGTCAAAACCTTCTTCATAGTAGTGGACGGTTTTAAATTTTATATTCATAAATAACGAGATGAATATTTGATATATTTTTTTTTAGGAAAAATTGTCGTTATAGTCCTTATACTTTATCCTAATATTAACAATGGCCTTTGAATTTAATTATTAGTTGAAAAAGTCCATGAACTATATCTGAATGTATACGAAACATTCTTCTGTTAAAATGTTAATATTTTCTGTTAAAATTTAAGGGTAAAATTGTCTTTTTGCTGGTACAGGATATTTGCTTAAGTATGCTAGCAAAGATATCCTCATCAAGGAAAAACTCATTTCCCCAAGCCTTTCACCATTTTCTCAGTGATGTGATGGTTATTACTATCCCTCTAAATCTTTTATCAAGTCCTTACGATGAGCTTATTAATTAGTGATGTGATGCTGATGTTGATAAGTAGGACGCAACCGTGGAGGGCAGACGAGGAAGAAGCAGATAGAGCAGGAGGGGTACCATGAGATGGGAAAGAAAGGCGGGCTGAGCACCATCGATATGCCCAGCGGAAAATGTGCGGAAGAGGAAGAGATTTCGATTGAGGGGTGTCCTTATATAAGACCAATAGCCACTTATTAGCTTCAAATTCCCAAGCTCTGTAGTTTCATTGATGAGTCCAAGTATAAGTCCAAGTATTCTCATTCTCAGCATGGCTCGCATACTCATTCTCACAGAATTTCTCCATAACCAATCTAAGAGAATATTCATCTCTCTTAAAGTGATAGTCGTTCTCCCCGCTTAAAGAAGGAAACAGCCTATGTAGGCCTCCCAGTTCTCACCAGCCTATCAATGGTGGAAGCAAAGATAGGCCCAGACTTACATTTTCTGTTAAGATAGTGAATCCCCACACTTACGTTGCTTCCATGTTGTGAAATTCCTTTCTCCAATTGATGAAGGTGACTGTGACATTGCTATGAAATTCCTTTCACGAGCTGCCTTTCTCCAATTGAGTTGAAATTTTGAGTGGGACGAGACGAATTATGGGCATACGCTACTGGAATTCTGAGCATTCACAGGGAATTGATGCTGGGAATTTTGGGTATTTCTCCAATTTTCTTCTTCTAAGATTGCTGCTGGGAATTTTGGGTATATCTCTCATTTTCTTCTTCTAAGGTTAAGGTTGCACCCGAAAATTTTGGATCTTTCTGCAATATATATATATATAAGGGAATAAAATTTAGAGAGTGAAAATAAGGGAATTTTGTTAAACACTAAAAAGATAATCTTGCACCTTAATTTTTAATAGAAAATGTTAACATTTTAACATAAAATGTTTCGTATACATTCGGATATAATTTAAGAACCTTTCTAACTAATGGTTAAATTCATGGAACATATTTAATATTAATGTAAAATTTAGGGACGGTAGCAATAGTTTCCCATTTTCTTTAATATTGTTATTTCAAAACCCCTTTGTTCATTAGCCCCAAAAAAAAAAAGGGCAAAAAAGGCCTCCCATTTAAGGGGACGAGGGTGCCCAAAAAGTTCAAAATCCTCTGCCAAACATGTTGCAACATGCGAAGAAAAGCAAAACAGGAAAGATTTCTATAATAAGTAATGTGATGCTAAAAAATTTGCAAAATCATTTCCGTGAAAAAAGCACTAAACTTGTTCATCAACTAGTTCACAGCAAATCTGAATCAATAAAATACAACATAATTAACCTATTTCCCTTCCGAAAACAGCTAATTATTTATTCAATTTCACATAAAAAGTCCGGGCAATGATGACACCCAAAACTAAGAAAAGTATACCGAGCCATACAACACAAGTCTGGTGATGTGCCGTCACTGGAGAGTATTTGACTACCATAATCGGCATTGAACTTCTCATACCGATGAGCCTGGAGATGAGCTGAAGGCCTTGTATTCTTCAAAGCTATCTCAATATCTCCATGTCCAATTGGCCCGATCTTAGGTAGTTCTGCAACAAATATATATATATATATATATATATATAATCTGGTATAAGCTTTCTACTGAGTATGTCCTTTGCTCTAAGCAAAGGCCCCTCTTGCTCAAATTGAAGGCTCTAGCAATTATTATAATTAACTTATATGCAGGCATTTTCAATAAATTTGGGAGCAACTAGTGAGCTATAGTTGAGGAGAAATTGTTTACACCAAAGCAAACTGAGCAAGGCATTGGAGCCCTAGATGTATCTATATGTTTCTCATCTGGTGACATGTTCACAGCTATGTAGTGAAATGGATTATACAAGTAGTTAAGTTATGACAGGCTTATAATATGTTGGAGTCACATACCATCCTCAGGCACCGTTTCCTCTTTGTCTTCAAGGAATGACATCAAACCTCTCAAGGGCTGCATGGCAGCCTCCTTGCACACCAACCGAATATCTGAACCTGAATACCCGTCTGTTTTTTCCACCAACAAATCATAAGGAAGCTTCTCCTCACCAGGTTCTAGTGGCAAGAACTCCTCAAGCATGGATCTTCTTGCTTCTGGTTCGGGCAGGGACACGAGAATCTAAATTTTCATGGTCAAGGAAGAACCTGATTAACAAAAGCGGATGCAAGGAATACTCTCATTAGTACCTACCACTGAGCATCATTTAGCTTTTCAAAAGGATACTCGCTTCTCAAGACGGCGGAGCATGGCTGCATCCAGTTCCCATGGAAGATTTGTTGCGGCCAGAACAAAAACAAGCTCATTTGTCCGAGTCAGACCATCCATCTGCAATCTAATACAAGT